>CM035788.1:40042465-40234965 GCA_020466265.1 Siphamia tubifer
TTCCCAACCCATCCTTTAAACCGTGCACAAATGCTTGTTTTTGTCCCCAACAGCACTTTGACCTGATTTCCAAAGTTCACTAGTCCAAAGTTTCCCTGTGGACTAGTGAAAAATGTTTGGGAAGTGTAAGGCTCAGAAATGAGGTGTTTGCACGCTACTCTATAGAAACTATTCAAACCAACATTTCCCAGACTCCTTAATGCATTATATAATGAATCATTGGCCTGGACGTTTTCATTGACTGTCTATATATATATATATATATATATATATATATATATATATATATATATATTATATATATATATATATATATATATATATAAATATATATATATATATATATATATATATATATATATGTATGTATGAGACAAAAATTTCAAACCTTAATTGATTCAGATGAAACTACCACAATAAGAAAGATCTTTCAAATACGAATCCAGTGATATAAGTATCATTCTCCTGTGAAAAATATTAAGAAAGTTATGAATTTTTGAATACGGCTAAAATCATCCATTAACGGTCAATTTGTTAATACTGAAACAATAGGAGAGGAGACTTAAGTTGTGACCGGTCTCGTTTAAAATTCCATCTATTAATTAATTTAATTATCTTATTTTTGTTTTACATGTTATTTAATTCAAAAAAGAAGATGAAAGAAACCATGTTTCTAGTGTTTTCATTTTCATTTAGCCCACGTGGGGAAAAAAAATCGTATCGTGAATCATGAATCGAGTTTTTTGGGAAAAAATCAGAGATTTTTTTAAAAGAGAAAATCGCCCAGCCCTAATATATATATATATATATATATAGTTGTGTTGGTGTGTGGACATATCTGAAGACTTGTGGAGCAGTTAGTGTTTTGTAAAATCCTGAAAACTTAGGTCTGTCTTTGTTTACAGGAAGCGGCCATATTGTTTGTTATTTTTTGTTTTTTGGTTCTACCTGATGATCTTGATAAGTTCACTCATGTTGACGTGGTCTGGCACCAGGAACTTGGTTTTGTCCAGAATGGGCAGCTGTTTTTCTCCTTTATATCGTTCAATAATGACCTGAAGGAAAGAAAGAAAAGAATAAAACAGTTATCAATCACACACACACACAAAGTTCACATTATAGATCGGTCGGGAAACAATAGGACTAATGTTTGGAATGACTTCTACACTTTGCACTAGTGAGGCCCATATATCAGCCGGCCAATATATCAGGTCGATATTTCCCTTTTTTTTCTTCTATCAGTGTTAAGTTGGCCGATTTGCTCCGTTTCCCCCGAAATGATTTAACTGACAGGTCAAGGAAAAAGTAGGGGAAAAAAGAATGGAATGGGAAAAGACAAAACAAAAGGGGAGAAAAAATTAAGGAAAAAAAGAAAGAAAATACAGGGAAAAAATAGAAGATAAAGGGAGGAAAAAAGCTGAGAAAAAGTAAAGGAAAAGGTGAAAAAAGGAAAAGAGAAAAAGGAAGAAAGAAAAGAGGGAAGCAAACAAAAAAGGATGAAAAGGTAGAGAAAAGGGGCAAGTAACAAAAAAAAGGGGTAAAAGGGGAGAAAAAACAATGGGGAAAAAGAAAGGAGAAAAAAGGAAAAGTGCCTGTTTATTTGTATATATTTGTTTAACTGTCACTATTTACTATATTTCGGCCTTTGCCGCAGACCACGTCCGGTGTAAAGCCTATCGAGTCTGCAAGGGCACGAAATATGCAAGTGGACGAAATATAACAGGGACGCAGTAGCAAGGAACGACTCACAACACTCAGGAACACTCAGGGAGGTCAAAAGCTTTTATATGAGTCCAGGTTTGGGGGGGGTCAGAAAAATGCTATATTGTTCCTGCTCGGGTTCTTTTTACGTCTGCTCTTTGAGCTCAAATTTGACCCCCTCAACATGGACGAAAACTCACCAAATTTTGTGCACACTTCAGAAGTGTGAAAAATTTTAAGTATAAATAGTTTCGTAAAAGTCATGTCTACAGCGCCCCCTACAAAAGTGACAGTAGTTTGTATTAAGCCAGATCACACCCTAGTTAAAACTATGAAAATTGATACAGATGTTCATCATATGATGACGAACAAAAAACCTTGTGATAGCCAGGCCCATAAACCAAAAGGAAGTCTGCCATCTTGGGTTGAAATTTCAAACATGAGTCATGGATTTTCACTGTCATCAGAATTTAACAAACTCCTCCTTGGCCGTTGGGCCCACTGAGCTCAAAATCGGGAACATGATCTAGACAAGTGGGACATCAAAAGTTATTTAATTTTTTTGGAAAAAGTTGCATCGTTTTTGTGCTACAATGTTGCAAAATTTGTGAACTTTTCTGGAAAAATGACCACTACATAAATTGCTTCAGCTCGGACAACGAACACCGATTTGGCTGGAATTTGACACAGATGTCTATAGACGTTGGATTTCGTACTATAGCACCCCCTAGAAATGTACTTTTATTAAAATGGCTGCAGTTTGGACATACGAACAATGATTTGACTGAGATGTCTATGTAACGGGTCTACTCCTGTTTGTTATATGAAATTATTATTTCGCACTAGAGCGCCCCCCACTGATTCATCAAATGCACCTTGAGTAAAATGGCATTAGATCGGACATACAAACACCGATTTGGCTAAAATTTTACTCAGACGTCTATCTCCTGGGTCTACACACGAAATTATTATTGTGCACTACAAGGCCCCCTTCAGATTCGTCAGGCAGTTGCAAGGGATGTGTAGTTCGTCTGTCAACAACAGTAACTGAGTGTGTATCACCACTCACCATCTTTGACCTTGATTTTGACCTTTCAAGGTCAAAGGCCATGACCCATTTTGGAGCCCATTCCAGGTTTCCATCCGTAATAATAACTAAGTCTCTATCTCCATTCGTTTTTCTGTTATAGTCCATCTGAGTTTTTTAGGTGTTGACCCGGTGAACCCTGACCTCGTGGGACAACGATAGGTCAAAATCTATACACACAAGATGCAGAATTGAAAGACAAGTATTTGGTGTTCACTGGACGTCTGTAAGAAGAATAGGTCAAAAGTTATGTCCAAAACTTGATTTGGACCTTTATTGTGTCCTAGAGTCTTCAAATTTGTCCGTCAAGGTTCTGATATCAATGCACATATGTTACTTCCTCCTTTTTTTGGCCTTCCTTTTTTTTTTTCCCAATTTTCCACGCCCTTCCTCTAATTTTTTCCTCCTTGTTTCCCCTTCTTTTTTCCTTTGTTTCCTATTCCCTCTTTTCCCTTATTTTTCTCCCCATCCTTTTTCTTTTCTTTTTCTCTCCCCTTTTTCCTTCACCTGTTAGTAAAGCCTGAAGTAAAAAAGAGCATATCAGCTGATGCAACACGCCGATACCATCAGTATCACTGTTGAAAAAAAAGAGAAAAAAAAAATACTGATATATGTGCCTGATATCTGTGTGTGATATTAACATACACAGCCCATTATTGTGTCAATGAAAGTAAAGCTGTCAGATAATTGATGGAAAAATAGAACAAGCTGAGTTCAGACAGATGAAAATACTGACAGGAAACATGGTTATGTGTTTTTCCAGTTCGCTGCTCTGTATGTATGACTTTAAAAAAATGTTTTTTAAAAAGTAACCACAGGACATCAACAGTACCTGGCTGGTGTGTTAACGGTCATGAAAACTCACCGGTATCTTATTTGGGTGCTGCTCCCGGATCAGTCGAACATCTTCTACTCTTTGTTCTGTTTGACATAAAAACACACATACTCACAGTTTAGACCAGTAGGTTAAAGGTCAACACCACTACCATATGCAAGACACCAGAAAATGGAGTTTAAAGATTTAAAAAATAAATTGTTTAAAGATAACAAAAATTTTGTTTCAGGATAAAAATCTAGAGTTTAAGCATAAAAAGTGGAGTTTACGGATAAAATAAACAATTTAAGAAAAAAATAAGACAGAAATAAAAGGGAAATAAAAGAATTTAAGTATAAAAAATTGAGTTTAAGTATAAAACTAGAAAAGCACTCAAAGAGCTCAGACTCCGCCAAAGCAGATCAGCCCCTACCCCCCTTAAATGTATGAGTGTATCTGTATGGAAGTGTGTGTCTGTCTCACAAACTGATTTAAGATTATATAAGATACTTCATCATCACTGTCTGATTTTGAAGTCCTTCTTCAAACCCACCTTTTGCTTTGTTTTTTTTTTTTTTTTTTTTTTTACATAGGATAGGATGCTGATTTTATGTGCATAGATATTTGATCTGGGGTGGACAGTCTATTTAGTTATTTATTTATGGTGTTTATATCTTCAGATTTTTTAGCTTCTACCATGTTTTTTTTTTTTATCTTCGTATTTTTATCTTTTATTATGTTTTACTGTATCTTTATCAGTGTTCTCATCTTTCATTTGGTTTACTTTTTAAGCTTAGTATTTTTTTTTTGCTTTTATTATGTTTCTAGCCAAGTATTTTTAGCCTTATGTTTTAGTATTACATGTTAGTATTTTTTTTATCTTATGTTTTATTGTATTTTTTAATCTTGGGTCATGTTTTCATGTGTGTTTAAGGACACACACACACACATATATATATATATATATATATATATATATATATATATATATACACACCATCGTCTGAACCCACTTGATCCTCACTTGGGTCACAAAGTTCTACGGGAGCCTAATTCAGCTACAGGGGGAAAGGTGGAGTACACCCTGTATGAGACGCTAGTTCATCACAGGGCTGAACCTGTACACACAAACAATCACTCACACAGTCGCAATTTAGATTAACCAATTAACCTATCAGCGCATGTGTTTGGATGGTGGGAGGAAACCAGAATACCCAGAGAAAACCCACACAGACACAGGGAGAACATGCAAACTCCACGCAGAAAGGTCTGGTGTGGGAATCGAACCAAGGTCCTTCTTGCTGTGAGGCATGAGTGCTAACCACTGCACCTCCCACACACACACACATATATATATATATATATATATATATATATATATATATATATATACACAAACACATATATACATATATATACACACACACACACACACACACACACACTATATATATATATATATATATATATATATATATATATATATGTGTGTGTGTATATATGTGTGTGTGTGTGTGTGTATATAACATTTTATTGAGTTTTATTATGTTTATTTTATTGTACAGCACTTTGGAACCCTTGTGGTTGTTTACATTTGTGCTCTATAAATAACAAAACTGTTTGGATTTAGAACTTTACTTAAGTGGAATTTCCCCTAGTGGGACTAATAAAGGAATATCTTATCTTAAGTGTGCTTTTCCTGAATCACATCGATGATGATATCAAACAAGAAGAGACTCATCAAGGATCCTGAATTCCGGCTTAGACCCACTGACCCCCAAAGGTCAAAGAGGACACGGACATACGCACATGTATGCATACACACACACTCCTGTTGCATTGGCCGCTATGCTCTTTTTATCCTGATATGGTTTACTTACAAGTGAAGGAAAAAGATGAGAAAAGGAGGAAAACACAGGGCAGAAAAGAGATGAAAGAAAGAAGGGAAAAAACAGACCTGTTTTTTTTTTTCATTTATACCAGGAAGCAACTTTGTTTTTGTTAGAGAGAGAAAACAAAAGTTAAATAGTTTGTTCAGCTGGGTTTATATCGGATTCAAAACTGAAAAATAACAATACATTTAAATTTCATTTTATTCTTTTCTTTCAAAATAGAAATCAATTAGCCACTAGTGTGTCTTTTATTTTTGAAAATAAAACGACACACTGACCATCAGTTTCAGGACTTCCTTTTTAAACAAATAAAAACAGAAACGTTGATTTTCTTTTCAAAGCTAAAAAGACTAAAGCTATATCTGATTGTTAAAATTGTAAGTATAAACACTAAAGTTGGTTCAACACATTTTCTTCCACGCAACGAAACCGTGTTGGAAGCACGTGACTCAGTGTTCCTGTCTATAATTCTTTACCCTTACGTGCTCTGTTTGTTGGAGCTGAAACCGGAAGTGGGTAATTGTTAGTCACAGGCGGAAAAAATAACGACATAAAATGTGTTTGACACGAAAAACAAATACAAATTACAAGTGATAGCAGCCACATTAGTAATATTATATATTTAGAGTTTCCTATATTTCTTACTAAATCAATAAAACGTGGAGATAATAATGGAAATAAAGTCAAAGTCTAGCAAATACACTAAAATTATAAAGTACAACAATAATCCGAACCATATGGAAATCAACTAAACCGACCATTAAGGTGATGTTTAATCTGTTTTCCTGTTTTTAGCTCTTCTCCTCCACAAACGGTCCCATCCCCCAATACTGCAGCTTTTGCCCTGCATTTCGGCACCAATTTGTTTTCTTAGGAACAAACAAACACGGGCCAGAAGCAAACGAAGAGAGCGAGCATTTACCCAAAGAGGAAAGCCCCGCTCTGATTTTCACACACAGTGAAAAATAGCTGCTTAGAATGGTCCATTTTAGATACACTATTGAATCGCCCTATTAGCTTTATTAACAGCTAGTATAACTGCTAGCTTCATCAATGGCTAGAAAACAGTTAGCTTCATTAACTACTCGACTAACTGTTACCCTCCTATTAATATGAGACGATAATTTATATTATCCAGACAAATGCACAACATGGAAATCAAAGCTTTCAAATGGGTCAAATCGGCAGAAAATGAACACTTACCAAATGTCCTCCTTTGTTTGAAGGTTTTTTCTGAAGGCATATTGGGTCCAGGTCAGCTGGCAGCAGATTAAAAAAGAAGAAAAAAACAGAGATATGGACAGAAGTAAAGTAAAAGTAGAGGTTTTAAAAAACACATAAAATGCCGTTTAAAAGGCCCAGTGGTGTTGTTAGCTAACTGCTAAAGTCCCAGTTAATGCCTGTGATATTGTGGTGGTGTTCGCTAACTTCTAAAGGTTAAAATATCAGTTTAAAGGGTGTGATGTGATGGTGGGGACAGTTAAAGGCTAACTGCTAAAGTACTAGTTTAAAGGCTGTTATGTGGTGGTGCTGTTAGCTAACAGTTAAAATACCAGTTTAAAGGCTGTGATGTCGTCGTTTCCTTCTTTCTTCTGTCTCTGTTTTTATCAGGACGAGCTCGAGCAGCAAAACAAACCTGTCAGCTGACTTCTGACGTCACCTGCACGCGCTCACATCAGTTTCAGTTCAGTTGAGAGCAAAGAGGAAGGAAAAAAGATTAAAATAAATAAATAAATACAAATACAATAAATACGTTAATTAATTAAATGAACGAACGGAAAAAAGTGCATATTTAAAAAGATTAAATATAAATACTAATTAAAATAAATAAAAAAATAATCAAGTAAACTAACCCTAACCCTAATAGATTATTATAAATATATATATATAAAGAAATAAATACATTTAACATAAAAAAACAAAAAGAAATGGTTCAGTTTTAGGACTCTCGATTTTTTAGGGGGGGCAACCCTAATGGATTATTATAAATATATATGAAGAAATAAATGCATTTAAAATAAAAACAAAAAGAAACGGTTCAGTTTAGGGACTCTCAATTTTTGAGGGGGGGGGGGCAATTGTGAGCAGCGATGGAAAAGTTCCGGATTCAAGCCCAGGGTCTAGTACTAGGTTCCAGGTCCTTTTTCATCATGAAAACAAAAAACTTTGCGTGGAGTCAAGTTGAGCCGACCACGGGAAACCTCTATTCTGGAGAGGATCCAAGATGGCGGAATGAGAGGTTGAAATTGTGTGGGCTCCGTATAATTAGCTAGTTTTTAGTCCCTAAAAGTGACGTTATAGAGGTGTAACTCGAATATATATAAAGTTTACATACTGAAAAAGAGTATTTGTCACCTACGTAGTGGATAATAAGAATCGGTAAGATACAGAAATGTCTTTCCACGATTACAACCTGTTAGCCCTGCAAGAGGCATGTGATGACAGCGATCTAGAAGGTATGGAACTAACCAGCCTAAAATAATCCAAAGGAAATCCGAAACATAAGCCAATAAAAAGTCTAAATCCGAAAAAAATGAAAGCTTCGAACGTTAACAAAGAACTTGATGGTAGCATGGCCATCCTCCATGCTATCCAAGTGCTGACGAAAAAGGTGGACGAGCAGACTGAGCTACTTAAAAGTTTTGATCTACGCATTGAAGCTAACAAGACGGCCATTACAGAGAATGAGGAAAAATCTCCTCACTGCCGAAGAAAATCGGTGGTTTACAGTCATTAAACTGCTCACTTCAAAAGGTACTGGAAGAACAGGCTCGCTACAAAAGGAGGTGGAACCTTAGAATGATCGGTTTACCAGAAAAGGACGGAGAAGACATAAGAGAAGTGGTTATTGGAATTTTTAACCAAAATTGTGCCGCTATCTGTTGACCGACTCAGAGATACTGTGGATGTGGTTCACCGTTTGGGGATGAGAGAGGGGTCGAAACTGCTAACGCACCAAGAGACATTATAATCCAGTTTGGGATGAGAACTGTCCGGGACGCGGTTTGGAGGAAATCCAAGGATGCAAGAGTTTGCAGTGAGATGCATATCCGTTTCAAAGAAGACTTTTCCAAAGAGGACAGAGAGGCTAGGGCAAAGCTGTGGCCGGCGGTACAGGCGGAGGAGAGGGAAACGAACGTTCCTGAAGGAAGGCTACGCTCTGATTGAGAGCGTAGCCGTGTTGATGCTGAATGAATTACGTAATGTCTTTTATTCAGTAATTCATAATTACCGAATATTAATTCATATATATATATATTTATATATCCAGTCGCTGGATAGCGACTGGATTCATACCTACTGGCTTAAGAAACTGACAGCACTCCATGAACGCCTAGCAGCACAGATGAACCAGCTGCTGGTATCGGGAAACCACCCAGTGTGGCTAACCCAGGGCCGGACAGTCCTCATAATGAAGGACCCCCAGAAGGCATCATAGCGACTAAGATGAGTAGGCACATGGAGCAATACATGAGCAGAGCACAGAAAGGAATAGGCAACAACACCAGGGGAGCCAAACACCAGCTACTGGTTGACAGGGCAATTGCCCGAGATTGCAAGATGAGGAACACCAACCTGTGCACTGCCTGGATTGATTACAAGAAAGCCTATGACTCAATGCCACATACATGGATACTGGAATGCTTAAAACTGTATAACATCAACAGGACACTAAGAGAGTTCATCCAGAACTCAATGAGGCTGTGGAAGACAACTCTGGAGGCCAACTCAAAGCCAATTGCACAGGTGAACATCAGATGCGGCATTTACCAAGGAGATGCTCTGTCCCCCCTGCTGTTCTGCATAGGCCTAAACCCCCTCAGCCAGATCATCTCAAAGAGTGGCTTCGGATACCAGTTCCGAAGTGGAACATCCATCAACCACCTCCTCTACATGGATGACATCAAGCTGTATGCCAAGAATGAGCGTGACATTGATTCCCTAATTCACCTCACCCGGATCTACAGCAAAGACATTGGGATGTCATTCGGACTAGATAAATGTGGGCGGATGATATCTAGAAGAGGAAAGGTGATCACAACTGAAGGGGTTGACCTACCTGAAGGGAATATCACAGATGTGCAGGAAAGTTACAAATACCTAGGGATCCCACAGACAAATGGTAATCATGAGGAGGCAGCTCGGAAGTCAGCCACAGCCAAATACCTACAGAGGATAAGACAGGTCCTGAAAAGTCAGCTGAACGGCAAAAATAAGATCCAGGCCATTAACACCTATGCCCTGCCAGTAATCAGATACCCAGCTGGGATAATATCCTGGCCACTGGAAGAGATACAAGCCTGAAGGGGACACCGCCCACGTGGGGCGAGAGGAAGAATTTTTTTATTTTTTTATTTTTATTTTTTATATATATTTATGAGTAGTTGCACAAATAACTTGTTCGATTGGTTGGTGCACCTTTTTTGTTGTTGAAAATTATGAGGGACAGACCCACTCATTCCTACTCATCACCTTGTATCGCTAATTTCTTGTTTCCCCTTTGATTCATTGAATGTTATCTTTTCTTTATTTAAATTGTAGGGGGCTAAAAGACCATTTAAAGCGCAAGGCTATCTTTCTTTTTTGTAAGGAGCAAAAATCTAATTGTATTTTTCTGCAAGAAACTCATTCATTGGAGGCTGACACAAAGGTTTGGAAAACTCAATGGGGGGACTCTTGTTTTTTTCAGTCATGGGACTTCACATTCCGCTGGTGTGCTGTTATTGTTTAATAGATTTTCTGGCCATGTTATTAACCACTTAAGTGATCCAAATGGTAGTAATAGTACATAGAACATAGTAATTGAACATAGAGGTATTAATTATATTCTAATATGCATATATGGATATAACCAAAAAACACTAAACAGGGAACTATTGGTATCCTTAAAAGGATTGGTTAAGAAATGGAAAATATCTTATGATACTGACAGAGTTATCATGGGAGGTGATTTTAATTTGGTTCCTGATCTCTGGCTTGACCGTTCTCCATCAAGGGTTAAATATCATCAATATGAGGAAACTATTGCAGAATTGATTTCTGACTTAAATTTGACAGATTATTGGAGGGGAAACAATCCTTGTAAATTACAATTTACATGGTTTAGCTCCTCTAACAAGAAAACATGTTCTAGAATAGATGACTGGTTGATTTCCAATAGTTTAACTAATCGTGTTTCCAAATGTGAAATTTCAGCTTCTCTTCTAACAGACCATTGTGCAATTTCATTGTCCCTAAAGTTTGACAAGGCCAAAAATAATCAAAATGTCATTTGGAAGTTTAATAATAGTCTTCTGGATAATAATGTTTTTTTTGAGAAGGTTAAAGGACTGATAAAAGAAATTGATGTGATGGAAATGTCACATTTGGCTAAGTGGGAATGGTTCAAATTTAATGTTAGGAAAATTGCGATAGAAATGGGTAAACATATAAGGACTCTTGGAAATATAGAACAACAGGAAATAATTAAGAAAATTAATACATTTGATCAGAAAACCAATTTAAATATGCATGAGCAGGCTCAACTTCATGATCTTCAAACCAAATTAGATAATATGTATTTAGGTAAAGCTAAGGGTGCCTTTATTCGCTCTAGAGCTAGGTGGTTGGAAGAAGGGGAAAAAATTCTTCATATTTCTTTAACTTGGAAAAACACAGGCAATCCAAAAAGAAAATTAATAAGTTAACAATAAACGGTTTAATTGTTGAAGATGAAAAACAAGTTAATGAAGAAATAAGAACATTCTATTGTAATCTATATAAATCCAAATTTTCCTTAAATGACTCTGCACTTTTTTTGAGAAAATAAAAAAATACAATAAAGAAATAGAACGAGGCTTTAAACGGGATTTAGAGGAGACTCTTAGAATTGAAGAACTTGACAATGCCATCCTTAAAATGGCAAAAGGAAAGTCTCCAGGCCTTGATGGATTGACAGTAGAATTTTATCAATATTTTTGGGAGGAAATAAGATATATGCTTTACAATGCATTTATAGAATGTATCTCAACAGGCAATCGTTCACCTACCATGAAAAGAGGTCTTATTACCCTAATACCTAAGCCTAATAAGAACAATATGCTGCTGGACAATTGGAGACCTATAACTTTATTATGTAATGATTATAAATTGTTAGCTCATGTATATTCAAGTAGACTGGATAAAGGTTTAACTACATTTATAGATGAGTGTCAATCAGCCTTTATAAAAGGTAGAAATATTCATAATCATACAAGACTGATATTGGATATTTTAGATTACAGAGAATTTATTGATTCTGATAGTTATATAATGTTTCTAGACTTCTTCAAAGCCTTTGACACAATTGAACATCCATTTTTAATAGAATCCTTACGTTTTCTGGGTTTTGGAGAAAACTTTTGCAATATTAGCAAAATGTTCTACATTGATATTAGTTATATTTCCTTAAATCCTGGAATGACTCCTTCCTTTAATGTGTCACGAGGTATAAGACAAGGTTGCCCCATTTCTCCTAAACTTTTCATATTAACAACTCAGTTATTAACATTACTTATTAAAAGTTCTGATGAAATTCAAGGAATTCATATCTTTGACAAGGAATTTAAAATTAGTCAATTTGCAGATGATACATCAATTTTTCAAAAAAAAAAATAAATCCATGGTTGAGAAAACAATTAAAATTATTCAAACCGTCTCTAAAGCATCTGGCTTAACACTTAATATAAGTAAATGGGAATTACTTCCTATTCATTCAAGTGTTGAATCATCCATTGCATCTATTAAAATTGTTCCTGAAGTGAAATACCTTGGAATAATAATCTCCAAAAACATATTTAAACGAGAAGACACAAATATTATGACTCATATAAATTAAATGAAAAGGTCCCTTAGTCATTGGCTAACCAGAGACTTAACTATATTTGGCAGAGTTCTGCTGACAAAAGCTGATGGAATCTCCAAACTAATTTATCCCTGTTATCTCTTTATGTTTCTCCCAATAATATTAGGAAAGCCAATTCAATTATATTTAATTTTTTATGGAAAAATAAAACCCATTATATAAAAAAATCGCAACTTGTTAGAGACTACGATGAGGGTGGCATTAAAGCTATTGATTTTGAATCAATAGTAGGTGTGTTTAGAATTAAATGGCTTAAAGATTTTTTGTCACAACCATCTTCAATGTGGTTCCATATTCCTAATAAGTTGTTTGAAAAATTGGGTGGCCTTGACTTTCTTCTGAAATGTGATTTTGAAATAGGCAAGGTCCCTCTTAAGCTTTCTAATTTCCATAAACAGATTCTTAATTTCTGGGAAATTATATTTACACATAATTTTACCCCTCATACAACAACACTTTGGAACAATCGAGTTATCACAGTTAATAGGAAATCCATTTTTAAGAAACACTGGTTTGAGAAAGGTATTTTATTTGTCACTGATATTTTCAATCAACATTTTGAATTTTTGGAGTATGTGGACTTTATAGCAAAATATAATGTGTGTTGTACACAAAGAGAATATAAAACAATATGTAAAGCTGTTCCCTTACCCCTATTACAGTTGATCCACAATATCTTAAGATACTATAGCATTGATCCTTCCCTTCCTACACTTATGATTGTCGGTATAAATTTAAAAGATAGGAAATGTGATAATAAAATAATTGGTAGTGCTTTGAAATATAAACTATTTACAGATTATAGCAGACAATTAAAGGTTCCTGAGTCCTTGTCACTGTCCACGATGATAAAAGCTAACTCACTATTTATTAAATGGCCCATTTCTCCAAAAGTCAAGGAAACCCATTTTAAAATCATTCATAATATATACCCAGTGGCAGAGTTTCTCAAAAAACATTTTAAATTTGAAGTAGATGCTTGTTCATTTTGTGACAATTCTGAGGAAACTTTGGAACATCTGTTTGTTTTATGTCCAGTTACTCGAAAATTTTGGTTTGTTATTGAAAGCTGGCTATCTCTTAAAATTGATAATATACCACTGCTCGACATTGGTGATATTCTTTATTTTAAGGAAAATTTAAATAAATCGATATCTGATCTTATTAATATAATTATTATTTTGTGTAAATGTCATATCCACTGTAGTAAATGGAAAAATTCGAAGCCCTCCTGTAATTGTTTTATAAATGACTTTAAATTGTTCTTTTCATCACTTATGTCACTAAAATCAGCCAAGAAATTACACAGTGAAATTAAGTGGTATCTTTTGTTTTGACTTAATGAAGTTGCTCCATTATTTACTTAAGTGTTTGTAAAATGTACTTGTTTTACAGCTACTTTTTCATTTGGTTCTGTTTTTTTGTATTTATTTTATTTATATTATTGCCTTACATGCTCCCTGTTCCTTTTTAATTATTACTAAATGTGTTCATTCGGGGGGTCAGTAATTCAATTGTCCTCTTTAAAGTTTGTATATTGTATGTTCTAAATTTCCAATAAAAAAAATAAATTAAAGAAAAAAAAAAAACAACAACTTCTGTTCTGGTCACAGTTCCGGGTGCATTTTCTCCTTTTGTCCTTTAGATGGCGCTCTGTGATCGGCTGATGCTTCAGATCAATTTCAGGAGATGACAACCAGGATCTGAACACTTACTGCACATGCTCAGACTGTACAAAACCCACTGCACATGATCAGACTGTTGAATGAATGAACAAACTTTATTCTGGTTGTTCACATTAAAGCAACAGCAACAAAAGCTGTCCATTTAATGAAGATTTAACTGTTTGTAACCAAAAAAAGAAGTGATTCTTTTTTAACTCCACCCTGAAATTTACATCAAATAACTCAGCAAGCTTTCAAAGAAATGTTTCCCATTCTGTTCCCATTGTTTTATAACAATATGTCAATTATATTCATTAGTAAATTAAAAAAATCCTTACTTATTAATAAGACAAATACATCATTCAACTAGTCACACAGTTGAAGGGTTAATAAAAAGTATTAATAATTTCACATTATTTAGATATTTTAAACTTTGACAGAACATTTATTAACTTGTATTTATCGTTACATAGTTTTAATGCGACAAATGAAAGACATGTTTGTTTGAGTTGGTTCTTATTTGAATTGTTTCAAATGGAAGCAGTCCTCTTCAATTTATAATCTTCATCATTTGAAGCAGATTGAATGATCTGGGGTATATCTCTATATTTCATGAAAAGCCAACTGGCTGATTCCCTGTATCCAGCATTAAGTCATCTAATCATCCTTTTATGAAGTTTAATTATGGTCATGGTCTGTTTTACAGTCATTCCCCCAAATGTTTGAGTGTCTGAGAGTAAAAATCTACTGCACATGCTCAAACTGTTAAAAACCTACTGCAGATGTTCAGACTGTTCCGTGTGTGACAGTAAAAACTGAAGTCTTTCATTTGTTCCTTCAGTTTAGATTAAATGTTCAATAAATGTTTAATACATGTTTAATAAACATTCTATAAATGTTGAAGAAATGTTCAATAAATGTTCTAGTTCTGTGTTTAGATCTTTTCTATTGTGACAGCAGTCTCTCTCTGTGTGTGTACACACTGACATAGTTAGTGTGTTCAGGTTTGTCATTCCATTTGGCCCTCCCCTTCCATCAAACATTTGTTGTCCATATATGGTCGCTCCCCTCTCATCAGGTCCTGTTTTTTCTTCTTCGTCTTCTTTTCCTTTATTCCTTTAATCCGTCTGAAATGAAATGTTGATTCTGTTTCAGTTTCCAAAAGCCCAGCGGTCGATTCCAATAACAGCTGATGGAGACCCAGGGGTCAAAGGTTGCCAACAGGGATCTGAGGAACAGGAGCAAATACCTGACAACAATAAAGGCCAACGTCTCCTTTATTTATTTATTATTTTATAATTTTCTCTGCTGTATAAAGTAAAGGTTCAGTGGTATTGAAGAAGATTGAACAGAAAAAGAATAACTGATACTGGAGGGGAAAAAACACACACTAGAGCAGGATTGTCAAACATGGGGCCTGGGGGCCAAATTACACTCCCCACAGGCTCTAATATGGCATCCCAAAGGCCCCAATGAGCCCCACCAACGGCTCCATTGAGATCCCCCCAAAAACTAAACAAGGCCCCCCCAAAGGCTCCCAATAATGTGTGGTGTATGTGTGTATTACATGTGTATTAATATTTTTATTGTGTGTGTTATGTGTATTATGTGTATATTATGTGTGCATTTTCCAGTGCACTCCTCAAAGGCGTGCACGCTCTGCTGCTGTCACCGCTCTAAACAGGAAACACTTAGGATTGTGGCCTTTTCTGGATTACATTGCTGCACTGTTGCCAAGACAACGGCAATTAGAAAAGACTAGGTTACCGAGCAGAGAGCCGTTATGTTTCTATAGCAACCAAGGTCAGGAAGAAGGCTGTGTGTTTACCTGATGGAAGAAAGAGAGAGATAGGCTATGTGTGTGTGTGTGTGTGTGTGTAGTGGAAAGGCTGCACCACATGCTAAAGCGGCTATAGATGATGAAGACTCAAGTACGTCCATACAATTCCACAAAGGGCCAGTGTGGCTGCAGGTTTTTGTTCCAACCAACCAAAAGTACAGAGTTTCACCAATCGACTCTCTGAAGACTGAGATCAGTTGATTAATTGAGTCCAGTCTGTTGTGCTGGGCTCAATTAATCAACTGATTAATCATCTAAGTGTCCTTGTTTTCGTTGGAACAAAAACCTGCAGCCACGTCGGCCCTTTGTGGAATAGTTTGGACATGCCTGTTCTAAAGGGTTAGTTCCCATGTCTGAGGAATTATCGGAATATAGCAGTGACTTTATTCACAACAAAGCCATTTTCAGGGTTTACATGGTCGTCTAAAAGTGGAATTAACTTTTTATCTGTAGTTGATTGTGTTTTTGTAAAACCCAGTGAGATGACTTTGTTGTGATTTAGGGCTTAATAAATAAATTTAAATTGAATTCAACATTTATTCTGAAATAAACAGGGAGAAAAACTCAGGTAAACAAACCCAGTGTGATGGCCCAATCCCAATTCACCTTTGGTCCAACCCCCTTAATCCTAACTTCTCACAATGGCCCCACCCCTCCTCCTAAAGAAACACTTCAACACTTCCACACACGTTACATCATCAGCTGTCTCTGTCACTCTGCCTCTTTTTGAAATACAGATGTGGAACTTAAATGTAAATATTATTATAATACAATAATATGAATGGTAAATATAGCACTTTTCCACCTTCATGGTGCTCAAAGTGCTTTACATTAGCCTCACATTCAGGCTGTGGCTCAGTTGGTAGAGCGGGTCATCCAATGATCAAACGGTTGGCGGTTCGCATCCCGCCTCTGGCTGTCCACATTTCGAAGTGTCCTTGGACAAGACACTGAACCCTAAGTAGCTCCCAGTAGGGTCAGGCAGCACCTTTGTATTGGCAGCAGCTGTCTACTGGTGTATTAGTGTGTTTGTAAATGTGAGGAAATGTAAAGCGCTTTGGGCACCAACTGGTGTATAAAATGTGTTATATAAGTACAGTCCATTTACCCATTCA
Organism: Siphamia tubifer; assembly: GCA_020466265.1. NCBI lineage: Eukaryota > Metazoa > Chordata > Actinopteri > Kurtiformes > Apogonidae > Siphamia > Siphamia tubifer. The sequence goes on from CM035788.1 coordinate 40,059,462, forward strand.
CACTCCTACACCAGTTGGCTTCTAAGGTTCTGTGAGTTGTAGTAGGAGCCTAGGGTTCAGTGTCTTCCTTAAGGACACTTTGACATGTGAACAGCCAGAGCCAGGACGTGAACTGCCGACACTTCAATTATTGGACTACCCTCTCTACCAACTGAGCCACAGCCGCCCTGTAATGTGATGAAAATGAAAATACTGTACCACAGTATCACTCTACCAACTGAGCAGCTGTGGCTCAGTTGGTAGAGTGGGTCGCCCAGCTCTGGCTGTCAACACATCTAAGTGTCCTTGGGCAAGACACTGAACCCTGACTTAGGCCCCCAGTAGGACTGACCTTAGACCTTAGAAACCTACTGGTGTATGTATGAGTGTGTGTGTGAATGGGTGAATGTGAAGCTAGTGTAAAGTGCTTTGAGCACCATGAAGGTGGAAAAGCACTATGCATTATAAGGCGCACTGTCAATGAATGGTTTATTTTCTAGTTTTTTTCTCCATATATAAAGTGCACTGGACTATAAAGGTGCACTAAGTGAAACAAAAAAGTCAGAAGTCAGTCAGTCAAACTTTATTGAACACGTTCACAATAACTCTCACCTTTGTTCAAATGTTAATTCAATTCAATTTTATTTATAAAGCCCCAAATCACAACAAAGTCCTCTCACAGGGCTTTTCAGAATCCACTACAGAGACATATGAAAAGTCCCAAACATCGCCTGTCCTTAGACCCTCCTTCTCGGCAAGAAAAAACTTCAAAACCCAGTGGGAAAAAGAAGAAATCTTGAGGAGAACCACATTGAAGGAGAGATCCACTCCTATGGACGGACAGGCTATAGATGAACGTCCATTTATAAATGAAGGAGGGGGTGCTGGTCCAGACTCCAGACAGGCAAGGGAGGGGGTCTGGGGTCACAGGTCAGCACAGGCGAGTCACCGCAGATCCTGTCGTCTATGGCTCCCACGTAGACACTGTCAAGAGAGCCACCACTCCAACCAGGGGGGGAGGGGGAAAGGAGACACCAGGTGACTAGCCATGAACAGACTTGGTATGTAAGATAGGTTATAAAAATGACAAAAACAGGTGTGAGAGAGAGAAAGAAAGAACTCAGTGTCTGATACCACTAAATCAAATGTTAGTGCATTCACAATAACTGTCAAAATTGTTCAGTTATAACACATAAAATATAACACAATACACTGACTTTTTCAGTTCAGTCCTTATACATACCCTGTAATATTACGGTGAAGTACAGTATGTTTTACTCCACACTGTGAACGACACAAAATGGCTTCCAAGTAAATAAGCATAAGCAGACTTATTCAATATATAAGGTACTCTGGATTATAAGGTGCACTGTAATTAAAAAAAAAAATTTAATACTTTTAAGTGTGCCTTACAGTGCCTTACACTGTCATCACATGATGACAGTCCATAATACTAGTCCATGATGGCAGCCCATAAATTTCCAGTCCGAACTCTGGGAGGAGAAGCCAAATGCAGTACTCACAGATCAGAAGTAAAATGAAAGGGTGTTTATTATTACACAGTAATAAATGAACACAAAATAATACATCTTCAGAGATATTTGTCTGAGGATATCTCCAGGTGCTGACCTCTGTTCTGGAGAAAATCAGACTCAAACCAAGCTTGCCTTTAATGTCCAAAGTCAAAAAGGGGAAATCAATCAAGTGACAGTACATGAGGAAAGGACAAGTCAGTCTACTGTTAGGCAGTCGATGATTAACTTGGTCTGGTGCTGGTTGGTAAACCTATGCTAGATCCTGATATTCTAGCAAATTATATCTAAATCATATCCCCTGAACGCATCGTGAGAGTTGCAGCAGCTGAGACGCCGCGGCGTCGCATCTGGTGAGTGTATTGTTTTCCTCTTTAATCTTCGCTAGCCTAGTTTCCCTTAGCATGGCTAGTTCTTCTTCTTCTCGTATTTTCTGCTCAGTGTGCTGTATGTACAGTGAGTCCCCTGCCTCCTTTACTGAGGATAGAAGTAGCTGTTGGAAGTGTAGCTTAGTGTCAGGGTTGGAGGCCAGGGTTTCTGAGTTAGAAGCACGGCTCTGCAGCTTGGGGGCTAATGCTAGGCCTAGCTATAGCGAGGTAGCTGCAGGGACCGCAGGCCGTGCTAACAGCAACAGGAGCGTGGCTAGCCCCTCAGCAAGTCCCGTGCAGCCGGGAGAGTCGAGAGACGGATTTGTGACAGTACGGGGGAAGCGTGGTGCTAAACGCACAAACGTAGCGCACCAAGAGCTTCACGTCTGTAGCAGACCCCATGGCAGAACACCGGCCAAACCAGACACTCTCCTCATTGGAAGTTCTATTCTTAGAGACGTGAAGCACCCAGCGGTGTCTGTCAGGTGTTATCCAGGGGCCAGAGTTGGTGACATCGAAGGAAACCTTCGGCTTTTACAGCAGAGCAGGGCTAGCTTCCGCCGCATCGTGATCCACGCTGGTGGTAACAATGTTCGACGGAAACAATCAGAGGTTCTTAAACTGAACGTAGCATCGGTGTGTAAACTTGCTAAGTCGATGTGTAACACCGTAGCATTCTCTGGACCCCTGCCCAATTTGGCCAGTGATGAGATGTACTCTAGGTTCTCATCATTTAACCGCTGGTTGTCTAGGTGGTGCTCAGAAAACGATGTTGTTTTATAGATAATTGGCGTGCGTTCTGGGGAAAGCCTGGGCTCATTCGCAGAGATAGCATACATCCCACTTGGGAAGGTGCCTCTCTCTTAGCACAAAATGTGGCTTCCAAATTTAGCCTGTCAAAATGACAATCCAGAGTGCGGGCCCAGGCGCAGAGTCATAGTGTAAAACACTTCTCTGTGCATCCACTTTACTCTGAGCTGTCACAAACCCACCATGTAGTAAATAACAGAAAGACTGCGTCTATTCCTTGTGTAGTTAATAATAAACCCCACATAGTTAAAAATAAACCTAATATTGAAAAACCTATAGGAGTGAGATCAAATAATTTAATAAAAATAGTTTTAAGGAACAATCAGATTAAAAGAACACCTAACAATTTTATCCAATGTGGACTGATCAATATTAGGTCTATTTCTTCCAAATCGTTGTTAATAAACAATCTAATTAATGTTTGCAAAATTGATATTTTAGCTCTGACTGAAACCTGGCTGCAGCAGGATGAATATGTCGCATTAAATGAATCCACGCCACCAACTCGTGAACTATCACACAGCCAGAACCAGTGGCCGTGGTGGAGGAGTGGCAGTAATATCCCACTCCAGTTTAGGTCTTAGCCCTAAAATTAATCATAAAACTAATCCCACTTACCATTCCTTTGAAAGTCTAGTTTCATCCATTACTTTCCCCAACTGCAGAAACCAAAAACCAGTCCTTTTTGTCATAGTCTACCGCCCTCCTGGCCCTTATTCACAGTTTTTATTAGAAGTCTCTGACTTTCTATCCAGTGTAGTGTTGAACTGGGATAGGATTATAATAGTTGGTGATTTTAACATACATGTCGATAACAACGCTGACTCTCTTAGTAATGCATTTAGGGACTTACTAGACGGATTAGGCTTTATCCAAAATGTTAATAAACCAACCCACATTCACAGACATACTCTCGATCTGATCTTAACACTTGGTGTTGAAATTAATGACCTCGTCGTTTTTCCCCATAATCCCATACTCTCAGATCACTTTTTAATGACCTTCCAGGTTTTGTTTGAGGATATTTCTACCTCAGTGATTAAAACGCAAATGAAAAGGATACTTTGTGACCGTGCTGTCTCAAAGTATAAAGAGTTATTTCAGTCACTATTTGCGCCTGTGTCATGTGATTATGTAAAGGACATATTTAGTCCCAGTATAAGTGATGAGTTAGTCGATAGTACCATGCTCACACTACAAACTACGTTAGATATAGTTGCCCCCCTTAAGTTAAACACTACTAAGATTAGATTAACCTCCCCATGGTAGAACGCTGACACTCACTCCATTAAACAAGCAACACGTAAATTAGAGAGGCAATGGAGGCGATCCAACTCAGAAGATTCTCTCAATGCCTGGAAAAATAGCTTAATAAAGTATAAGCAAGCTTTGCGTACAGCCAAAACTAGATATTACTCATCCATAATAGAAGAAAACAAGAATAACCCTAGATTCCTGTTCAATACTGTAGCCAAACTGACAAACAGCCACACCTCCGTGGAACCAGTTATTCCATCCACGCTCCATCCTGATGATTTCCTGCAGTTCTTTAACAATAAAATATCAACTATTAGAGAGAAAATAGACACATTTCTCCCAAATATTAGATCAGAAAAAGTAGCGTTTTCAAACCTAGGCCTTTTTATAAATCCCTCTGTAACACTAAATAATTTCACCACTGTCGACCAAACTGATGTCATATCTATTATCATGTCTTCCAAATCAGCCACCTGCCTCTTAGATCCAATCCCAACAAAACTCTTTAAAGAGATTCTGCCCCTAATTATTAGCACTGTCCTAAATATAATTAACACTTCATTAATTACTGGATATGTGCCACAGTCATTTAAATATGCTGTTATTAAACCAATTCTGAAAAAGCCTATCCTAGATCCTGACATTTTAGCCAATTATAGGCCCATATCCAATTTGCCCTTCCTGTCAAAGGTTTTAGAACGAGTAATAGTTAAACAGCTGTGCCAATTCCTGCAGGATAATAGTTTATTTGAACAGTTTCAGTCTGGCTTTCGTGCCCATCATATCACTGAAACGGCGTTAGTTAAAGTTACTAATGACTTATTATTAGCCGCTGACATCGGATTAATATCGGTCCTGGTATTATTAGACCTTAGTGCAGCCTTTGACACCATTGACCACAGTATCTTAGTGCACAGATTAGAATATGATATAGGTATTAGAAGAGCAGCCCTCTGCTGGTTTAAATCATATTTATCTAATCGCTACCAATTTGCTCACATCAACCAACAATCATCGCAGTCCTCCAGAGTTAATTATGGCATTCCTCAAGGGTCAGTCCTTGGGCCTATTTTGTTTACACTATATATGCTCCCTTTAGGTAACATCATTACAAATCATGGCATTAATTTTCATTGTTACGCGGATGACACACAGCTATATTTATCGATTAAACCTGATCAGACCAGGCAAATAGATAAACTAAGTACTTGTGTACAAGACATAAAAATTTGGATGAGTGCCAATTATCTTTTACTGAACCCTGAAAAAACTGAAGTCGTTATAATTGGTCCTAAAGATGCGAGAGACTCCCTAACTGACCAGATAGTTACTCTGGACAACTTAAGTGTAACACCCAGTGCCACAGTTAAAAATTTAGGAGTTTTATTTGATCCAGATCTTTCATTCAAAATGCATATCAAACAAACTTGCAGAACAGCCTTCTTTCACCTGCGCAACATAGCCAAAATTAGGAATATTCTGTCTAAAACGACTGCAGAAAAATTAATTCATGCATTTGTTACATCACGATTAGATTATTGTAACTCCTTACTTGTAGCGTGTCCTAAATATTCCCTAAAAAGCTTGCAACTGGTTCAAAATGCAGCAGCAAGATTATTAACAGGATCAAATAGAAGAGAACACATCACGCCTGTGCTCCAAACCCTTCACTGGCTTCCAGTTGAGTCTAGAATTAAATTTAAAATCCTCCTCCTTACATATAAAACCATTAATGGTATGGGCCCCTCTTATCTTAAAGATGATCTGGTTCCGTACCAACCCAATAGAACCCTTTGTTCTCAGAATGCAGGTTTACTGAAAGTTCCTAGGGTTTCTAAAAGTACAGTAGGAGCTAGAGCCTTTAGTTATCAGGCCCCTGTCTTATGGAATCAGCTTCCCTTTAATATTAAAAACGCCGAAACAGTCTCTACATTTAAAATTAGGCTTAAAACATTCCTGTTTGAGAAAGCCTATGATCAGGTTAGTTAAAAATTATGTGACTCATATATCATGTATACATGATGTATGAGTCACAGTTCAGTCTAGGCTGCCCTAGGAGTTAGAATGCTGGGGGAAGTACAGACACTGAGTTCTTTCTTCTCTTTCTCTTCCTCACATCTGTTTCTGTAATTTTTATAACATATCTTTCTTACCAAGTCTGTTCATGACTAGTCACCTGGTGTCCCCTTTCCCCCCTCCCCCCCTGGGGGGAGTGGTGGCTCTCCTGACAGTGCCTGCACGGGAGCCATGGACGACAGGATCTGGAGTATCTCGCCTGTGCTGACCTGTGACCCCGGACCACCGCCCCTGCCTGTCTGGACCAGCCCCCCTTCCTGCATTTATACATGGACGTTCATCTATAGCCTGTCCGTCCATGGGAGTGGATCTCTCCTTCAATGTGGTTCTCCTCAAGATTTCTTCTTTTTCCCACTGGGTTTGGAAGTTTTTTCTTGCCGAGAAGGAGGGTCTAAGGACAGGGGATGCCTGGGACTTTTCATGTATTTCTGTAGTTGATTATGTTTTTGTAAAGCCCTCTGAGATGACTTTGTTGTGATTTAAGGCTTTATAAATAAAATTGAATTGAATTGAATTTAATTAATTTGCCCTTCCTCTCAAAAGTTCTAGAAATGGTAGTAGTTAAACAACTGTGTCAGCACCTGCAGGACAACTGTTTATTTGAACATTGCCAGTCTGGCTTTCGAGCTCATCGCAGCACTGATTCTGCATTAGTCAAATTCACTAATGACTTATTATTAACTACTGATGGTGGATTAGTATTCTGGTTCTGTTAGACTTTAGTGCAGCTTTTGATACCATCGACCACAGTATCTTAGTGCAGAGATTAGAATGGGACATAGAATGGGACACATCTATATTCATGTCCAGTAGAGGTTACGGACTAGGGATAGTTAAGCACTGTAGAGCAGTGGTCCCCAACCCCCGGGCCGTGGACCAGTACGTGGATCAATTGGTACCAGGCCCCCGACCGCCTAATAATTAATTCATTCATTATTTCTCTTGTATTTATTATTTGAGTCTGAACAATACTTTATTTTATAAAATTACCGGATTCTCTCGGTTGTAGGTTATATGTTATAGTTATAGGTTGTTATAGGTTGTAGAATGGAGATTACAGATTCCAAGGCGGAAGTTCATTTCCTCATTTTTGAAATAATCTTTTATGTATTATTCTGTACATATAATCCTAGTGAACAAAGAACAAAGAAATTATTTATTAGAGGGAATTGTTGAGTTCAAATTCTCACTACAAACCGTAGGGTTAAAATCAATCATATTCAATTGTTTATCAAGTCAAATTTAATATTATCCTGATTTGATAATCAAATGTGGCATCTTTCCTCTCCTTTTGGTTTTCCAAAATGGCACAATTTTTAACATCTTTACAGGATCAATATCTAAGGAGAAAAGTAAAAAGGAGAAACTTTCTCTTCTATCCCAATTGCCTAGAGCTTAAATTTAACATAAAATCAGAAAAAAATAGAATAAAGTTAACTAAAATAAACTGATTGGTCTGTGCCCGGACACCATCACTGAAACCAGGTCTGTATTCTGTTCTCTCACCAGTGTTACGGTCGCGTAGTAAGAAGGACCCAAAATACAGACTTCAGCTCCACAAATAGGCTCTTTTATTCTGAGCTCCAGCGGAAAAAAACACAAGTAAACAATAATACAGCAACGCTGCTGCAAACTCACTCAGATGAACGGACAAGACTAATAACCAGGACTAAAACCTGCTGGTTCAGGAAAACACAAGGCTGGAGTTCCATTGAGGTAAGAGTATAGGGTGAACTGACAAAGTAGACAGGAAAGGAAAGAACTTAAATAGGTAGAGGTGATGAGGACAGGTGTGTGAGGACCAGGTGAAATAATTAAGGTGAAAGGTGACATAATGCAGAAGGGAAAAAGAGCCAGTGAGTAGGGATATGACAACCAGTACCCAGCATTTCAAAAGCCCCACCACCTGGTAATTAAGGTCCACCCATGACATTAAATCAGTGGGGTAGAGGCTGGGGATGTAGACATCCTGGACGTGGCCCAAAAACGATAATAGTCCTGTTGAAATGAATTAATTATTTCAGGTTTGCAAGATTTAAACTATAAAGACTTGTTGAATTTAATGTTAATTAATATTATCACATGACTGATCAAAATAATAAGATCCATGGAGAGTAATATTCAACTGATTCCGCTATTAACAGTGGGACACAGGGGAGGTCCACCTCAGTACTGATAATGACACTCACCTTATATAACACACGTCCAACACACCACATGCCATATCACACATGAAGCTGTCATGGACTCTGATACATCATAACCTCAATGAGTCTATGGCACCAGACCCAGAAGACTAACTGATGCTACTGGAGGAGTCAAAGGAAAAGGTCTGCCCCAACTGCATCTGCTCCATCCCAACATCAAGACTGTGCTACCTGAGGGGATCAGGGTTCGCCTTCTCTGCAAAAGAAACGATTGAGATGGTGGCTGTTGACCACCAAGTGCCAGAGCAGCTCACGTTTCCTGATGTTTTTCTCTCTCTCTCTGTTCTGCACTAGAAAGGGTGGAGATTAACTGTGATATGCACTGGTGACCCACTGCAACCAGAACCCCTACAGAGACACTGATTTGAGGCCAAACAGAGGAAGGGTCACAGCTGGATGGACACTGACTGTGTAGTTCACCCTGACAAAGACCATTGCACGAGTTCTCATTGAAGAACACCGGTTGTCTACTTCATGGTTTCGACGCCATTAACATTGTCTCTTTCCCCTTGAAGGGCGGGGGGGAACCTGTGTCTGGTGTTGGGAACTGGAGACTGGACACCTTGAACAGCCACTCCACACCAGGCTTGCTACACACTAGATTAATCATATCCACTAAATAATATACCATGTGGTTACATGTACTGGGTTTGACTTCCTCAAACTTCGGTGTTTTCTTGAGCTTGGGTATTTTTTTCATACATTTCTATTTATTATGATGCACGTAATGTAGATAAGCTATATATATATATATATATATATATATATATATATGTTTATTTTTGTATTTCTGTATAATTTCTATTTTTGATACACTACATCAGATTTATATTTCATTCTTAATGGTAGTAACAAAGAGCAATTGAATTGGGAGATATCGGTGTGCTCAAACAGGATAAGCCTGACTGGTGTGTGGTGTAAGAGTTAAGCTGATGAACTAAGGAAATAAAAACTTAGTTGAAGAACCCATAAGGGAAAGGAAAGGAAAAGACCTACACCCCAAACTCTGAAAAGTTCATTTGGATTTGATCTCCAGTTAATGCTATACCCAACTTTTAGACCAGGCCCTAATTGGTACATTTGTATATAACTAATCACTTTCATCTAATCAGATGATCAATTGAGTAGCAACTTACAATTACTGACATCAAAAGGGATAATGAATTATATCTATTTCTGTATTTAACTTTTACATAATATAACCAGGGATGCTACCAGGGGAGCTCCTGAGTAATTACAGGCTACATCATTGGGGATATACCAACATAGTGTAACAGAGCGGGTGGTAGATGGACCCAAGATGCAAGATGTATTACAGTCTTTATTAAATAATGAGTGAGCACGGATGATGCTCCTCCTGGTCCGTCCGTACGGGACACCGCGAGCCGCAGTGAAACTGGGAAGAAGGATGGTCAGACAGGCAGGGTTCGTACACAGATAATCGATGACACAATAAGGGAGATCCAACACACCCTTATCCAGGTCCGTAGCAGGGTCACACCGAGGGTCCGAGGTCCGATGAGGCACCAGGGGGGGGGGGGGCAAGGCAAAACTCCGGGTCCAAAAACAGGCTTAGGATCAGTACACAAAAAAATTTCAGAATCTGAAAACCAAAACAAGAAGTCAAAAGCCAGGAAACCAGAGGAAAATGTACACTTGCTCATAAGTCGCATAACGCAGACAGATTCGCACCAGACAAACACACAGATTGCATATTTATACCCTTCTGACAGCTGTCACCAATGATGTGAAAATTAATGGAGGCGGGGAAAACACTGGTGACAGGAAGTAAAGCAGGAAACGTGAAAAAGCCCTAAACACCAACAATGACAGAAACTGTAGAAAGACATACAAAAACTAGACATAAACATGACACCAGATGTAAGATCCATGACAGTACCCCTCCCTCAAGGGCCCTGGGGCATCTGGATGGAGGCAGTGAAACTCCGTAATGAGGTCCGGGTCCACTATGAAGGAAGCAGGGACCCAAGATCTCTCCTCTGGACCATATCCCTCCCAGTCCACCAGATACTGGAACCCACAGCCTCTTGGTCTGGACTGGATGAGTCGTCTCACTGTGTATACCGGTCCACCCTCAATCATCCGGGGAGGTGGAGGCAGAATGGGTGGTAACAGAACTACCCCGGACAGGTTTAAGCTGACTGACATGAAAAGTGGGGTGTATTCTCATAGTTCTAGGTAGCTGGAGACGAAAAGCCACAGGGTTAACAACCTTGGAGATTGGGAAAGGACCAATAAAACGTGGAGCCAACTTACGGCTCTCCACCCTTAATGGAAGATGCTTCGTAGAAAGCCAGACCTTCTGGCCCACCTCATAGTTGGGGTTGGTTACCTGATGCTGGTCTGCCATCTTCTTCATCCTGTTCCTGCTCCGAAGAAGATTAACCCGGGCCCAGGTCCACATCCTCTTCTTCCTCCTGATCCAAGATAGTGCAGATGGCACCAGGGTCATTCTTTCTGCATCTGGAAACAGAGGAGCAGGGAACCCAAAAACCACATGGAATGGCGAGAAACCAGAGGCAGAGCGAGGCAATGAATTATGAGCCACTTCTACCCAGATGATATTGTCCACCCAGGAAGCAGGGTTCCTAGCTACCAGACATCTAAGCGTAGTTTCCAGATCTTGATGCATACGCTCGGTTTGTCCATTACTTTGGGGGTGGTAACCCGAAGATAAACTAACAGAGGCCCCAATCAGTGTACAGAAGGCCCTCCAAAACTGGGCTGTAAATTGAGGACCCCGATCAGACACAATGTCGACAGGTGAACCAAATATTCTAAATACCTGGTCAAGCAGGGCTGCGGCCTTCTCCTTAGCAGATGGTAGTTTGGGGAGGGCGATGAACCGAACCATCTTAGAGAACCGTTCAACAACAGTAAGTATAGTTGTCTTACCCTGCGAAACTGGAAGCCCAGTAACAAAATCTATAGAGATCTGCGACCAGGGCCGCGTAGGAATGTCCAGGGGTTGAAGGAGTCCAGCGGGGCTGGACTTGGGGCTCTTGCAGGTTGCACAAATGGTGCAGGCAGCAATATATTCTTCCACATCCTTCCTCATGCCAGTCCACCAGAACCTTCTGGAAAGAACCGCTAAGGTGCGTTGAATACCAGGATGGCCGGAAAACTTGGAGGTGTGGGCCCAGTGAATGACTTCTCCACGTAATTCCTGAGGAACGAACAGACATCCAGGTGGCACATTAGATGGGATTACCTTATCCTTGATTGCTTCCATGACCTTCTCCTCCACCTTCCAACAAAAAGAACCCACGAGGCAAGACTTTGGGATGATTGTCTCAGGATCCTGTTTGGGAGTTTCTGATGGGAAAACTCGGGATAAGGCATCTGGTTTGCCATTTTTGGAACAAGGTCTGTAGGAGAGAGTGAAATTGAATCGGGTAAAGAATAAAGCCCATCTCGCTTGGCGTGAGTTGAGTCTCTTAGCAGTCTTCAGATACTCTAAATTTTTGTGGTCTGTCCAGACCAAAAATGGCTGTTCAGTGCCCTCTAGCCAATGTCTCCACTCCTCCAAGGCCACTTTAATGGCTAATAACTCCCGATTACCTACGTAATAATTTCTTTCCGAACTTGACAACTTTTTTGACAGAAATGCACATGGGTGCATCTTACCAGTATCCGGGGGACCTTTGTGAAAGAACTGCACCAACCCCTGTGTCTGAAGCATCTACCTCCACAATGAATTGAAGGTTTGGGTCAGGAAATCTCAGCACAGGTGCAGAAGTGAAGAGTCGTTTGAGCTTCTGAAAAGAAGCCTCCGCCTCAGTGCTCCATCTGAAGCTTGTCCTCTGTGAGGTTAATGCATGAAGGGGTGAGGCCACTCTACTGAATCCCCTGATGAACTTCCGGTAGAAATTGGCAAACCCCAGGAATCTCTGGACCTCTTTGCGTGATCCAGGCCTCGGCCACTCTTGGACTGCCTTCACCTTGTTTGGGTCCATCTTGATCTGTCCTGCTGAGATAGAAAACCCGAGAAACTGCACAGAAGCCTTATGGAACTCGCATTTTTCTGCTTTGACATAGAAGTTGTTTTCTAACAACTTCTTCAGGACAACTTGTACGTGATCAATATGACTTTCCAGGTCCGGGGAAAACACCAAAATATCATCCAGATATACAAAAACAAAGTCATTCAAAAAGTCTCTTAAGACATCATTCACCAAGGCCTGAAAGACAGCCGGAGCATTGGTGAGGCCAAAAGGCATCACTAGATATTCAAAGTGCCCAATCGAAGTGTTAAATGCCGTTTTCCATTCATCCCCCTCTCTAATTCTGACCAAATGGTAAGCATTACGCAAGTCCAACTTGGTAAAAATCTTGGCATCTTGGAGCATTTCAAAGGCTGAAGACATCAAAGGCAGTGGATACCGATCCCAGACTGTGATTTCATTGAGTCCCCTATAATCAATACAAGGCCTGAGTGTCTTATTTTTTTTATCAACAAAAAAGAACCCAGCTCCTACAGGTGACGAAAATCTACGGATGAGACCTGAGGCCAGAGAGTCATTTATGTAAGGGAGATCCAACACACCATTATCCAGGTCCATAGCAGGGTCACGCCGAGGGTCCGAGGTCCGATGAGGCACCGAGGGGGGGGGGGCAAGGTAAAACTCCGGGTCCAAAAACAGGCTTAGGGTCAATACACAAAAAATCCACACAATGACAGACAAGGGGCAAGCAGAGATCAGAATCCGAAAACCAAAACAAGAAGTCAAAAGCCAGGAAACCAGAGGAAAATGTACACTTGCTCATAAGTCGCATAACGCAGACAGATTCGCACCAGACAAACACACAGATTGCATATTTATACCCTTCTGACAGCTGTCACCAATGATGTGAAAATTAATGGAGGCGGGGAAAACACTGGTGACAGGAAGTAAAGCAGGAAACGTGAACATGAACCCAAATAACAAAATAAAAAGCCCTAAACACCAACAATGACAGAAACTGTAGAAAGACATACAAAAACTAGACATAAACATGACACCAGATTTAAGATCCATGACACATAGATTGACGTTGGATTTCCTATTGAAAAAGAGGTGTCCGTTACAGGTTTAGACAAGAATGTTGTACAATTAGGTCCACTTTTCTCTCATCTGTAGCAGTCATCACCTCATTGGTCTTGTGTGATGACTGTTTTATTTCAGGGATCAGACACCTCTGTCTAAAATGTATTACTGTTGCTCTGGACAACAGTCTAAGTTGTCCATTTAGCCAGTTAATCCAGACCCCTGTCTCTGAGCCCGGTGATCAAGACAGACTCGATGTCATGAGACCAGAAGTCCGTGGATTACCCCTCACACCACTCCAGGTCCAAATCAGCTGCTAAGGATAACCCATTCATATATAGATACACCCACTTATGTTTGTATCAGCTCGGGGTGGGTAAATGTTAGGCTGAGTACATTGGGGGGGTGTACTTTTTAATATGGCTTCTTAATCTTGAGGGACTGAATGATAGTAGAGGCTAATCTTTCCATCACTGATTTACCATTGATTATACGGGTTTGTTTATTATTATGTCACATGTTTTGCATTTGGCTATGTACAACAAAGTATTCTTGCTTGCCCTTTCATCTGCAATGAAGAAACTGCTTAAACATTTTCCTGCATACATATAGAAATAGATTTGTAATTGAGAGTTATGATTTGGTGATATTATTATTATTAGTTATTTTGGGTTTACTACTCATATACTTTGTTATTTGTGTTAATTGTAATTGATCGGTATTCATCATGTTTTAGATAATTATGTGCTTTTACTCATGAAGGATTGTTGTCATTTTTCCTCATGTCACCTACTTTTATACTCTATTATGTAGGTTATGGTGCACATGGCAGTTCTAACGATTATTGAATTGTATGGGATGCCTGTTTTGGGGGTAGCGATAGTCATGAGGAGATAGTATCGTTTACTACACCATGGTGACCATTCATAACACTACACCATGATTACAGCTCATAATACTACATGATGGTGACAGCTCATAATACTAAGCCATGGTTACATGGTTTAGTACCATGTACCATACTACACCATGGTAAATGGTAAATGGACTGGACTTACATAGCACTTTTCCACCTTGATGTTGCTCAATGTGCTTTATATTAGCCTCACATTCACCCATTTACAAAGCAGTAGGTGATGCTGCCAGACTTACTGGGAGACATTTCAGGTTCAGTATCTTGCCCAAGGACACTTAGACATGTGTGCAGCCAGAGCCGGGATGCGAACCACCGATCCTTCAGTCATTCGACAACCTGATCTACCAACTGCCCATAATACAACACCATGGTCATTTCAGCAGATTCAGTCTATGGTGATGACATAAAAAAAATTCAGATAAGACATGAAACAAATGAGTAGGGGAATCTACAACTCACTGAGCAGACAACAGGAAGTAATGCACTGCAGTGTTATGACAACCAGGTACTGTAAAGTCATTACTATCACCATGACAACCAGGTACTGTAAAGTCAGTACTATCACTATGACTACCAGACACTGTAAAGCCAGTACTATCACCATAACGACCAGATACTGTAAAATTAGTACTATCTGTAATGGAAATGTTCTCCAGGAATGAGACCTGGTGCCAGAGTTGAGTTGAGCCACACCCACACCAGCATCTCCATGTGCACCCATGTATGACGACACCCACACTTATAGCTGTAAACATGGGCTTTGGCCATTAACAAATGTAACATGGCTGTCCCCTTCACCTTAGCCTCTCCCCTCAGCCTTAGCCCATCCCCTCCACCATAGACAACACTACTCCTTCACATGAACATGTAAAATGGAAGGGGAGGGGTAAGGGGGAGGACCACGGATTTTGTTGTGAATCACATCATGGATAAAAATGGAAGGGGATAGAAATGGGGGTGACCAGAAGTATGAGGGGATAGAAGTGGGAGGGGCCATAAATGGGAGTGGCCACACCCACTGTCATCTATAGGGTGCGGTTTGTTTTTCCGCAGATAAGGAGGAAACCTGTGTGTGTGTGCGCTCCTGCTGTGTACTTCCTGTCAGTGTGTTATCCCAGCATGTTGTTGCTTTTACACACACACACTTTCATAACACCTGTGACATAACTTGACCTCCTTTAGTCTCCACCTCCCACTGTGCATTTACCTCACAAACCCAGCCCCCCAGCTGCAGTCACATGCACTCATAGGCACACGCACATCATCCATCGACACCCCCCTCCTCTTCCCCTTCCCCTCCTCCTGTCTCTCAACAATTGTCCAATTATTTGATGAGTCCATCTTTAAAGCTCCTCCCCCTCCTCCTCCAGTACCTTGAAGCCCCCCCCCCCCTCACTGTGTGTGTAACCAGAGGGCATCAGAACACTTAATCCCCCCACACCTGTTTTCTGACCTGCTTTTTCTGTATGTTTGTGTTTAATACATGTCAGTCTGTTCACATATTAGTTTGCATTGGGGGGGGGTTTGGGGGGGTTGCATATTTCATAAATGTGTTCAGAGCGTGTGTTTGGTTTCTGAAACTAAACAGATGTCTGGGCTTGAAGCAAGATGGACACAAACCCAGAAAATTGAAGAATTAGTAAATGGGGACAAAACAGAAAATAGAACAATTACTTAAAAAACC
The DNA here is from genome assembly GCA_020466265.1 of Siphamia tubifer. Taxonomy (NCBI): domain Eukaryota; kingdom Metazoa; phylum Chordata; class Actinopteri; order Kurtiformes; family Apogonidae; genus Siphamia; species Siphamia tubifer. The sequence continues at coordinate 40,075,339 of CM035788.1, forward strand.
CTCCTCTTTCAACAGACACAAATATTACTGGGAACCAGGGGGAAAAACCCAGAAAATACAAGAATTAGTATGAAAAATCGAGGAAAAAAGAAAAAAAATTGTATATACGAATTAGTTGGGGAAAAAAGAACATAGAAGAATTAATATGAAAAAACAGGGAAAATCCAGAAAAAAAATATGACTGACAACTGGGGGGGGGGGGCAGAAAATAGAAGAATTAGTAAAAAAAAAAAAACCATGGGTGAAAACCCAACAAAAGACTTAGTATGATAAAAACAGAAAATATAAGAAATAGTTGGGGAATAAAACAGAAAAAAAGAAAATAGAAGAATTTGCATGAAAAAAACATGAAAACATAGAAGAGTTAGTATGAAAAAACAGGGAAAAAAGAAAAAGTATTAGCCAAAACCCCCCCCTGAAAATAGATGTTGTTAAAAAACAGGAAAAAAGGAAAATAGAATTAGTAGACAAAAAAACAAGAAAAAGAGAAAATGGAAGATTTAGCACAAAAAACAGGGTAAGAATAAACAGAAAAATCATAAGTATTAAGAACTTTCATGATCATGTTGATTGTTCTTTGTGTTTTAATAACACAAGTATGTAAGTAATATAAAGGACCATAATCCCCCCCAAAATGAGAACCATGAGACAAATGTAAACAAATTTTATTGGATTTAAATATATACAAACATTTTTTTGGGTGTAAAAATGTACCATAAAAAATTACACTTATCCGTTTGTGACACAAAGAAAATTTGGTGGGAGGTTTGTTCATCTGCTAAAAAACTAAACCAACCGCACAAGCATTTTGGAGAGTTTGTGCAACTTGGAGATCTGGGTTCATAAAAGCACTGTCAGCACCATGGAGAGGTGCCTGAGGCTAGCTCCACCTCCCTCCTCTGTGGCCTGTCCATCACTCTGCCTCCATCTCCATTTACAATTCACCCCCCCTACACACACACACATACCTGACCCCAAAAAGCTCTGCCTTTGTTGTGCAGCGGCGGCGGGGCTTCCATTACGAGGTAATAGGAGGCTATAGGAGGCGTAGAAGTGACTGATTGTGCAGATGGAGCAGAGCCCCCCCCCCCAAAAAAAAAACACTCCTGCAGTGTGGGACTGAGTGGGTGGAGTCCAATGGCACAGAGTGTGTGTGTGAGTGGGTGGTAGTGATAGACCGACATATGGGGCCAATATCTAGGTTTTTTTTCTAGTATTGGCATTGGGCTGGAGGAGGAAGGACAGAAAGGAAGAGGAAGGGGGGGGGGGGGACTAAGGGAAAAAGGAAAAGGGGAAGTAACAAAAAAGGGGAAGAAAGTACTGAAGAAAAAAAGAAAAAAAAGGTAGAATAAAACCATCAGGTGTTTGTTCATATTTATTAGTTTAACTGTCACTATTTTTATATTTTCTAATTGTCTTTAAAGAAGATTTTCTAACAGAAAATCACTATTGGTTCCAGTATCATCTCCAGTATGGGTCACTCTTACACAGACGTGCCTCATGTGGAAGTTGACCATGTACTCCGCATTGGTGCGTTGGACAGAGAAAAAACCCAGTATTATCTCCAGTATTGTCTTTAGTATCGGTTCCAGTATTAGCTCCAGTATCGGTTGTTCACGCACAGACATGCCTCATGTGGAAGTTCACCACATACTCCGCGTTGGTGCGTTGGACAGAGATGGCGAAGGGTTCAAAGGGGTGAAAGGTGAATGCCACCAGGCGACGCACAGCATGATTGACAGGTCGACCCAGAAGCCCTGCCTGGATTTTAAACTTCAGCAAACCTGAGTCACGAGCATAAAATCTAAGGAGAGAATCAGAATCAAATGAAATGACACCAAATGAAATTAAATCATCCATTTTCTGAACCCAATTTACCCTAGGGTCACAGGGGGCGGAATCTATCCCAAATACTTAAGGGTGAAGGCATGGCTTAACCTGGACATGTGACCAGTTCATCACAGACTGAACATTTAGAGACAAATAAACTGTCACAGTCACACCTGTGGGCGGAGCCAGAGTATCCATTAACCTATCAGAATATGTGTTTGAATGGCGTGCAGAGCTAGAAGGCTTTAAGGTATTATTATTATTATTATTATTATTATTATTATTATCCAGTGACCTCTGACCTGTAGGAACAACAATAGGTCAAAATCTATACACACAAAATGCAGAAATGAAAAATCTATATTTTGGTATTCATTAGAAGTCTGTAAGATGAATAGTTCAAAAGTTATACCCAAATGTTGATTTTGACCTTTATTGTGACCTTTGACCTAGAGTCTTCAAATTCATCCTTCAAGGTTTTGATGTCAATGCACATCAACAGTGAGATGGAAAAAAAGCTGAATCTAAAACTGAGTATACAGGAACGAAAAGGAATATTCCTGATTAGTCCTATCACTGATCATTGTGAAAACCCATTTTGGTGACCTTGATCTTTCACCTACATTCACCAAAATTCAATGGGATCTATTCTGGACTACCTCGCACCATTACTGAAAATTTCCTGGACATTGGTCCAAAACCTTTTGTGTAAATTTGTTGACAAACAGAAACAAAAATATTTAACCAAAAACAATAGCCCTTGTCCCTTTGTGTTTTGGGGGAGGGGTAATAATAAATTAGTATCTGTGTCACTATGAGAACAAAAATATTCATGGATGAAAGTGAATTTTGAGAACAAAACAAAACAAAACAAAAAAATATATATAATAATCAAGAAAGGCACATTCAGAAAGTCCCCTTGTCAATCACAGCCACCACAACCAATGTTAGAGATGCCTGTCCATCATGTTTGGTGGTGGGTATCTGATGGAATGGGGTGGTCTTTTTTTGGTGGGTGGTGCGTACCTGATGGGGTGGTCTATTTTTGGTGTGTGGTGCGTACCTGATGGGGTGGTCACCGCAGGTCTTGGGCCTCTCCATCACAGACACCCACTTGTCGTCGTAGCTGAACAGGGACAGGTCAAGGTAGGGGCTGCTGCTGTAGGACTGAGCACTGATGGGTAGCTGACCCAACAGGCGACGTACTGCCTCCGTGTGACCGCCATATTTAGCGTTAACGATAGTGTCTTTGAATCTGAACAAACACAAAAGAGTCAGTCTAAATCTGAACCAAAACAGAAGGAGTTACTCCCTCCCTGCTCCGACTATTCCCTCCCTGTTTGTGCTCTTTCCACATTTGTCAAAAAAATGTGGTCGCCACAGAAAAGGTACAGACTAAAAGCACGCATGGCAGGTTGGGACTGAGGCCTCATCTTATTGTACTGTACCTTCACTTACCTCATCTTATTCAAACTTGCCTTACTTCATTTTACTCTACCTCCTCCTCAAACACCACCTCGTCCTCTTCCAGCGATCATCTGCTCTTTCTCTTCATATCCTCCTTCTTAAATCCCTGCTGACATTTGACGGCACGGTTCGCTCTTTCCTTCAGAAGCTAACGCTGATGCTAACCCTGACCTTCGCTCTTTTTTTCAGAAACTAACCCTAAACCAGTCTGGGTCAAAGCTACAACTCGATAATAAAATGAATTTAAAAAATCTGGCACTAACATTTACACTCGTGTGAGGTGAAAAACGTGTGGGTGGAGGTTCAGCCCAGATTTAAAACAAGTATTCAGAGCATGCCGAATAATGCGGTCACACTGGAGAACCCTTGTTCCGAAAATCTACACTGACAATGATATCAAATATTTAATTAAAAAATAAAGTATCAGTACCTCCTCTGGGCTAAGTAAATTAAGTGTTGTACAGTTGAATAATTTGGTTTATAATGTAATTGTTTTCTAGTTAAATAAAGCAGTTTTAAAGTTAAAGTGTTTCATAATTAAATAAAGTTTTTAATAGATAAATAAAGTCTCAGTACCTCCTCTGTACTTGTCTTGCGTAGTTGTTAGACGAGGCTGAACAGGGGAACTGGACAGCCTGGCTGTGCAGGGTGGCATTTCTGAACAGGTCACAGAAGTTTTCAAACAGTTCTAACAGCTGATCTGAGGTGTTCTCAAAGACGGCCAGCACTTCTGTTGACACCATGTTGTAGACTACAAAGAAGGATGGCTAAGAAAAAGAAATGAAGAAGATGAGGAAAAAAACCCCAAGGAGGATGGATAAAGAAAAGGCTCAGTTCGTAGTGCGGGTCATCCTCTCATTGAAGAGTCGGCTCTGGCTTGTCCACTTGTTGAAGTGTCCTTGCACAAGACACTGAACCCTGAACTGCTCCCAGTTGGTCTGGCAGCACTAACTAGTGCAGTGGTTCTCAAATCCGGTTCTCAAGTACCACTATCCTGCATGTTTCAGATGTTTTCCTCTTCCAGCACACCTGGTTCAATTAATGATCAAGTCATCAAGGTCTACAGAAGTCTGATAATGATGTAATGGCTTCCAGGAGTGATGGTAGAGGGAAACATCTAAAACAGTGGTCCCCAAACTGCGGCCCGCCTCCACATTTAGTCTAGCCCCCTGAACAATACCAGAGAGCATTTTGATAATTTTTTTTCATATATGTGTATTTGTATTTGATAATAAAGTTGGACTTTTGCAATAAAATGTTCCTTAGTTTTGAAATATTTTCATTAACTATTAGTTAGTGACTAGTTTAACACAAGAACTTTGAGAGAATACTCATGTGAGTCACTTAAGTCAGTTATTCTATGGCCCTCTAGAATGTTCCGGCAGCTCCCATTCACTTTGAATGACGTCAGCGGGGGGATTTTTTTCGATAACCACCCACTGTGCCGTTAACGCCTGCTGCCCACGGCAACGGGATTGTCACTTCAGATTCACTGTACCATATCACTCCGCAGGTAGTTTGGCCACTTTTAAAGTAGATATTCGCTTCGTTGTAACGGCTCGTTTATCCAGTGTTAACTTATCCTGATGTTATCCTGACCGTAGTCAGGAAATCAGGGGGAATTGCCGTCCTCCTCTCTTACAGGATCTCCAGGGCCGAAGTCAGTATTTTACCCCGGGGTTAACTCCTCTATGCTGGTTTTTAGAAAACAAGGAGCGGTTTCAGTGAGTTTTGTTTTCAGTATTTATTTGCAAGAATGGGATAACACCTGCTCTGGTCGCCGACCTGACTGTGTACATCCGTCTCTCTCTTTTCTCCGCCTAAAACTCTATGCACCCCCCCTTCTGTCTGCCCCGCCTAACCCGCATCTTATTGGCTATTTCACAACACTAGTCTGTTAGAGTAGTGACAGTAATAAACTGTAATAACCCGTAGAATAAGCGGGATAATGCACGGCCCACGAGTTACTATCGATAAAATATTCCCCTTCGGGGCGGAACAACACCCCTCGGCATTGGGGTGCCGTCGGGGAATATTTTTCTGATAGTAACTCATGGGCCATACATTATCCCTTGCAAATTCTGCTCTGACAACTAAGCTGAACTTGGACCTGTTAAGATGAAGAAGTTTATGTTCAATGAACTTTTTTTCTGTGAAGAACCCAGAGAGGGTTATTTGATTGTGGATTTCTGGCAAACAATACATTTTTACATTTAGGCACTTCTGCAATCGTCACACTTTTCCTGTTACAAACTGACCCCGGCCCCTCATCAGAGAAGGGAAAAGTTATGTTGCCCTCACAGGAAAAAGTTTGGGGACCCCTGATCTAAAACATGCAGGATAGTGGTACTTGATGACCGCACTTGAGAACCACTGAACTAGTGCATAAGTGTATGTGTGTGTGTGTGTGAATGTGGGGCTAATACTGTATATAGTGCTTTAAGCAACTTATTAAAGATTGAAAAGTAGTATATAATTGCAGTCCATTTACTATGAAAAAAGAAATGACGGACAGATGAAAAAAGGAATGTAGTGTGGTTTCTGATCAGCAGGAGCTTCACTAATTCAAACAAAAGACAAAAAAAGACAAAATAATGCATGTGAAAAAGACTGAACACATGGAGCAGATTTACAGACCCTAAAACACATTTGAAAAAAAATGTTCAACTGTGTTCTACAGTTGACTGACAGTTATTTGTTGTAGTAGAGCCCTGCCAATTAATCAGTCCAAATACAGCGTCTTGCCAATTTATCAACATCAGCCAATATGTCGCTGATTTATTCCCTTTTTTTGCTACGAAGATTCTGTGGATCACTGCTGATGTGTGTGTGTGTGCGTGTGCGTGTGGGTGTGTACCTGTGATGGGTCAGTAACTCTCAGTGTGACCACATCTTCACTCGTATATTTAATGAACAGATGATGTTCATCCAACAGTTGCATCTTCCACATCCTCAGCCTCCTCAGCTGATCAAAAAACTGGAAAAACCTGAACACACACTGGTCTGTTAGAGTAGTGGAGTTCAAAGAACACACATTTTTACAATACAGTTTAACAAACAAGCTGGGGTTTAACTGAAGATGTCACACTTAATTAAAATAAAATAAATAATAAAAATTCAATTCCAAAACATTTTAAAAGAAAAAGTAAATAAAAAGGGAAAAAAGAAAACATTTAAAAAATGGAAATTTTGCATTAAATTAAATTTAAAAAAGAATACAAAAGAAATGTAAAAAGAAAAGAAATAGAATAGATTAAAAAAATTTTTTAAATTAAAACAATGAAAAAAATGTATTTAAACAAATAAAATTTGTTAAAAACAAAGAAAAATTCATGTTTTTAAATGATTTTATAGGTTTTTTTCTTAACCAAGCCAGTTTAATAAAGGCTTTTTATTCTTCACTTTTAAGAGAGTGCCTTGGAATTTTTCTTTGTTTTTTGCTGTTTTCTCCTGTCCAATAGAGCACCTCTAATTTTTATTACTTATTTTGAGTCCAGGTAACGCTCCTTAAGCAAACGTTTTTAAATAAAATTTGTTATTTTATGTCATTTCTTAAAGGGTTGATAGTTCACCCAGACGAAACAAAAGTGGATGAATTAAGTTGTATTAAGGATTAAGGATGCACATACAATGACATACATTTCTACCATTATAAAAAGTTAAACCCTGTTCTAGCTGGTCCTTTTGTGCCCAGTGGGACTCATTTCAGTATGACACACACATTAATGCTACCCTAAATGTGGCAGGCAGAGGGGGAGTTGACCAGCAGCTCCAGCTGATGAGTACACTGGTCATTACCATGGGTGCTGAGAGGTTCATCATACAATCCGAGGGCCAGGTCATTGCTAGGCCAAACCGGATCAGAATCTCCCAACTCAGGAAAGAACTGAAGACCCTGAAACAACAGTACAAGAGGGCGAGCGAGGAGGATAGACCTGCCTTCAACCAATTTCTTTTGCTGGGGGTTAACAAAAACACCAGCATGTCTGCTGTGCCTGGCATGGGGCTCACTCCATTTTGAGCTGCTACCCTAAAGCCCTGGGTGAGGAGAGGTACACATGATGCCACAACCAAGTGCTGAAGGCAGTAGCAGACATTAGGGATGGGACATGATTTTCGAATATTCAAATATTCGTGACACGCTCAAATATAGAATGGTAATTTCAAATGCTGAAATACTTGCATTACGTTTCACTTGGAAAGAATGCTGTATTGACTTGCACTGTATGGTGGCCAACAGGGGCGAATGCACTGCATCGACAACACACTGCAAACACAAGGAAAATGAACAACCAAAAACAAAACTATGTTCTATTTTCGAATAATATTTGAAGTTTCCAGGAAATTTCAAATCCCTAGAGGACACCATTTGCATCCAATTAAATTAAATTTTATTTATTGAGCCCCAAATCACAACAACCCTCCTTCTCAGCAAGAGAAAAAATCCAAAACCCAGTGGGAAAGAAAAACTCTTGGTGAGAACTACAGTGAAGGAAAGATCCACTCCTATGGACAGACGGGCTATAGATGAATGTCCTTTTGTAGATGAAAGGAAGGGGAGGCAGGTCCATCCATCAGACCGGTGAGGGTGGGGGGTTACAGATTCAGCATAGGACACAGCTGAATCACTGCAGAAGCAGTTGTCTATTGCTCCTTATGAGACAGTTGCCACTCCCTCCAGATGGAGGAAAGGGGACACTCGATGGCTGCACAGACTTGGTATGTAACATAGGTTTAAGAAATTACAAATACAGACGAGAGAGACACAGACACAGAGAGAGAGAGAGAGAGAGAGAGAGAGAGAGAGAAGGGGAGAGGGAGAGAGAGACAAGGAGAGAGGTGAAAGGACCTGTGCCTGTCCTTCTCCCAGCATTCTAGCTCCTAGGCTTTCTCAAACAGGAATGTTTTCAACCTAATTTTAAATGTAGAGACTGTGTCGGCCTCTTTAATATTAAATGGAAGATGATTCCATAAGGCAGGAGCCTGGTAACTAAAGTTTCTAACTCCTACAGTACTTTTACAGACCTTGGGAACTTTCAATAGACTTGCATTCTGAGAACGAAGGGTTCTATTGGGCTGGTATGGAACCAGATCATCTCTAAGATAAGAGGGGGCTATACCATTCATGGTTTTATATGTAAGGAGGAGGATTTAAAATTTAATTCTAAACTCAACTGGAAGCGGTCCGGAGCACAGGGGTCATGTGCTCTCTTCTATTTGATCCTGTTAATAATCTTGCTGCTGCATTTTGAACCAGTTGAAAGCTTTTTAACAAATGTTTAGGACACGCTACAATAGGGAGTTGTAATAATCTAATCTAGACATACTAAATGCATGAATTAATTTTTCTGCATAATTTTTAGACAGAATATTCCTAATTTTGGCTATGTTCCACAAGTGAAAAAAACTGTTCTATATGTTTGGTTAATGTTCGCTTTAAATTGATCAAAGAAGGCTCCTAAGTTTTTAACTGTGGCACTGGATGCACTGAAACTAATGCAGTATCAGTTCTGTGGTGAGTTTGAAAGGCAGACTGGAAATGTTCAAATAAACTGTTGTCCTGCGGGTGCTGACAAAGCCGTTTAACTACTACTCTTTCTAGAAGTTTTGAGAGGAAGGGCAAATTAGATATAAGCCTATAATTGGCTAGAATGTCAGGATCTCGGGAAGGTTTTTTCAGGATTGGTTTAATAACGACACATTTAAAAGACTGCAGCACATATACAGTAATTAATGAGGTGTTAATTATGTTTAGGACAATGCTAATAATAAGGGGAGAATCTCTTTAAAAGGTTTTGTTGGAATTGGATCTAAGAGGCAGTTGGCTGATTTGGAAGACATGACAATAGATATTACAGCAGTTTGGTCTACACTGGTGAAAATATTGAATGTGACGGAGGAATTTCTAAACAAAAAAATCCTAGGTTTGGTTTGGAACCGGTGTTTTCTCTTATCTAATATTTGGAAGTAGTTCATCTATTTTATATTTTAATAGTTGAGATTTGTTGAAGAATTGCAAGAAATCAACACAATCAAGCATGGATGGGATAGATGGTTTAACGGAGGTGTGGCTGTTTGTCAGTCTGGCTGAACAGGAATCTAAGGTTATTCTTGTTTTCTTCTATTATGGATGAGTAAATATCTAATTTTGTCTGTACGCAGAGCTTGCTTGTAAGCTGTTTTTCCAGGCACTGAAAGAATGTTCCAAATTGGATCGGCGCTATTGCCTCTCTAATTTACGTGTTGCTTGTTTAAGGGAGCAAGTGTCAGCATTGTACTATGGGGAGGTTAATCTGATCTTGGGAGTTTTTAACTGAAGGGGGTTGACTGTGTCTAAAATAGCTTGCAGTGTGAGCATGGCACTGTCAACAACCTCATCTCTACATAATCAAATGACATAAATGAAAATAATGGCTGAATTAACTCTTTGTACTTTTGAGAGAGCGTGGTTACATAGTATCCTTTTCATTTCTGTTTTAATCACTGATGTGGAAACATCCTCAATCATAAACTAAAATAGCCTAGGATCTAGACTGTCCCCAGTGGCCGTAAATGGTAAATGGACTGCACTTATATAGCGCTTTTCCACCTTCATGGTGCTCAAAGCGCTTTACATTAGCCTCTCATTTACCCATTCACACACACACTCATACACCAGTAGGTTTCTAAGGTCTAAGGTCAGTCCTACTGGGGGCCTAAGTCAGGGTTCAGTGTCTTGCCCAAGGACACTTCGACATGTGGACAGCCAGAGCCAGGACATGAACCGCCAACCTCTCGGTCATTGGGCGACCCACTCTACCACTGAACCACAGCTGCCCAAATGGTATTTGCTACGGAGGAAAGTCTAGAAAGTCTAGGCGAATTTGTGGGCGGGATAACCGCTGTCTGTCAAGTTTTCTCTTTATACAATGCCACACCATTGGATGGGTAACCAGTCAGAGCCAACCAATCAGAGCGATGAACATGGATTTCGTAGACAGCGTCACCGGAAGAACACACCAGAATGTAGTCTCAAAACGACATACTTGGTCAGGCTCTGTTGAACTATTTTTAGTCTTTTTTTTGCACATATTGTCTGCACTTGAAAAAAGGACAAATATATAATTTTATTTATTTTATTTTAACTTTATTAACATTTTATTACAGAGTTATAAATTCCATGTACAACTCAGTTAAATAAAAGTCCATTCATAAAATTTGTATTTTAGTTTTCTTAAAATCTCGTCTCAATCTCGTGAACCCAATTCTGTGTCTCATCTCGTCTCACAAGTGTCTCGTCACACCCCTAATAACAATAATAAATAGTAATTTATAGCACTTAAAAAGTTATTTAAATTAGACTTTGTTGGCTTTGTATTCACCCAGAGCTAAGGTAAAAATCCGACCTTAGCTACAAAGCTTCTTTGTGGATTAAAAACCACTTTCCTCTCTACCTCTACTAGCCTAGCTTTCCTTAGCCATGGCTAGCCCTTTGCCTTTATCTCTCCCTTTACCTTCTTGTATTTTCTGATCTGTATGCTGTATGTAGTGAGTCTCCTGCCTCCTTTACTGAGGATAGAAGTAGCTGTCAAAAGTGTAGTTTTGTGTCAGGGTTGGAGGCCGGGGTTTCAGAGTTAGAAGCACGGCTCTGAAGCTCGGAGGCTAATGTTAAGCCTAGCAATAGTCAGGTAGAGGCAGGGACCACAGGTCGTGCTAATAGCAGTAGGAATGCTAGCTTGGTTAGCCCCTCAGAGAGTCTCATGCAGCTGGGAGAGATCACGGATTGTGACAGTAAAATCAGACACAACATCACCTACCTTAGGGCAGGGGAGAAACCACAGAAAGAGTAAACTGCCTCAACTGGACTACTAGCCATGGCCCATGACTAGCAGTTGCAGGTGGACCTCAGGAGGCGGCTGAATTTTCCAGAGCATATAGCAAGGCTTGATGTGGTCTTAATATCTGATTTTATAAAGCAAGTAGTGGTGCTGGAGCTTACAGACTGGTTGGAGTAGGCCCACAAGCAAAAGAAGACCAAATTAGAAGTGGAAGGAAGACCGAATTAGAAGTGGAAGGAAGACCAAAGTGGAAGTGGAAGGAGACCAAATTAGAGGCCAATTATAGGGTCTCACCAATTAATCACTATCAGCCAATACGTAGTTGATTTATTAGCTTGTTTTGCTGCTGAGTTTCTTTCGCTTGCTAGTCCTGTTGTGTGCTCTGCCTGGAGAGTTAGAGTAAAGCCTGTCAGTTCTGCTTTTACAGTCTATCACCCCCACACACATGCATCTGAAATCACAGATTGCCACACTCGTATTGCTTGTCCCCAACCATCACCACCCCACGCACACGCCGACATGGACCACTCCGAAACACCCCCATTACACACTCCGACAAAGACCATTCTGAAATCTGAACCACCCTCACCCACATGCTCCGACATTGACCGCCACCACATCCAAAAATCATGGACCCCCCTGCCAAAAAAAGTATCTGATGGGATGAAGGACGGGCCAATATATCAGACACTTTTTTTACCCTCAAATATCAGCCCGAGCTCTAGACCAAATATCTTGATCTGGTGGAGGAGTGCAGACAGAGTGGCTGGAAAGTCTGCTGTGTGACAGTAGAAGTGGGCTGCAGAGGCTTTCTAAGCCAATCGGTGAATGAGCACTTGGTATTCCTTGGTATATTAGAGGGCAGCTGTGGCTCAGTTGGTAGAGTGGGTCGTTCAATGATGTCTACTGGTGTATGGGTGTGTGTGTGAATAGGTGAATGTGAGGAATTGTAAAACGCTTTGGGCACCAAGTGGAGTATAAAATGTGCTATATAGTTACGGCCCATTTACCATTTATCATTTTAGAAAATTGCTATAAAGAAGAGCCACGAAGACCATCAGTGAGGGCTTTGAAAAAACTTACAGGGGCTGTGGATTAAGAGGGGGAAACAAATAGTGCCGCATGCTGCTCGGACACAAACCGGGGACTGGTCACCCCTGGTTGGGTCACCCAGGTGAGGGTGTCTGGAGATCAAAGAATAGTAGTATTAGTACCTCCTCTTTTCTTCCCTTTCAGACCATAATAGGGTCGCAACGATTAGTAGATGTTATTGAATAATAGAAATAGTCAACAAAGAATTCTATTATCGACTATTATCGGCAGACACGTTTTTGTAAGACACCTCACTTGATTATAGGAAGCCTAAGTGACGCAATTCTATTTCTGGTTGATTTCCGGGCAATGGGGCCTAAGTGCCATAAAAAAATTAACGCGAGTCAATGGAGGGATAAAAATTATTTTCTGACCCCATTTGAAATGTGCTAGGGATTTGACATATGATGTCTGTGAATTTTAAAGATACATTTTCACATTGAGAAAGCACTCACTTTGGACAGGCATCAAAAGTTACGTTGGGTTTCATGTGAGAGTAAGTAATGGACTACAACGTTCGTCTCACAAATAATACGTCACCACCAAGCTTCACCATCAAACTCTTTGAAACCCTTTGGCAAGCTTCACCTCCTTCTTTCAGGATGAAGGCAAGAGCGTGGAGACGTGGAGAAAACCACTTTAAATCGGGGCATGTGGAAAGTGGCAGCTATGCCGGGGGAGAGATAGTTGGTCGAGTGAGAGCCAGCATGCGGGACAAGCTCTCGTCAGCCGGGAAGCGGTAGAGGGAACATGTGGAAATGGTGTTGTGATTACACCGGGGGCACAAAGCACACAGGCATTTTCAAATGAAAAATAGAAAAGGCGGTATACGGTTTTGAAAAGTTTGCAGGGAAAGATTCTGCAGTGACGTCAGCTATGCGACGTCTGATATGTAGTCCAAACAGAGTCCAAATAATTACATATTTTTACACGCTAATAAAACACAAAACAGGTATCAAATAAAGTCCAAACGCACATCATTGGTTATGATTTTAATTGAAGTACAGCAAATGTGTGATTCAGGGCATAAAGTAAAGTGGACCAGAAAATAATGATTTTCTCCTCATCCACTCTCATGTAAAATTTTTCCTGAACTTAGGCCCAGTGGACCGACCGGAAGGGGCGGAGATTTAGGCTCCCTATAATCTCTGCTGAGTCACTCAGCATCTGTGTCTGTGAGTGGTAACATACAGAAATGACAGCGTCAGCATCAGGTAGTACTAGTAGCAAAACTTGTAAAGTTTGGGATCATTTTAGCCTGGATCCAGTGAATAAAAAAACTCTGCTCTGCTCAAACTCTTTTATAATGAAAATAGGCTGTTAAAATATACAATGTATGTGATAAAAAAACGGATTATCTTGAATACTACTTGAATCATACCAAGGTGAGTCAGATTGGGTTTGGTTCAACTGCCCAACATACTTTCTCTTTAAACGATGTGTCCAACTATGTGTGAAAAAAACTTATTTTAAATTAAATGTATGCAGTCTGAAGAAAAGAGGCACCATGGAAATATTTGATCCAACCTGACAAGGCATATTTTGAGCATAATTTGTATTATTTGAATTGGGGCCGGACCGGACTCGGGTCGAGTTCTATAAGGCCCGGGTCATTTCGGGTCTGACATTTAAGCCCCATTTCATGCTCAACCATGGAACCCCTCCCGTAGATGTGCACACCCAGAAATGTGTCCAAATGGTTTTAGATAGAAAGCCTTCGCGACAGACCACGTCCGGTGCAAGGCCTATTGAGTCAGCTGTGATCGCAATGACGTCAGCTCTTTGACCTCTAATTTGAGCCCCTGAACATGCACATAAACTCACCAAATTTTGTGCACCCTTTAGAAGGGTGAAAAATTGCAAGTATATAATTTCATAAAAGTTGGTAAAGAAATGTGTCTACAGCACCCCTTGAAAAGTCAAATATATTGTATTAGGCCAGATCACGCCCTAGTGAAGTTAGTTATGAAAATTGCTACACATGTTCATCATAAGGAGACAAACAAAAAACCTTACAATAGCCATGCCCATAAACCTACAGGAAGTCCGCCATCTTGGATTGAAATTTCAAACATGTTGAGTCATGGATTTTCGCTGTCATCAGAATTTAACAAACTCCTACTTAGCCGTTGGGCCAAATGAGCCCAAAATCAGTGACCGCTATCTAAACTAGTGGGACATCAAAAGTTATCCAAATTTTTTGGAAAAGTGGCATCGTTTTTGTGCTATGGCTAACTACCACTACATAAATTGCTTCAGTTCGGACATACGAACACCGATTTGGCTGAAATTTGACACACACATCTATCTTCAAAGTCTACATCCATTTAGCTAAAGACATTCTGATTTCGTATTATAGCGCCCCCTAGAAATGTAGTTATATTAAAAAGGCTGAAGTTCAGACATACAAACATAGGATCTGGATCAAATTTGACTCAGATGTCTATTTCCCAGTCTTACACCTGTTTAGCAATAGAAATTAAAATTTTCCTCTATAGCGCCCCCTACAAATTTGCCTTTACTAAAGTGGCTGTAATTTGGACATATGAACACCGATTTCGCTGAAATTTGACTCAGACATCTATCTCCCAGTCCTACACCTGCTTATCAAAAGAAATTGTGATTTAGCCTTACAGTGGCCCTACAAATGTACCTTTACTACAATGGCTGTAGTTCGGACAGACAAACACCGATATGGCTCTAATTTGACTCAGTTGTCAGTCTCACAGTTATGCACCCATTCAACACACAACATTTCAAATAAGTCACCCTATAGCGCCCCCTACATATTTAGGGGTGTTTTCTGGCAGAGTGTGTGTTTCTGGCAGAATATTGCATCCTGCCCACGGTACAATGGCAACTCATTGTTCGCGGTCACACGGGAAGATGGTCGCGGAGGACGGGAAAGGCCCTTGAGACTGCTTGTAGTTTTAATTAGAATGTTTTTATATATAAATCTTTAGTGTCGTTCATTAAAAGATGAATTTTTCATTATACACATCTTTCTTGTGCTTAATATAATTTTATATCATCACACAAAACTTCATACTAAATTTAAGAAAAATTTAATAATTATCCAATTAGTCGACTAATTGTTTCAATAGTTGGTGACTAGCCGACTATTAAAATAGTCAGTAGTTGGAGCCCTAGACCATAAATGTGCGTACCTCCTCTTTTCTTCCTGTTCAGACTATAAATGTACGTACCTCCTCTTGGCGGTGGGGCTGCCGTCTTGCTCCGCCCTCCTCCACAGGTAGACCAGCAGCCGGTGTTTCAGGGAGTTGATGGTTTTGTCTGTGTAAAGGCGAGGGAAACCTGGCTGACTCTCAGCCTGAGCCTCTGTGTAAACAGCAGAAAGCGTCAGCAGGTCATCCTCATAACAGAAGCGTCCAATGGTCCGCACGTCCAGGAAGGTCCCCTCTGGAGTCACCTAACACACACCACAGCAATTTGCATTATCATTAATACTAGATATAACCAGCACACACACACCAGTGTAATTACCATTAGTATAAATACTGTAATTAATCAACACACACACCAGAGCAATTAGCATTAGCATAAATACTATATATAACCTGGACACAGGGTCTGAGTTCTCCTAAAATAACCATTGATTATTATGGGTTATTATAGGTTAGCAGGGATTCTCCCAGTACATCATAAGCCTGGCAGACCGCTTGACCTTACTTACCCCATCGCCGGGCTAAAAGCAAAGGTAAAGTTGAAGGAAATGCAGGTGGGTAGTGGGCACGGAAGTGAAAAAATAAAAGCATTAATTGATGACACCGTGGATCCGTGGTTGATTAACAACCGGTTTGTTTTATTTTAACTGAGCTTTATATTCAGCCACAGATGTCACTGACTAGCATTGAAGGTGTGTGTTTAATCATGGGTTGGGTTACAGGTCTAATGTACACGGGTACAGGTTTGTAAAGTGGATCATACAGGACTCTGTACTTCTGTCGCATGTCATTTCACCTGTAGTAGACCTCCTGGTGATGGTGAATCATTATGTCCCGTTTCATTTTCTAGTTGACTTTAGCTGAAATTAGAAGCTACTTTGCTAGTGCTAAATGTCAGACAGACAAATCTCATTATTTTTATTTATTCAAATGCCCAGTAAATGTGATGAACTGAAAAGTGTAGTGAAAAAAGGACTGATATGGTGGAAGATGACGATTATCATCCACCAGAACAAATGGCTAGTCAGACCCGTGACCTGATTGGCTTACTGATCCACATGACTACAGTACATGCTTCTATACAGTGTATAAATAGAATATTTTATTGTCTATCCCAAATGGTGACAGAAATTAGTCTCCAATGTGGCTCACAACACATTTACACATTTTAACCTCTTGGGACCCAGGAAAATTGTTTAAACTTTTTTTAATATTATATTGCTGTTGTACCTGTATGCACATTTATCCAGTCATAATGTTGAAACGCACGCTTTACACTTTATTGACATCTTGGATTCCTTTATACATGCATTGCACAAACCAATTCTAGTTTTAATTCACAGTTTCAAACATTTTAAATCAGTGACAGTTTAGACAGACCCAGCATTTTCAAGTACAAGCACATTCATTTTGTTAATTTATTTTACTTTTAAACATGACTATTGTATGCCCTTTTTTGTATTAAAACAGAAATTTGCACTTTTCAGTTGGTGCAAGTATTGTTAATAAGTATCTTACAATAACAAATAGTAATCATAATTTTATATTAACTTTTTTTTGTTTAGATTTTTTTAAACATGGTGGTCCCTAACAGTACTACCACAAGGCTTAGCAATTTTTCTGGGGGAAACCCAGGTTAGGGTCAGGGTCAGTAGTGTGTTTTTCTTCCACTAACCTGGAACACATGGATGGTCTGTTGTTGCACAGACAGAACAGCCAGAATGTTCCTGTACAGATACAGGCCCTGGTTGTGGGATAGGATGATCTTATCACACTTAAAGGACCTGGTGTCACACAGTCTGCCTGTGTGTAGGTCGATGATGTGGAGGGAGTAGTCCTCCAGGGGAGAGCGGGGGTTGGGTGTCACTGACTCATTGTTTCGATAAACCTGTTCAGAAAGGACACATGGCTTAGGGTTAGTAGGGTTATACCCCTCTGACAGCTGACAAACCTGTGCTTTGAAATAGCTTTTATCATGTGGCTTAGGTGGGCAAAAACCAGGATTGGGTGGGTAAACCCAGAAGGTAGTAAACACCAGAGGTGAATGCACATATGTGGACAGACAACTGGAGCAAAACAGGCTACAGTAACTTCATCCAAGGATATAATCAACAAATTAAAGGGAAGGGCATGAGAAAAAGCATATAGTATTTCATCCTAACTGGTGTTAGTTAGTTGATTGTGCTAGCGCAACATTTATATTATGGTATAAATTAAAGGTATTTTCCTGTAAATCAACAATATGTTCATACTGGGTGTTTTCCTTTATATATCAGGGCTCGCCCCAGACAGTAGCATAAAAGGTACAGCACCTCTTTGGTGGCATTGTTGTGAGTGCCATCAGCTGAACTAAAGCTCTGTCAGTGGTGAAAATAATATTATGCTGCCATTAAAAAAACATGTTCCACACAAAATTTTCTATAAATAACTCTAGCTGAGGCAAACCATGACCGACGCAAGGCATACACGAAGCCTGCTGACCAGAAGATGATCTGGATGATCCTCAACGGCCCTCACCTGTCACTCACCCCCACCCCCAGATGGGCGGTGGCAAAAGATTTTGAGAGACCCCTGTACACACACACAAACATATAAATAAAATGTGTATATATATATATATATATATATATATACTATTGTTCAAAAGTCACATTGAAATGTCCTTATTTTTGAAGGAAAAGCACTGTACTTTTCAATGAAGATAACTTTAAACTAGTCTTAACTTTAAAGAAATACACGCTATACATTGCTAATGTGGTAAATGACTATTCTAGCTGAAAATGTCTGGTTTTTGGTGCAATATCTACATAGGTGTATAGAGGCCTATTTCCAGCCACTATCACTCCAGTGTTCTAATGGTGAAATGTGTTTGCTCATTGGCTCAGAAGGCTAATTGATAATTAGAAAACCCATGTGCAATCATGTTCACACATCCGAAAACAGTTTAGCTCGTTACAGAAGCTACAAAACTGATCTTCCTTTGAGCAGATTGAGTTTCTGGAGCATTACATTTGTGGGGTCAATTAAACGCTCAAAATGGCCAGAAAAAGAGAACTTTCATCATGAAACTCGACAGTCTATTTTTGTTCTTCGAAATGAAGGCTATTCCATGCGAGAAATTGCCAAGAAATTGAAGATTTCCTACAACGGTGTGTACTACTCCCTTCAGAGGACAGCACAAACAGGCTCTAACCAGAGTAGAAAAAGAAGTGGGAGGCCGTGTTGCACAACTCTGCAAGAAGATAAGTTCATTAGAGTCTCTAGTTTGAGAAACAGACGCCCAACTGGCATCTTCATTAAATAGTACCCGCAAAACGCCAGTGTCAACATCTACAGTGAAGAGACGGCTGTGGGCTTCTGGGCTTCAGGGCAGAGTGGCAAAGAAAAAGCCATATCTGTGACTGGCCAATAAAAGAAAAAGATTAAGATGGGCAAAAGAACACAGACATTGGGCAGAGGAAGACTGGAAAAAAGTGTTGTGGACGGACTAAACAAGTTTGAGGTGTTTGGATCACAAAGAAGAATGTTTGTGAGACGCAGAACAAATGAAAAGATGCTGGAAGAATGCCTGACGCCATCTGTTAAGCATGGTGGAGGTAATGTGATGGTCTGGGGTTGCTTTGGTGCTGGTAAGGTGGGAGATTTGTACAGGGTAAAAGGGATTCTGAATAAGGAAGGCTATCACTCCATTTTGCAACGCCATGCCATACCCAGTGGACAGTGCTTGATTGGAGCCAATTTCATCCTACAACAGGACAATGACCCTAAACACACCTCCAAATTGTGCAAGAACTATTTAGAGCAGAAGCAGGAGGCTCGTATTCTATCGGTGATGGAGTGGCCAGCGCAGTCACCAGATCTGAACCCCATTGAGCTGTTGTGGGAGCAGCTTGACCGTATGGTGCGCAAGAAGTGCCCATCCAACCAACCCAACTTGTGGGAGCTGCTTCTGGAAGCGTGGGATGCAATTTCTCCAGATTACCTCAACAAATTAACAGCTAGAATGCTAAAGGTCTGCAATGCTGTAATTGCTGCAAATGGAGGATTCTTTTACGAAAGCAAAGTTTGATGTAAAATCTTATTTCAAATACAAATCATTATTTCTAACCTTGTCAATGTATTGACTCTATTTTCTATTCATTTCACAGCGTATGGTGGTGAGTAAGTGTGACTTTTCATAGAAAACACAAAATTGTTTGTGTGACCTCAAACTTTTTAACGGTAATATATGACAAAAAACATTAACAATAAACATTAGGTTGATTTAGTGTCAGTCACTCGTAAACTTTCTGCCACGGAGAACTGTTGCTGCAGGTTAGCTTTTTAGCACAACCCAATTCACATTGTGTCTGTTGCACTTGCAGGTGAACAAAACACTAATGCTAATGCTAGCTAGATGATGTTTTTCCTAACATGTTTTTTCTAACTCTAAATATAGACAGGACTCCTTTCTTTTATTGGACTGGCACACAGCAGTACAATGACACAAACCAACACTACCCACCCCAGCCTTGTCTGGATTCCCAGATGGCATCAGCTGTGAACTAAGCTAATGTGCTAGTGTTTGAGATCCCTACCTCAAAGAAATATGGCGGCGGCTCCTCAGGGACGTAGACGGCTGAGCCCACGATGACGTAGCGGCAATCGTCAGTGAATAGGCTGCACTCACGGTTCAGGTGTTCGCCATTGGAGGCTACATTGGTGACGTGAAGCAGTGAGAAGAAGCGTTCAAACAGGCGACCGCGGATGTTCAGGGAGCGTTGGTCATTAGCCGTCAGTAGAGTCTCACCCTCCTGACCGCGCAGAAGATCCTGAGCTGCCTGGCAACCCTGGTACTCATAGATCTGCAACAGGAAGTGGACATTAGACAAGAAATCTGCACCATAAAAATTACAATAAAGAAATAAGTAAGAAGACAATAAATCTGCACCAGGAAAAGCTATATTAAATAAATAAATAAATAAAGACAATAAATCTGCACCAGGAAATGAACATGGAAATTACATAAGAAATATGTACCATAAAAAAGCAATAAAAATAAATAAATAAATAAGGACAGTAAATCTGTGCTAGGAAAAGCAATATTAAACAAATACATAAAAGAGACAACAAAACGACACCAGGCAATGAACATTAAACAATAAATCTGCACCAGGAAAAGCAATATTACAGAAATAAATAAATGAAAAAAAGACAAAAGGACAATAAATCTGCACCAGGAAAAGCAATATGAAATAAATAAATAAAGACAGCAAATATGTACGAGGAAATGGTAAAGGAAATTACATAAAAAATCTGTGCCATAAAAAACAACAACTAGAAAAGCACTCTTGAGACCGTAGACCTCTGCCAAAATAGTAATACTTCCTGTAGTGTGTCTAATACTTCCTGTAGTGTGTCTAATACTTCCTGTAGTAGGTCTAATATTTCCTGTAGTGAGTTCAATACTTCCTGTAGTGAGTCCAATACTTTCTGTAGTGAGTCCAATGCTTCCTGCAGTGTGTCTAATACTTCTAATACTTTCTGTAGTGTCTCTAATACCTCCAGAGACGTCTGATCGGAGGAAAAGGCAATGAAGCACCGTCCATCAGGTGAGAACTTCCTGAGGAAACATGGCGGTTTCTCCACATTGACCACAGTGAAATTTGGGAACAGGTTCTGGTGGAAGCAGCGAACTCGATACCAGTGAGCACCGGGTTGACCCGAACAGATGCGCCTGCGCTCCAGACGGTGGACCACGTTCTGGTTCTGGATCCGCCTGGGTCTGAGAGTGGGGCTGTCGGCATCCATCACTGCTACATCACATGTACCATCCTGTTACCTGTCTTTTTAAAAACAGAGCATCACATGAACCGTCCAGTTACCCGTGTTTTAAAAAAGATAACATCACATGTACCGTCCTGTTACCTGTGTTTATTTTTTATTTTTAGCTTTTCTAATATTTTTTTAATTTACTGCACTTTGGACATTTTTGTTTAAATTTGGCTGTCGTCATCCATCACTGCTACATCACATTGTACTATCCTGTTACCTGTTTTTTTAAAAACAGAACACCACATGTACTGTCCGTTTTCCTATGTTTTTAAAAACAGAACATTACATGTACCGTCCAGTTACCTGTGTTTTTAGGAACAGAATAATACATGTACCATCCAGTTACCTGTGTTGTTAAAAAGATAACATCACATGTGCCATCCTGTTACTTGTGTTTTTAAAAGCAGAATATCACATGCACTGTCCAGTTACCTGTGTTTATTTATTTATTTAGCTTTTTCTTATGTTTTATTGTGTTTGGTTTTTTTTAATTTAGTCCACTTTGGACAATTTTGTTTAAATTTGTGCTGTAGAAATAATAATTAAAAAAAGATTGAAGCATTCATATATGTTACGGATCTGGAAAAAGCATGGTTAATTCTGTCCAAAACACTTGGACAGTTATAGTTACAATTATAGATAGCCATATTTATATTATAGTTACAATTAAAGTTACAGTTATAGTTAGTCATATTTATATTATATTTTTATTCAAGTTAGTTATAGTTATAATTATAGTTATTTAGTTTGTTATAGTGACGGTTATAATTATAATTACAGTTATAGTTACAGTTATTTATATTTACAGTTGTAATTTTAGTTAATTAGAATTTGAATTATAGTTACAGTTATAATCATTGTTAGTTAGAATTATAGTTACAGTTGTTATTATTATAGTTACAGTTATAGTGGTTTCGTCAGTTAGAATCGTTACAGTTATAATTATAGTTACAGTCGTGTTCGGAACAATGTGTGTTAAGGACATAATATCAACTTTCGAGCAACATTTTGTGTGCTCCAAATAAAACTTTTAACTTAACTGAACATTGTTGTGCCAGAGATGGAAGCGGTACACAGCAGAATAAAGAAAGACATTAAACTAAAATTACTATTAAAACTGAAACAAAAATCTAAAACAAGGCAATAAATAAAAATAAATAAATCCAATTAAAAACACCAATATTTTACCAAGATGATAGACATAATGATGATAATAAGATATTATAATGTGCTACTTACTTCTTGCTTTAAACTCGGTCCAGTGTCTCATATGATCCCTTTCCCCCTCTTTTTACACTTAGAATTCTCCAGGTTTTAATCCAAAGTTTTTCTTCATCAAAACGAAAACTTCCACTTAGCTTTAGCTTCCGGATGCTAACAGCTTTAGGTATCAGGATGCTAACACTGTCCTCTGTAGTTCGATCACATTCGGTTTCTTTTAATTCAACATGAGCTGCTTTTATCGGCAGATGTGGTTAAATTGACTTTATAAAGCAGTCACAGTTCAAGGGAAAAATCTGAGTTCAACACAAAAAAGTAATACGTTTTGATGTTTGTTGTGGGTTGGCGGTGGCGAAAGCAAACAGCGGAAACAGACAAAGAAGAAAAAAGGAGTAGAAAAAAAGTCAGTCCTCCAACGTGCTGCCACTTTCAACAGCGCCACTACATCATTGACAGGACAACATTGGTATTACAGTTTGGACAAAAAAAGGATGAGGATGGATTTGTATTTTTTTAAATTTCATTCAAAGATTACATATAACAAATATAAAATTTACTGAGAGGTGAAATAAAAACAGAAAAAATAAGAATAAATGGAAAAGAAAGAAAAGAAATAAGAGGAAACCAAAACAACAAAGGAAGGTAAAAGAAGAGAAAAAGGAAGAAAAAAGGGGAAAAAAGGCATAGAAGAGCTCCCAGTCTTTGAACATGCTGCTATTTTCAACAGACACCACCACATTATTCACAGGACAACAGTGGTGTCACAGTTTGTACAAATGAAAGAATGATGTTGGATTTATTACCTCCGCCAAGAAGGTATTAACTTTGGGTCCGTTTGTCTGTCTGTTTGTTTGTTTTCCTGTCTGTCAGCAGGATTATGCAAAAACCTTCTGAACAGATTTTGATGAAACTTTCAGGAATTATAGATAATGATTCAAGGAAGAACCCATAACATTTTGACCAATGAAGATCAAAGGTCAAGGTCACAGTAAAGGTCAACAGCTAACATACGTAAGTGGTAATATCTCCGGATTCAGACAAGATTCTGATTCTGCCATTTTTTTCATTCACCTCGTCTCACCTCTGGACATTCGATGGCTCAACACCTATAGCTCGATCACATCACATTTTGCTTGCATTTTACTTGATATGATGCCATATCAAGCCTTGACGGAGGTCTGCTGTCTCTGATTGCCTTGATTTACTATTATTTATTTATACAATTTTCAACCAATGATTACATGCAACAAATATCAAACATATTACTAACAGTGTTGCAGGACATAAAAATTTTTTAACATACAACATGAAGGGAAGAAAAAAAAACAAGAATGATGAAAAATAACCTCACTAATACAGATGAATCCATCGTAATTATTAATCTGATTATAACTTTTAACACAATTAAATGGAACAGTTGTTTACAGTTTAAGGTGTTAAATAAAGAGAATAGAATAGAATAGAATAAAGAGCAGAAAAAGATCCTTAGAATGTAAATATAGAAAATATCAATTGAAATTTAAGTGGTATATGCCTTTTTAACAGTAGTTTACATGATTTATTTATATTTACATTTATTAATTACATATATAGTCAGATGAATTTTAGTGGATTTTCACATATTTTGTATATTTTTTTTCTCCGCATTTTTCGTTATTGTATTTTTATGTATGTTGTGGGAAATTTGAATAAAAAACTCCACAGACAGAATAGTTGATGATATATAATTGCATATACATTACACATTTCTGTGCGTACACACTCACACACACGCACACACACACACACAGTGTTAATCAGTGGTGGTTGAAAATGAAAATGCCATTAGATTTATAAAGTGGATAATTTGACTTCCCTACGTTCTTTTCATTCCTTCATGTTTCTTTTCTTCCTTTTATGTCCAGTACTTCATGTTCTTTTTTTTTTTAAACCACCACTCCATGTGCTTTTAGGGGAAATTACAACATTTAAACTCTTCTGCTCAGGGGATAATTGCACAAAGAACCATTAGCACTTTTTCAGACCAAGTACTGGAGCAATTTTCCTTTATTCTTTTCTTTTCTTTTCTTTTTTTATAATTCTATTCTCCATCTGTAAGAACATGCACCATAAAAAATTAGCCTAATCATAATTTAATTTAATTATCCATCATTAGTTTAGGCAGAAACAGGTCACGTTGGTTAGATGTGTGTTCGGTTCAGTCGTAAATAAATGAATTATTTAAATAAAAACGGATCGAAAACAAACATGACAGTTGTTCCATTCATTGGGAGTTGGGCCACGTGGGGCGGCGAAGAGGGCGGGGCCACAGAGGGTAGAGGGGGCGGGGCCACAGGGGGCACCATTTTGCTGTTTTTCCTTCTATGAAGTTAGTCATTCTAATCAAAGTTTATTAAAAAAGAAACCCTGCAGAAAAAAGAAAAAAACAAACCACCAACTGTTCAGTAAATGGACCCAACAGGAGAGAGAGAGAGAGAGAGAGAGAGAGAGAGAGAGAGAGACCGAGAGTGCACACGTGTGTGTGTTTGTGTGTACTTACACAAAAGCCAGTGGCTGTAATTACCCAGAAGATTAGACTCTTAGGGAAAAAGGTCCATATGCTGAAAGTAAAAGGCAGACATTTTTTCTATGTACATGGAAGACGACAGATACACACTATTAAACAGATTAGATTTTATACTATTATAAAATAATAATGATATTAAAAATAAATACTTCTAATAACATTTTAATTAGATTAATCACATGGTTACTTTGGATTAATTTAGATTAATCAGGATCAAAACACAATGCTTCACAACTGTTCTGTCTGTTCTGTTTTTTTTGGGGGGGTAACTCAAATTTCCCATAAAATACACAAAAGCACAGGAAGAAGCAAAAAATGCAAAGGAAAAAAATTACAGAACATGAGCAAATGTACTAAAATTCACAAAAAATGAAGTAATACTTTAAGTTTAAAAAGTGTTGAAAAATCCAGAACATATTAAAAAACTCTCCTAAAATACAGAAAAAAACATCAAAAATGTAATAAAAAATATCCCAAACATGTGCAAAATATATGAATATATGCAACACCTTTCACAGTTTCAACAAAACTGTATATTTTTCCTATTTATTCATAATTTTTTCAGTGTGTGTGTGTGTGCATGTGTGTGTGTGTGTGTGTGTGTGTCCATGCGCTTCTATACCTATCTTTATGGGGACACTGATATGTTCACACAGTCACACCTTGGGGACCTCTGACACTATGGGGACCAAAAACCAGGTCCCCACGAATATTAAATACAAATGTAGGTGAAATCTGTGTGAAGTATGCAAATGTATGGAAATGATGTTACTTAATAACACATTAACATGTTTTTCTGGAAGTCCCCATAAAGCACGAGACCAACAGGGACAATGTGAAACATTTACTTTTTCAGAGGTTTCAAGATGTGTTTACATTGTATTAAATTCAATTAATTGTATTTTTTATTAAAAAAATGTAATGAATTTCATTATTTAATTTAATCTATTTTTAAAAAATATTTTTTAATTTAAAAGAATAAATGTGCAATATATAAAAAAGATGTGTTTACGATTACAAAGTTGGTCCCCATGAAACATGAACACCAGTATGTGTGTATGTGTGTGTTCCTCTCTCTATTAAATCCTTCTTTCTCTTCACTTCTCTCTCGCCTCAGCTTTTAGCTTCAGTCCATAAAGTGTTTCACAGGATTTTAAACCCTTTTTTCGTCTCTATTTTTCAACCCTTTGCAGTGGTTTGTGCTCAGAGCTGCTGTTTATTTCTTATCTTTTTTTCCTCTTTCTGGGCTTTTACAGACTAAAGTGGACACTGTGGGCTGCTTTTTTTTCCTTCTGCAGGTGAACAACAGTGTTTGGCTTTAAATGCAGCTTTCAACACACACAAAAATGGACTTGGGGGAAATTTCAAATCGTTGTCCTTTTTACAGACTGAACATAAAGGAAAATAAAAAAAAACCTTTATGTCTTTGTCTTTTAGTGTTGCATGAAGAACATTGATAAAATATAAACCTAAAGCATCTAACCTATTTAATCACTGCTGATAGTCTATTAATACATGTCAATAATTGGTTTACAATTCTGAAGAAATATTTAAATAAGTAACAAAAAAAGCCAAAGTGATGAATTTGATCATTTTAAAAATGAACAAAATAAGCCACAAACTGAACAGATTTAAAGGAAAAATATGAAATAGGTGAGAAAAAAAGATGAAAAATAAACAGAATGGTCAAAATAATTAATTAAAAATGAAATAAAATTAGTTAAAGTCAACAAAATTAACCAGAACAGCCACATTAATCAATAAAACGAACAAAAACAATATGACATATTTGAAAATAATCAGCCTAAAAAAAGTCACAAATTGAACAAAAATGAATAAAAATGTAAAAAAAAACAAACCCAAAACCCATTCATTTAAATATTGAAGAAATACTAAAGTAAGCAACAAAATTAAATTTTCATTACATTTATTTGTTTATTTGAACAGGTAACACAAAATAAGTAAAACATACAAAGTATTTAAGCAGAAATGAAAATACCTCTTTAACACCCTAGATAATTATACCTTGTTCAAAAGGGTGTAGGATGAAGTTAACAAAACTTATCTAGTCCTGCCCCTTTGTGTTACTCAGTCAGAGCATGTGTATAGAACCATAAAGAAAAGAAAGTGAATCAGAAAAAGTGAAACCTGTTCCTTGCTAGAAATTCATATGTATATGTATTCATTCATATAATACATATTTCCTGTATCCACTTAGAACAGGCATGGGCAAACCATTCCCAAAGGGTCGGCGTGGCTGCAGGTTTTTGTTTCAACCAAGCAGCATCACACCAGACTTGATTCAATTAATCAACTGATCTCAGCCTTCAGAGAATTGATTGGTCAAACTGTGAACTCTTGCTTGGTTGGAACCAAACCCTGCAGCCACACCAGCCCTTTGTGGAATAGTTTGCCCATGCCTGACTTAGAATGTGGTTTATAAAACCCTGTTTAAACTTTTGCACTAATTTGCAGGTTTTCAGTTCTTCACTACAGTTGTTCCACAGATTGACTCATTTAACTGATATACAATGCATTTTTAAGTTAGTACGAACAGGCGT
Source organism: Siphamia tubifer (assembly GCA_020466265.1). NCBI lineage: Eukaryota > Metazoa > Chordata > Actinopteri > Kurtiformes > Apogonidae > Siphamia > Siphamia tubifer. The sequence continues at coordinate 40,102,892 of CM035788.1, forward strand.
TTTTTTAAACATAAATTCCCCTGAGATTCTGTAGGTTTAATCTGTAAGAAAAAACACAAACATAAACGAGACAGGAGAGAATATGTTTTAAGATAAAATAGTGAGGAGAGCAAAGCAGAGCAGAATTCAGTTACACTGTTCTACCTTACTCTGAATTTGTCTCTGCCTGCAAACCTCTTTTATTCAGGGAACAGGGGGGGGGGGGTTCTGGTAAGTCTGACGTTTCACTGAGAGATTTACATTCTTGATTGGTGGGTCATCTTCATCTTCAGCTCCTGTCTCTTCATCACTTTCAAATTCACCTTTGGCTCTAACAGTCTTGTCAATCGTTAACTGCAGACATTTCTAATAGACATTAGAGCATGTTATGAATAGCTAGCTGCAGACATTCCCAATGAAGATAAGAACGATAATATTATTACATATTGTTTTAACATTTCCCTCCTGTTTATCGTTCTAATTATCTGGTATCTCACATCCTAGATCATAATCTTCTTTTGATTTTCTGTTACCCAATCATATTTGCAGACATCACAGAACATATACTCTTAAGAGAAATGAATCCTATAGTTGTTTTTAATTCTTCTACTCTCTATGGGAACATATCAGACAGTCTTAAAAACTTGCTTCATCTTCACTCTGCAGGTCGTGGTAGTAATCATTTTCACCTTGGATTCCTGTTCGTAAGACAAACTGGTAGTTTAGCAAATCATATGACTCAATCATTTTGAAATAGGGAATTATTATTATTATATTATTGTAACAACAATTATACAGAGGAAAAACATACTATCATTGTTGATAACAACATCAATATCTTATTTAATCAAATTTTTTTATTTTCCCCAATGTCAATCAACTCCAGAAATCCCTGTTCACCTCACCATGAGCATCATTTGCTTTGTTTAAGTTATCTGTTAATTATTGCAATGTTTTCAATGGACGTTCGTCATGTCAGAAGGCATGCAGGGTACATATGTGCAACAGTTTACACTCCGTCTCTCTCCCAATGTCAAAACCAGTGCCATATGACTGTATGGACAATATCCTCAGAGCTTTTTCTCTGGTCATGGGGCTGTTGGTTTTTCCAGATCAACTGATGACCCATCCACATAATAGGCCAATGCAATGAGCCCACAAAAACAGATTTGACTTACAAAGGGTAGGCATATGGAGTGACAGTCTCTCACATACCCATTTATCCTAAATTAGATGGAAATTCCATACTGCTTTATTGTGAGCGGAACTGGTATTTGTGGAGGAAATCAACCAAAAATACTACCATGACATTTACTTTTACCATCCTAGGAACTGGAGAGGATGTAATATTTCCTATAATATCTGTATATTTACCCATTCTATTTTGACAATTTTCCAAACTGCATCATACATTAACCGCAATCTTACATTTGTCCATATGACCTAAGTAATACTTTGTGACCTTTGTTACAGAACAATGAAAACATATGTATGATCTAATATTTTTACAACATAAGGAGAGTAAGATTTACTGCTACTGGAACTGGTGCCATTAAAACATTCTTTCATATAAGCTGTCTACCACACATCATCATTTTGATCGTGGTTCATTTCATGTTGTTTACATTATATCTCTGGATTATGCTGTTGAAGGTAGTCAAAGGACTTAAATCAGGCTGTTTCCATATTAAACAGACCTCAAGAATAACGTACTAAGTGCACTCGTTGCCATTTTACGTAAATGTATTGTTTACTGAGTCTTAATACACAATAAAACAGAATGTGTAAAAATAATACAAAAGTACCAATTAATCACTGGATTATGTCACACAGTTGTCTTATTTCCTCAGGGAACTCTCCTGAAATCCAATGTCAAAACCATACTAGGGTTAGACAAGACACAATCACTTCACAGATTAAAATCAACATTAAAATTAGTCTTTTTACTGTTCTGTTTCAAAGATTTCCTGAAATAATCCAAATCAATATTATTTCAGAAAACCAGGTAACCTATAATTTCTACAGCACTTCAAAATGAGTCAAACCATTTTCTGCTGGTGTATTATTCATGCAACTCTTCACTAAATTCACTAAATACATTGAATTTTCCTGTTTCTTCCATACATTTTCTTAATCTATTTTTAACGGTTCTATTAATCATTTATTCAATCCTGCTACTTCAAGTTGAAAGGCACAATGATTTTAAAAGCATCTATCATGACCAAACAATTTTGATTGAAAGATTTTCTTTAGTTCAATAAAAACCATATGTATTCTTTGAAAAGGATACATGGGCTTTGGAAACTGTTCTCGTTTTGGTCGAACATTGCATTGAGGATAATGTTTTGTACAAATTGGGCATGCTCTACAAAATTGTTCTGAATAATTGTTATAATCCATATGCAGTATACTATTGTTGTACTAAATGTTATGTATCAAGACTTTCATTGTCTTTCTGGTGTTGTTTTTTGTCTGTCTTCCCATGTTTCTGTCTTTGTTAGTGTCCGGGGCTTTTATTTTGTTAAGTTGGTTCATGTTCATGATGTGTTGTTTTAGTTCCTGTCACTGGTGTTTTCCTCCTGTAATTTGCTGTGATTGAGTCCACCTGTGTTCCCAGTATTTAAGTGTGGTGTGCATGTGACTGGTTTGCGAGTGAGTCTGCTTCCATGTGTCGAACAAGCGATTGCGTCCCTGTCTTGGATACCGCTGTGTATGAATGGTTTTGTCTGTTGTCTGCTCCCTTTGGTTTTTCCTGGATATCTGCCTTTGCTACTGGACCTTGTGCCTGTCTCTGACCCTGCATCTGCCTTGTCCCTGTCGGATCCATTTAATGTACTGGACCTCTGGTTTGACCGACGCCCGTTTTCTGGTAAAGTCTTTTTGGACTTTTGGATTTTTGGCTGGATTTCTGGTTTTGACCTTTTGCCTACATATTGACCTGTGTTCTACCCTGCTTTCCAGTTGCTGCGTGCCGCCATTACCTTCTGGACATCCAATAGCACACCATTCAAAATGTCCTCTAACATTTTGTAAAAATAAATTCTTCTTAAAACGTACTCTTGTTTCAGAGTCTTGCATCTGGGTCCATTTATGGTCTGAGTCCGTAACACTAAAGGTACCATCCCTCCTGTTGAGACATGTTTTATCATGACTCCAAATTGCTGCATATGTAAATACATTGTTATTATATATATATATATATATATATATAATTTTAGTTTTTTTTGTAATATCTGTTTTCCAATATGACATATATGTCACTTTGTATCTTTGCCTCATTGTTTGTCCACATTTTCTTGATATTCTCAGGTGTTTGTCATTGCATGTCTACCAGGGTGTCAGGATCTATTTTCTGGATCTGGTTTTCACTCTAATTAAAACGAACAATCACAAATAAACATGAAAGTACAATTATTCACTTTTATCTTTTACAAAACCCTCTTAATTATTCACTTCCTTTAAACGCGTCATCCCTTAAACAATATGCAATCAAAATTTATATCAATGTCCATGTATATTCACAAATTTAGAATTCAATTTTGTTAATGAATAGCTAAGCAAAACATTTAAACACTTTTGTAAAAAACAAAAAACTTCATGACTGAACTTGGGTAGAGGTGTTGAATCAGTACTCCTACTTTTACCAGATTATATATTTATTTATTACTATTTCCTATAATCTAAATAAAGTATTAGTCTGACAAAGGTGTTTTGTTCAAATTGCTATTCACTCTAAACAATGAACCTCTTCTGTTAATTTATTTTGTACTTTTTTACTTTAATCAATATTAGTATAAGTGCAAGAATATCAATAAATCAAGTTGTTTATTCTAATATGGTACCTTCCTTATTGTCTTGTCCTACTCTGAGTTGTATCACCTCTATCAAAGCATATACTTCTAGGCCTAAAGTGTCTACTTCTGATTTTACTGTTTCCCATTTCACCTCCCAGATTTTTAAACTACTTATACATCACACTACCTGTGCGACCACGCTAGTTAGTATATTGTGTGTTTTTTAGAGGGGTTACTTAGTCCTACCAGAGAAGGATAGAGATGTGTCATGGAAGATGGCTGTGAAGTGGGGACAAGAGGACAATGGCACAGGCATCTGTACTACAGTATTCTCTTCTCCCTTCTTTCCACCATCTTCTGCTGTTGGAGCAGAGACACATCTTGTCTCTGACTGCATTGTTTTTCATAATCTTCTTTTAGATGGAACATAGCATCTTTAGTTCTTTTTCCATCTTCTCGTTCTTGAGCCTGTTGTAACCAGGCTTTTGCTTCAATTAAACCTAATTGTAACATTGTAGCACTTTCCTACCTTCATGGTGCTTTACATTAGCCTCACATTGACTCTTACACCAGTAGGTTTCTAAGGTTCTGTCAGTCCTCCTGGGAGCCTAAATCAGGGTTCAGTGTCTTGCCCAAGGACACTTTGACACATGGACAGCCAGAGCCAGGATGCAAACCGCCAACCTTTCTGTCATTGGACGACCTGCTCTACTCACTGAGCCACAGCCGCCCCATGTATAATATGGGGACATCTGAAACTATGGGGACCTTTGACACAGCTGGGAGCTTTGACACTGTGGTGATCTTGGACATTGGGGACCTCTGACACTGTGTGTTTTTGTTTGTTTTTTTGTTCAGACATATTTTTTGCTGTTTGTTTTGTTTTCAGACATGCTTTTTATTTTTTTGTTTTGTTTTTTCAAACTTGTTTATTTTCAGTCGGATGTTTTTTGATTGTTCACATTTTTCAGCCAAGTTTTATTTGGCAGATATTTTGTTTTGTTTTATTTTTGGACACAGATGTTAAAGGTATATATTTGTGTTCTTTTTATTCATGTCTAATAGAAGAGGGGGTGTGTCTTAAAACTCAAGTTTTAAGACCCCCCCCCCCCCCCCCCCAAAAAAAAAAAAAAATGATGGCATCAATCTTGGCATCCAAACTCTCTTGTCTGCACCTGCACCAGGTGCAGGATAGAAATTAAAGAAGCAAAAATATAAATAAGGACTAAATAAATTAATAAATGGTACAGAGAAAAATTTATCAAGCCTAGGGTGACCAGAATAGTCCCAATTCCCATGTGTCCCGAGTCAAGACAAAAGTCAAAAGGTTTTCATCACTTGCTACATTTGAACAACGTGGGAATAATCATAGATACGAATCCTAAACACCGCATTGACCATTACCTTGTATATTGTGACTAGGGTTGGGACCTGGAACCGGGTCCAGGTCCCAACCCTAGTTATGATTGATGTTTCTATGGCATGCTGTTATTTAAAACACAGCTACAAACCAAATGTCATTTAAGATAATGAATCAGAGATATTCAACTAAAGGATGAGAGCACTTTAGTGTCATGTTTACATAAAAAGATGAAAAAGATGTGTTCATGAGCATGGTCAAGCGCAAAATGTCCTGGTTTCAGACTAGGGAAATCTGGTCACCCTAGTCAAGCCAGTTATATATTTCTGTACTTTTTTTTAATATGGCAGGATTGGTCCTCCATACACATTAGTGTGTAAATCATTATAAAAGAATGGATGAAACTTCCCTTCATGTGACCATTGATTTCTGGAGGTGAAATGAAGTCACTCTCTTGATAGCATCACATGTTTTCATCACTCCAGGAAATTCATGGCATTCGAGCATGGGGGAGATTGATTGACACCAATTAAATCTCTGTACTGCCTGTAGCTAAGAGCTAACCTGAAAAGAGGTAGACAAGCTAAAGATAGGAGCTAAATGCATTTCGCAGCCGCTTTTATCCAAAGTAACTTACAAAATGGATTAACAAACAGCTACATAGAGGAGCCCTAAGAAATATCATTGAAGTGTGGGCTAAGTACTATGATGGGAGATGCTCTCTTCTTTGAGCATAGGTAAAGTTAAAGGATATGAGGGCAGGTAGCGGGACAGGAAGTGACAAAATAAAAGCAGATTCATGGATGAAACTGTGGATCTGTGGTTGATCAATAGCCGGTTGGTTATATTTTGAAGGAGCTTTTATCTTGCCAGTGTGACAGTGTGTGTTTTAGCCAAAAATAAAGCCCTTAAAAGTTCCTGTTACTAGCGGGGCAAACGGGGGTCGAGGGATGCGGTCACCCTGGGCGCACATGGATCAGGGGCCCATTTAGACTTAAGACACAACTATCTGATTTATTAAAAAAAATTAAAAATAAATTTCCTGATTGCATGGGAAAAAAATAAATAACTGAAAATGTGCCCTGGTTTGTTGAGTGTGTTGAGTTCGTAAAGTTAATCTCGTATGCTTTACTAAGTAACTTACTAAGTTACTAAGTACTTTACAAACTAACAGTCACCACCTGTACCCTGGCTAGTTAAAATTCCCACAGTTCGTGGACGCACCTTGCCTCACGCACTGTTGTGGTCTCCAAATAAATGGCTCAAGTGGAAACCCCCAACATAAGAAAGGACATTGAAATCAAAATAAAGTTTTAACAGTTTTTATTTATCGGTAACAGATTGGTAAAATTAAAGAAATTAAATACTTTACCAAACAGAACCAAGGAGAAGCTGGAGACGCCGGCAAAAGAAAAGAATGAGGAGGGTCCCAGGCTACCCCTTATAGGGACATCGAAGCTGTGCCCCCCTCCCCTAACCTAACAAGATAGTCCTCACTGAAAAGAAAAGATACAACAAAACGACGGGGTGCCGGCCATCTCCAGATCAAACTGACATAAAAACTAAAAAACATGAATAAGAGCTAGAGGAACAGAAATGCATGCAGAGCCAAATGTTGCTGGGTCTGTGTCTGCCATGACAGTGGTGGAGCTGGCATTTATAGCAGGGGGTGGAGCAAGCGCTGATTGGGGAAACCTGCTGCAGGTGCCAGCTGGGTGTGTCTGAATAAGGGAGACAAAGGGTGTTATGCAGACAGTGATTGATAATTGACACACACCGAGTGTGTGTGTGAGTGAGAGTGTCATGGCCACACGCAACACGCATGCCGTAACTGACATGTTTATGAACTACCATAATGCTGCTAACATGCACGCGCAGCCAGGACTGTCCATAGACCGGTATTATGAGCTGTCACACTATGCTAAATCTGTGTCTTTTCAATATCTAGAATGCTACATGAATAAATTAGCACTTAAAAGTGAGCATCGCCTACTGGATCCTTACTTGATAAGTGGACGGACGATATTGGTAAGTTTCCTAAAATACAATAGCCGGACATATACGTACTTCATTGACAAGCCTTCTATGTACACTCATGAAAAACTTTGCGCCTACAAGTGTTTAGACACATACAACTGTTATGTGTGTGCATGTGTCAAACATGTTTTACACAGACATAGATGTAAACTTCTGTGACTGAAGCTAAACATTTTTTCAAGTCATCGTCAGGTCCAGGAGATTCCTATGTACGAAGCCTGGGTGCTTTACCATGAACTGGATGGTTCTATTTAGACAGATAACTGCACATGTATGGCAGGATAAATATCCTACTGTACTGAGGAAGTTGTCGAGGGGAATGAACATCAACATTACCTGTACTCAAGGGCGGAGCGTTTGGTTCACTGCAGGGGGGGCGATGACCTGTAGTGGGCCCTTCATATACTAGGTCTAGTACAGGTAATGGTAAGGTTCATTCCAACACCATGGTTTTAATTAGTCCTCCTCATGTTGATCTTCCTCAAGGCATAGGCATTTTGTTTTTTATGTCTTGTGTGTTCATGTTTTCAGATAGTTTCTCTATAAAAGTAGACTATAGACTCCTTTAAAGTCAACATCATTCAAACATAAGAGGAAGTTGCATGCGCAGGCCGGACTAAAAAAACTGCATGGAAACGCTGTTGTTCATATATATGACAGACCTACAGCAGAACTAAAAATGTCTAGTTATTGTGTTGTCAGAATCGTTACAAAGACAGAGTTAAACTGTATAGAATTCCATCTGGATCTCACCCATTCCAAAAAAAAAAAAAAAATTGACAACATCTATGGTTACAAAGATCCAGCGTGTGGACTGGGATGAGAGCACGATCAGGAATGTTCGTTTGTCTGTCCTTCCTATTCTAACCATAATCTGGACCTTTAATAAAACTGCTGCAGCATGACCCAAACCTACAATGAAGTACAGACTGAAAATAAAATGAAAGATATGGGAGATATACAAATAGGTGGTTAAGTGATTAACCTGGTTAAATTAAACCAGAGGAAGTGATAAACATGCTAACAGATTAGCCTGCTAGCTTTGTCTAGTTAAGACAATAATGACTCCAGCTTCTTCTGTTATTAACACCACTTCTAGGTTATGAGCATCTGTAAAACATGTTTGACACATGCACACACATAACAGTTGTATGTGTCTAAACACTTGTAGGCGTGAAGTTTCTCATCAGTGTACATAGAAAGCTTGCAGTGTTGGGAAAGTTCACCTTAATTAGTAACTAGTTCAAAGTTCAGTTCAAGTTACTCAATATGAATTAGTTTAGTTCATCGTTCATTCTTCCAAATTATGAACTAGAAGTTCATGGATCCCAAAATGAACTTTTTCGTTCTTTTTTGTGTTATTATTGTAAACGTATTATTAACCGTTTCTGACGTTATCCTGTAGTCAAAAAATCAGGGGAAAATGCCGCACTGCCCAGGGTTAACTTCCCTCTGCAGGTTCTTAGAACACAAGGAGCGGTTTCAGTGAGCTTCGTTTTCAATGTTAATTTCCAAGAACGGGACAACACCTGCTCCGGTCACCGGTCACACTCTGTACATTTAAGTCTTTTTCTCCGCTCCCAAAAACTCTCTGCACCCCTCTCTCTCTCTCGCTCTCGCCCCCCCCCCCTCCCGCCAAATAATACAAAAATGACATCTATGATAATGCTGTATTTTGATCCCATTTTATTCCTTATAGGACTCAATAATTACAACGTGATAAGAATGAAATGTGAACTAAATAAGAGCGCAGTTTAATAAATGCCAGAATAACCACATTCACAACTTCCCGTTCATTTGGTAAAAGTGAACGAGTCGTTCACGTTCGTTAAAAATATGATATAGTTCGTGAACGATCGTTCTATGAACGTGTTCAGGTACAACACTGAAAGCTTGTTATTTAAGTACGTATATGTCAGACTATTGTATACTAGGAAACTTACCAAGATCGTCCGTCCACTCTTTTATCAAGTAAGGATCCGGTAGGTGATGCTCATTTTAAGTGTTTATTTATTTATGGAACATTCTAGATCTGGAACAGACACAGATGTATCATAGTCTGACAGCTCTTAAAACCGGTGTACAGACAATCCTAGCTGCACGTGCATCCTAGAATCATTTGGTTAATTTACAAACATGTCAGTTACGGCGTGCGTGAGGCAAGGTGTGTTCATGAACTGTGGGAATTTTAACTACCCAGGGTACAGGTGGTGACTGTTACTTTGTAGCAAAAGTTAAGCATGCGAGATTAACTTTATGAACTCAACACACTCAACAATCAAGGGCACATAAACAGTTGTTTTATTTTCCCCATGCAATCAGGAAATAAGCATTTATAAATATAATGTATTTAAAAAAAAAAAATCTGATAGTTGTGGCTTAAGTCCATGTGGGCACCTGATCCATGTGGGCCCAGGACGACCCCGCCCCCCCTGCCCCCCCGTACGCTCCGCTAGTGCCTGTACTAGGCCTATATAAAGGGCCCACTACAGGTCATTGCCCCTCCCCCTACAATGCACCAAACGCTCCGCCCCTGGTTCCCGGGGTTTGCTGCTGTAACCCGACCCCAGTTTACGGGTTTAATATACATTGGTACGGGTTGGTGAAGTGGACCGTACAGGACTGGTGAGCCAATATTAATTGTTAAGTTCTGTGTCATTGTTATTGTTGTTTACATCATTGTTAGCGGAAATTAGAAGCTACTTTGCGAGCGCTACATGTCAGACAGATGTCTTTTTTTTTTTTTCAAAAGCCCAGTAAATGTGATGAACTGAAAAACATAGTGAAAAAAGGACTGATATGATGGAAGATGACAATTATAACCTAAAGACTCACCATTCTTTATTCAATAAGTTGCTCTCCTCCCCATCACTGCTCATAGATGAATCGCTGGCGGAATCCCGCACAATTCTGGCTCGAATCTGTATGGTTCCCTGCCTCCCTCGCTCTCTTCATGTTCACCTGAGTCTCCTGCATCCCTCACAGATCCTCAATGTTTACAGCTGATACATGTTGGTGCTGTTGGTGTGATATTCCACTCCTATCTTCTTGTCCTTTATCTTTTGCTGGGCAGGTCTGATTTATCTAATTTCACCTTAGTTAAAGTATTTTTTTCTATTATCATTAATACATTAATTGTTTTTCTCTCCTTTCCCTCTGTCCAGTTGGCTCAGTCCTCCAATTGGTTATTTTTTCCCCCATTTTTTCCCCATAGTTGGAGTTTTCCTATGGGGTATTTTTTCCCTCTTTTCTCTATTTTCTCTTCCTCTTCTTCCCCAGTAGAACATACCAACCGAAACAGAACCACCACCATACAACAGCCAGCATAAGAATCCTACACACACACACACACCAATGTCTCATGATGAATATGTAATTATTGTATGTCTTTGTCTTGTCTTACGTGTTCTAATGTCTTCCATGTGTTTTATTCTGTCTTCAACACTAAACCACTCAGCTGGTTTGTTCCATTGTCTTGTCTCATCCCGTCCTTGTGCAGTTTTGGCTACATGAGCCTTCCCTCTGTGCATATGTATATGTATATGAGCAAAAAATAAATAAATAAAAATAAATAAATAGTACAGAGATGTAGGTAATTTTATATTTTCTGTATTTATTTTTCAGTATGCCAAGGGTGTGTTCTCTGCACACATCAGTGTGAAAACCCATTACTGACTGAAAAATAAGTAGTCTTCTTATGTATGTGTGTCTGTGTGTGTGTGTGTGTGTTGGTTTAGCTAACACTGATAGGACCATCTGTTGCTCATGTGCAGATGACTCTGTACACACCATCTTGGGTTATCTGATGACCTGTAGGAGGGGGGGGGGGGTTGTATACACACCATCTTGAATTAGCTGAAGTTGGGGGGGGGGCTGCTGACAAACCCCAGCTCTTCTATCATCACTGAGTTCATCTACATTCACTTAACAAAATTATAATTGAATACCTTAGTTCAGCAAATATTTAACCTTTAAAAGACATATACACACCTTATATAAAATTTATATCATACACAAGTTATATACAGTACCATATATACTATGTATATATCTTATATATCGCACATACACATTATATACTATAGATAGACAGACAGATCTATAGATAGATAGATTATATACTCTCTCTCTCTTTATATAGAGATGGTTGAAAATGAAAATGCTGTTAGTTATAAAAGGTATATATATATATATATATACACACACACACACACACACACATATATATATATATATATATACCTTTTATAACTCTAACAGCATTTTCATTTTCAACCACCACTGAATAAACCTGTGTATACGTGTGTATCTATGTGTGTATATACATGTGTGTATATACATGTGTGTATTAATGTTAAATCTGGAACATAATCAGACTCCTATGATGCATTTTCACATTCCTGACTCCACAGAACATGTTCCAGATGTAAATAAACCAGGAGGGTTTTTAAGGTGGAATCACACATTTATCCTCCTCATCATGACTGTCATTTACTTGTAATAAATGAAACACAACTGGGTCAAAGGTTGTATCATGTGTAAAAGCAGGAGGGAACAGACCTAAACAGAGCTGGAAGGTAATAATTTCAGGGTTAGGGTTAAACCTGGGCTCTGTTTCAATAAGCAGGTTCAACAAAATGTGAGTCTGACTGAGTCTGACCCACTCTACCAACTGCTGTAGCCCAGTTGGTAGAGCGCAGACCCTTTACCCCAAACTAAATTACTACTCTGTGATAGGAAACTAGGAGTTTTTGGTTCAACAAGAGCAGGTTTGAGTTCAGTCAGAGTAGTTTGACCTGGAGTTAAGCACCTGCACCGCAACTACAAACAGACAGGCTCAATGGAGCCCTGATTTGATGAGTCACCATGGCAACGGGGAAGCAGAGGGCTGTGTTTTTCACCCACTGGAAATGGAGAACTGAACACACACATATGGAGAATTTGAACATGTTTTAGAAAGAAGTGTAACTGTATATATGAATGTCCTCTTTATGTATTCAGTTACCAGTAAAATAGATATTTAACTGCTGAGACAAAAAACAAACAAAAAAAAACCATGAAATGCAGTAGTTGGAGCGGCAGATTAGGAAACTAAATTTGGGGGAGAAGTTAGAATAAGTGCATGGTGCCTTCCTAACACTTAAGACGGCTGATTCTGATGAAATGGAAAGACTGTAGACCACCAACAGTAACCCATTGGATTAAGGAGGTTCTCTACTTCCTCAGGTTGGAAAAAAATAAGACATTCTCTGAGGTGTACAGCAAAAAATAACTACACCAAGACTTGGGGACATTTTCTGGACTATATAAAGACACACACTACACTCACCGTAGATGGAGGTAGAGCATGCAATTTGTCACATTAACATATTGTGTTGTGGCCTTAGTGGGGGTTTTTTGCTATTTGTTTTGATTGTTTGTTGGTCTGATTTTTTTTTTGTTGTTGTTTTTTGTCCTGCACCTCTGGGTTTGTCTGACATCCATCATTATGATACCGTCCTCGGTTTGATGATCATTCTTCTTTCATTATTTTATTGGGGGGTCTGGTATTTGCAATTATGTGGAAGTTATTGCAATTATTGTTAAAACATGTGTTCCAAATGTATTGTCTAATCTGAATTGAAATAAAAAGAATGTTTAAAAAAAGAGTAAGTGCATGGTCACAGGTGAGTGACGTTATTGATGCCAACTATTGGAACATTAACTAAACTAGCTCTGGTATTTGTAGGAAATAGAGAAGAATAAATAAAATGTGTGCATCTTTATTTGAAGGTTGTGGTTGATGATGAAGTGCTTTTGTGTCTGGGATCATCCTGAACACAGGTGTCCAAAGTGCTTTGCATCTACGACATTATTAAAAAAAAAAAACTCCCATTGGCCAAGGAATACTATGAACCACAGTTGTCAACATGAGCCAAATCTAGCCTGTCAAAGGGGTCAGTCCAGCCCTGTGGATGAATTTATGAAATGTAAAAATAGTTGAGGTTCCACATTCAGACCGATTCACTGTCATAAAAGAACTTCTAAATATTCACAAGTCAAATAATTTCGCTTTGTTAATGTTTTCATTTAGTTTCACTAAAACAAAGTATTATTTGCCAAAAAATATGAATAACCAGAAAAAATATGAACAACCTGAAATGTCTTAAAAGAAGTAAATACAATTTTAATAATATGCCACCTATTGCTAAATGTTTTGTGTATTTGTAAGCTATAATATACACATGTAAATGACAAACTAAAGCCTAATAATGTTAAAATTACACATTTATTTCAGTTTGTTCATGCAATTCACAGTGTTTGAAAACATTTTCTTCATGTAAATTAGCTTTTTTTTGCTCTAAAACATGAACAGTACATTGTTCATTATTATGTATATATTTTTATTTTATTTTACTGGTTTGGCCCACTTCAGTTCGAATTTAGCTGAATGTGGCTCCTGAATTAAAATGAGTTTGACACCTCTGCTGTAAACACACACACACACACACACAATCTGCTGGGATGTGAGAACAAGCGGACAGCTAATGTTTTCAATTTAAGGAAGATAAGGTTGAGTATATAGAGGATGAACTGAGCCTGAAATGGCACCGCTCACACTGGTAAAAATCTAAATGTGATCATGTTTATTCCTCTCATTTTTAGTCTGAATATCTCATCACACTGAAAATACGACATAATCACCTAATGAGGACCTTTTCAGTGATGTGGAGTATGATGAGATATTTGGACTAGAAATGTAAAAATCTGTGATAGGTAATAATCAGATGTTTAAAAAAAATATTTAAGTTTTAAATTTTTCAAAAACAAGTACAGAATAGTCATCACACCCCATCATGACAAAACTGAGTCAAATTAAGAACATAATGAACATCAACAGGGTGGAGACATTAAGTAAAAATGACAAGACAGTAGATAATGCACAGAAAAGAGACAAAACAAAACATACCCCCAAAAGTAATACTAATAAAATAGCATTTAAAATCAATTTAGTACTAAAGAATAATTGGAGCAGAGAAGAAAAAAAAATTCCAGAGAGACATAGCAACAATACTTATAGGTCATGTTAAGCCAAGCTAACTGATCACAGGGATATTAGTCAACCTGATGAGCTGGCAGAGTTTCCATATAAGTGAGGAATGGTTCCCATATTTTGTAAAAAGTCTTACTCCCCCAAGAAGTAATTTTCTCAAGGGGTACACAGCTATTGATTTCAGAAAGTCAAATTTTAATTGGCAGGGGTGTATCTGATTTCCTCTTGAATGCAATACATTATTTTGCAATTGTCAAAAGGATTTTTGTGAGTTGAATTGCGTCAGTTGATTTAAGATTATAGTTGGTAAAATCCCCAAGTAGACCAATTCCCCGATCCACTGGGAATATAACTTGAGACAACTTTGAAAATCCCTTCAGTTTAGGACATAACCTGGTAGAATGCAGGAATTTTCCTTCCTCTGTGCCACATCTAAAACAAAGGGGTCATATGCTGGAGTTGTATCTGTGCAGTTTATATAGAGTAATAATAATAATAATAATAACTAGAAAAGCACTCTGAGAGCGCCGACCTCGGCCAAGGTAGACCCCCCCCATGGATCACCATCAAAATTGCCCAAGGACACAACTAGGACAGAGCAGGATTCAACCCACTCTACCAACTGAGCCATGGCCACCCCATATGAGTAATATACAGCTGATGCAGGAAATTGAACAGACATAAGTTCTGTGTACACGCTGGAGATAGTCGTAATTAATGGTTTTGGCCAGTATGATACAAATGTTCGACTGGGCACATTGGGGTAAAATTCCAGTCTCCCTGTTAGTTGGATCTAATAAAATCACGTAACTGGAGGTAACTAAGTTTTATTAGTCAAGCCATGTTGTTCTTTAAACCGATCAAAAGACTTAAATACTAGGGGTGTAAAGATTAACCGATTCAAATTGGTTATCGGTCTGTGTCATATGAGATTACTGTGAACCGGTCCACAGAGCCCTGAATCAGTAAAACTGCTTTCGAATGGTCCGATGCCCCGGATTTATGGCCTGGGCCTCAGTTTCCTGAGGTCCAGCCACTGATCAGTAATTCTATTCTTTATATCTATGGCCAAGTGGCTTAACAGTGACATAGCATTTATTTTCAGAAATGTATACATGTTAAAACTTCCAACCGGAGGTTTATTCGCTATTTTTTCCCATTACGGATAGAGTTAAGTTAAAGGAAATGCAGGTAGCAGAAATGAAGTGACAAAATAAAAGCATATTTATGGAATAAAAACAGCAGGATGTTCCACACAGCCAAATCGTTTTATTGTGAAGGGAGCTTTATATCTGGCAACAGATTTCCAAAACACATGATGACTTTAGTGCTAACATGTAAGATGTTACTCTATAAGTAACTCTGATGTGGTATGCGTTTAAACTGAAAATACAGCTAAACACTGAGCTCCTGTGTGAGAGAATGTTTAATCATGGGTTGGGTACGGGTTTGTAAAGTGGACCCGTGCGGGACTCAGTCAGTCCCGTCAGTCCACCTGTACTGGATTCCTGGTAAGTCTCCTGTTGTCATATCTTTAAAAATGTCTCTGTAAACCAGACACTAGCGTAGTATCAGTAAGAGTTTTTTTTTATATATCAAATCAGTGGCTACAGTTTCAGTAACATTAGTGTTCATAGACAAGATTATGTTGTCATTAATATTACTTATCTACAGGTACAGTATATTGTAAAGACTTCAGTTTATGTTGTGTGAATGTATGTTCAGTAGTTCCTGCGCGATTGTCTCTGTGACACTAAATGAACAAAAGGATATGGTTTTGACATTATAACATTATATTTGTCTTTCTTTTTCTTCTCAGTAACTTAAAATAAAATAAGTCCTTGCAGTGAAATTGTCAATTTGTATTGAATCAAACTTAACTGAATGACTTCGAATCATACAGAATTGAATCGTACTAAATCGAATCGTACTGCAATGTATTGAATAGTTTACTAATTTTTATGAATTGCGCTGAATTGGATCATGGTCTGTGAATCGAGTTTCGAATCAGATAGTTGTGTGAGTGAAAGATTCACACCACTAACAAATACACCATCTTTATGGCAGTTTTCTAGGCAGCAAATACCCTTCCCCTGCAAACATCTGAAGTTGCCGGAATCAGTGGTAGAAATCAGATTTTTGCAGTGTAAAAAGATAATTGTCGGTAAATGTTAGAACATCTATGTGATCTGAGAACCATCTACTGCAGTGTTTCCCAACCCTGGTCCTCAAGGCACACTATCCTGCATGTTTTAGATGTTTCCCTCTTTGAACACACCTGACAGTCATTATCATTCATCTGCAGAGCTGGATGATAGGCTGATGAGTTGAATCAGGTGTGTTTGGAGAGAGAAACATCTAAAACATGCAGGATAGTGTGCCTCGAGGACCAGGGTTGGGAAACACTGATCTACTGCACCTTCATCCACAGGTCAAAAGGACGTTAGTGAAAACAGTGTCCATTACTGTGTCTAATGGACTAATATAACAGAACTAAGTATGTTATGCTAAAACTCTCCTACCGACTTAATGAATAAGGAAATGAAAGCCCATATGTGTCTGTAAGTGGGCGGAGTCACACAGGAACTCAGGGTTTCATGGATTAAACCTGCTCTCGACCAGGTTGGATTTACAGAGGCTTTTACTATGGTAACTGGCCTAGTGTTTAAATTACCTCTCATTTTGTAACAGGCCAGAGTTACCCCTCTGTCTGTGGCTTGAGTTACCTCTCTTTTTGAGACCAAACACTCAGGGCTTTCCTCATTTCAGAGTTGACACACTTAAACCTGCTTATTGAAACAGTCCCCTGGTTTTGTGACACAGTGGAACTTCACAGGTTCAGTGTGTGAGGTTAGAGTGATGATATAGGTTTAAACAGTGGTCAAGTTGTAAAAAAAAATGTCTGGGGGGATGGTCAATTTTTTTTCACCTTTACAAAAAAGGGAGCGGGGGGACAGGACTCTAATTCATGTAAATTCTTTATCAAAACAAAACTGTAAACGAGACTTCTGAATCCTCTCAAATCAATTCAAGCCAAGTTTATTTTAAGTGCAATAATTAAAGTAACAGTGAAAACAGTTTACTTTTCTTTTTATCCCTTGGGGTGAACAGTTTTTGGTTTCACAGTTTAAAGCTGTCATTCCACTGAAAACCACTTTTCCATGCTCCTTGGTGTTGCTTTCCATGCTGACCTGGTGGACATCAGGGCTAATTTGGACGATGCCCAACCTAGCAGTGGCTGCACCTCCTTATCCACCACAAAGAAAGGCAAGGGGTGGCACTCATCTTTTAAGTAACATGGCAGTGTGACCATGCCACTAGTCTTGATCCTAGTGCCTCCATAATCAACAAGGCTGACAATTTTCCCTTGCTTAATCAGTTGCTCTCCATTCCTCCCTCTTTTGAAAGTTTTTAGTGACATCACATTGCACCTAGCTCCTATGTCAACTTTCATTTCAATGCGCTTTTTGTTATTGTCCATGGTAACAAATCTCTCATCTTTCTCATTTGTCTCAGAATTAACACAGTCCACCTGCCTGTCTATATCCACACCATCCACATAATATGTCTCATCATCATCAATTGTTGATTCGGTTACCTTGATTTCAGTTACATATCGTCTCCGGGCTCTACCTAACTGGCTGCGTGGGTTAGACTTTCAGCACTGTCTGTAGTGATTGAGCTTCTTGTAGCTGTGGCACTGCTTTCCGAATGCTAGTCAGTTTTCCCTCCTAGTCGCGTGGCTACCTCCACAGTTTGAGCAGTTTGTTATGGTATGTGGAGCAGACTGTTGTTTGGGTTTTATTAAATTACTTGGGAGACACTTAACCACATCAACACTGGTGGTAGCTGTTGCTAGTGTTTTGTTGCTCTCTTTGGTCATTTCGTGAATGCGGGCAATTGAAAGGCCTTTGGTTAAAGTTAGCTCGCTGTCCCTCAACAGGGCTTTCCTTAAAGACCGGTGACTGGTGACTCCACATACGATGCAGTCACAGATAAGCTTATTCGTTATTTCCTGGAATTAATCCTCAGATCATTAATGAATGATTATCTTACCTTGCCTCTGATTTCGTGTGTGAAACTTGTGTCTGTCCATAATCCTGTTGTTTGGAGGACCACAAATTTCATGGAACTTTCTTTTCAGATACTCCAGATCCTCCCTGGACTGGGCTTGGACAGTGATCCTGCACCCATCTCCCTGAGGGACATGTACCACTGGGGTATAGATGAACAAACGTTCCTGTTTAATAGCCTCTGGGCCAGCAATGTTAAGGAGGATGTAAGTCTGGGTCTTTGCTGGCTTATCAAGGTGTGCAGTGGCAATGAAAATGTTGTATTTCCTTTCAAACACTCGCCAATTCTCTGTGATGTTCTCATTGAAAACAAGGGGGTCGGGTCTGTGAAATCCCTCTGCCATGAGTAGCAGCTACCTCATTGCAGAGCAATGAAAAACCTGACAAGGAAAACACACGGTCAAAACACACGGTCACCCTAAAAAAAAATTCATGTCCACAAGGAAAGGAAAAAAATAAGGAAAAGACAACAGCATTCCATAATGAGAACCAGTGCCCTCCACAAAACCAGCACCCCCACAACTGACCAGTGCCATCCTGGACTAACTGGCAACAGGGATGGTGTGGTGAAAAAAAATTAAAAACAGACTGCAGTCACACTTCAGTCAAAGCTGCCCGAGGAGCTATAATACTGGGGAAAATACAGGCACTGAGTCCTATCACTTGTCTCTCTCTCTCATCTGGATTTGTAATTTCTTAAATCTATTTTACATACCAAGTAATCATGACTATTCACCCAGTGTCCCCTTTCCCGACTATCCCCTCTGTGTGGCATATCCCCTCTGTGTGGGGTGTGGCAATTCTCAGTAGTTTTCAACTCGATGGCTACTTATGCGGAAATTACTGAGAGTTGTAGTAAGGAACCATAGACATATGGAAATAGATCTGGAGTGACTCACCTGTGTCCTGTGATCCCAGACCTCCTCCCCAACCCTCACCTGTCTGATGGCTGAACCTTCGCCCCCTTCCTTTCATCTACAAATGGACGTTCATCCATAGCATGTCCGTCCATGAGAGTGGATGTCTCCTTCACTGTGCTTCTCTCCAAGATGTCTTCTTTCCCACTGGGTTTTGGAGTGTTTTCTTACCAAGTCTAAGGACAGGGCATGCTTGGGACTTCACCTATTTCTTTGATTGATTGTTCTCTCCAATGAGCCCTGTGAGATTATGTTGTTTTGATTTGGGGCTCTATAAATAAAATTTTATTAAAAATCTAATTGAAACCCCTCCGGGCAGAGTGGCGTGGAAAGCCCTCCGGGCAGAGCAAACCCTCCGGACAAATCAGCATGTGAAAGATGGAATAGACTGAAAAACATTTTAAGGGGATCTGGAAGTGGTTTGGAAGCGATCTAGATGGTCCAAGTATGGGAGGAAGGAGCTAAACAAACCACTAAGGTATGACAAGATGACCAGAAAAGACTATGACTAATGGGTAAGAGGACCTTGGATTCTGGCTGAGACAAACAAAGACAAAGAGAAAGGAACATGATGAAATGGAGAGACTAAAGACAAGATGGAGAGGCTAGGCAGAACAAGGGAAAAGACTGGGAAACCGGGCTAAACAAGAGAAAAGGGCGAGGGCGAAACTGGGCCAAACAAAAAGATATGTCAGTGCCCCCTAACTAGAAACCAGCACCCTTCACAACCAATCAGTGCCACCTTGGGCAACTGGCAACTAGGGTAACCGGCAATGGGAAAACTGGCAATAGGAGCCAAGACTGAAAAGGGACCAGGAACTGAGACCACGGAAGGGAACAGAGACCAAGAGAGACGTAGGAGACTCAACGGGAAAAAGAACCAACTGAATAGAATGAAACTGAAGTAGAAGAAACGGGACTAAAAGGGAAAGATGGAAAAGGGGAAAAAAGAAACAAGAAAGAAAGTAAACTGACTGGAAAGAAGGGCAAAAAACTAGAAAGAAAGGGGGGAAATGCCTAGAAAGAAACAGAAAAAGCTTGAAAGAAAAATGGAAAAGACCACACTAGAGAAAAGACAAAAAACAGTATACCATAGGTCAACAATTAGCGGCCTGCTGGTCACACATGGCCCACAAGAGAAAACTTCTGGCCCGTGAGATTGTTTGAACTAGAGAATGAAAATAAAAATTAAAAAAAAAAAAAATTTAAATGGTGCTTTTTAAAAATGGGACCGACAGTCTCAAAAATCTCTATATTTGGAAAGTTAATTTTTCAGAACAGAAACATTTCAATCTATCTAAATTCTTATTTGTCTTATCTCAACATGAATTTCAATAGTCTCTAGAACACAAGTTGTCACTCAAACAACAGACATAGGCATAATCTTATTGTGAGAATGAAAACACTTCTTTCAAACAGGCCAGACGTCAAACATAGGAAAAGAAATGTGAGTAGCATGAGTTTCAAACATAATTTGTGTCTTATTTGGACCCTTATTGACCGTGATGAAACAAATAAATATAAACCGATAATAGAGGTCTGTGTGGGACACAATTTCCAGTCCCGCTCTCACACACTAGTGCAGGACCCAGACATGAGTGTAAATGTGGCATACAGTCCGGGAGAGTGGTCTTCCATACCATACGGTGTGACTTGGGGGCCTGGGTCCTTCTGATCAAGGCTCACCTTGTGGGCGGTGTAAGGCCAAAGTGGGTGGTAAACTCCATCTAAATAAATATAAAAAAATATATGTATTATATCCTTCTATATATAACATATTTTTTATAATCATCTAAATAAATATAAAAGACATTGACACCGGACCGATAGTCAAGAAGTACCTTAAGGGAAAGTTGAAAAGAACTTTGAAGAGAGAGGTCAAGAGGGCATGAAACCATTGAGAGGTAAATGGGTGGGGTCCGCCCAGGGGATTCAACCTCGGTTGGGCAGGGTCAGCAGCTTGGTGCTGGGAAGATCCCCTCATGGGTCTTCCCCTATCTCATAGTCAAAATGAATAATTTATAGCTTCTATTTTAAACATGTTTTTAGTTTGCGGGACTGCAGCTTACCACTGCCCCCACAGTAAGCTTTGCATTGGGTCTTGCCGTACTCCCATAGGAGTGCAGTGCTCTAACCGATGATAATGCATTGCACTGTTGGAAGCAAATCAGACCAAAAACACTGAATCCACTCGACCACAGACTGCTGGGCCCAGTCCAGCAAGGACAGAACAGACAAATTTACAGTAGCCCTGTATTAAAAATACAGTTCAGATTTCAGACACAATAATTTAGAGTGTAAATAGACTGCACTTATATATCGCATGTCCAGTGGTATTTCCTGCTGGTCACTATTCTATGGATATTTGGTGAAATAGATGTCACTTTAATCCTCAGGCAAGTCTTGAGGTTTTTGTTAGTCTATTTGTATCGTGTGTTTTTATTGTATTTATTGCTGAGAAGGACAACTCACACATGTAGGTGGAAGGGAAAATGGTCAGAATGAAAAGTACGAGTTTCTTGAGGATACTGTTTTCCTGTGAGCCTAGTAAGCCCACCGAAAAGGCACTAACAGTCTCCGCACTTCTGAGTGCATCTCGCACAACTCAGGTGTTTTGGAGTTCAAATATTTCCATCTCCAGCGCAGCCTGATCTAAAGAGGGGATCATTTCTTTCACCAGGGAGGAGAAGGTAATTTTACTGCAGGGTCACATATAAAGGCAATGATGCCTTTTGGAATAGAGTAGTCTTTAAAACAAGAAGTGAAGTTGGCTTGATGAAGTCTACCATCAACTCTGTCACTTTAACAAATAGCAAAACATGGAAATGTGTACGTGGGGTGTATATATATATATATATATATATATATATATATATATGTGACGGACCGCAGGGAACCCAAGTGCAGAACAGGAGACCCTTATAAAAGTCCAAGCAGTTATTTATTAACAGACTGTTCAAATACACAATACAGCAGAGAGAGGTTATGTCCCCTTTAAAGTCTTTCAGGGTTCTGAAGGAACAATACCGACTGGGGTCAGCAGATCTCTTCTCGCCTGAGGGCGAGACTGGATCCGAGCCGGTTCTGGTCCAAGGTTGGGGCTGGCGGCGGGTCTCGAAGTCGATGTCCGTTCCGGGGTCGGGGCACGGTCCAAGGTCAGGGCAGGTGGCGAGGGGTGTAGAGGAATCCGGTCCAGGTTCAGTACCAACAGAATCAGGCAGAATACACAGGCAGAAAACAGAGGTCGGACGGAAACAGGTCTGGTACACGGAACACAGATCAGAGAGTTTGCTGGAGAATCAGAGGAACGGATCATGATAATCTGGCACTGACTCAGGTCTGAATGCAGTCTTATATACTCCTCACCTGATGAGTTCAGCTGAGCTCACCAGGTGAGTCGCATCTAATGATTAGCCAGGGAAACAGAACAGGGTGAAAGGTGAAACACAGAGCAGAGACACAGAGGCAGAGAAAACACACAGACAAAGAGGGAACAGAAAGCTCAAAGATACAGAATATGACAGAACCCCCCCCCCAAGGAACGTCTCCAGACGTTCCACACAAAAAAGACAAAAAACAAGACACGGGACGGTGGTGGGGGACCTGGAGGAGGGTTAGTATTCTTCGGAGAAATCAGAATTCATGTCACAATCATCTTCTTCCAAGTCATCCCAGTTCATATCTTCATGATCAGCATGATCCGTCATATCCTCCTCCTCTTCATCCATGGACATCTCCGTCTCCTCCTCCTCATTTGATGAAGGGGTAGAATTGACCACAGGAGGTACCTTCTGGCGTCTGGAGTTGGAAGGTTGCTCCGGGTGGGAAGCGTGAAACTTAGTGATGAGACCCTTGTCTAGGATCTGTCAAGCAGGAACCCAGGTCCTCTCCTCCGGGCCGTAACCCTCCCAGTCTACCAGGTATTGTAGTCCTCTCCCCCATGTCTGGAACGGAGCAATTTCCGGACCGTATATGCTGGTGCGCCATCGATCATCCTGGGGAGAGGTGGAGACTCAGAAGGACCCATTAACGGACTCTTAGTGACTGGTTTCAATCTTGAAATGTGGAAGGATGGATGAATCTTCATGGAACGGGGAAGGGATAATTTAACAGCCACCGGGTTGATTATCTTCTCTATAGCAAAAGGGCCAATAAATTTGGGAGAGAGTTTTTTAGATTCGACTCTCAATGGGAGATCTTTGGTGGACAGCCAAACCCTTTGGCCCACCTTGTATGTAGGCCCCAGAGACCTCTTCTTATTCGCGTACAGCGTTTGTCTCTTGACAGAGTGAAGCAAGGAGGCACGAGCGCTTCTCCAGATTCTCCTACACTTCTTTAAAAAAAGAATCCACTGAGGGGGAACTAGAGTTGATCTCAGTGTCAGGGAACAGAGGTGGTAAGTATCCATTACCCACCTCAAACGGGGTCAAACCTGTAGACAAGTTGACTAGCGTGTTGTGTGTATATTCTACCCATAATAGTTGCTTGGACCACTGTCCAGGATCCTTAGATGTCATGCACCGAAGAAGAGACTCCAGTTCCTGGTTGGCTCTCTCAGACTGCCCATTGGTCTGAGGGTGGAAACCTGAGGAAAGACTCACAGAAGCCCCAATTAGATGACAGAACTCCCTCCAGAAGGAGGAAGTGAACTGTGGGCCCCGATCAGATACAATATCTGAGGGAAGTCCATGTATCCTAAACACATGCTGTAACACGAGTTGTGCAGTTTCCTTGGCTGAAGGAAGTTTGGGCAGGGGAACAAAATGAGCCATCTTACTGAATCTATCGACAATCGTAAGAATAACGGTGTTGCCATCAGAAGGGGGCAAACCTGTAACAAAGTCGAGAGAGATATGGGACCAGGGGCGATGGGGCACAGGTAGAGGCCGGAGATGACCTGCAGGCACGTTTCTGGAACTTTTATTCTGTGAACACACAGGACAAGCATTAACATAGGCGGTGACATCCTCTTTTAAGGAGGGACACCAAAACCTCCTCTTGACCACCTCAAGAGTTCTGTTGATCCCTGGATGACAGGTCAGATTCGACC
Source organism: Siphamia tubifer (assembly GCA_020466265.1). NCBI lineage: Eukaryota > Metazoa > Chordata > Actinopteri > Kurtiformes > Apogonidae > Siphamia > Siphamia tubifer. The sequence goes on from CM035788.1 coordinate 40,127,135, forward strand.
CATGGAGCCACTGCAGAAGTTTGCTTCTGAAGGAGAGAGGCACAAACAGGTGAGAGACAGGGCAGTTACTGGGCCTAGGTTCATTCTCCAACGCAGTCTTAATTCTTCCTTCTACATCCCATCTTATGACTGCGACTCTGGATGCCTTGGGAAGGATGGGTTCAGGATCTCCCTCTTCCTGCTCAGAGGAGTGGAACTGTCGGGATAGAGAGTCAGGCTTTATGTTGCGAGACCCTGGGCGGTAGGAGAGGCAAAAATCAAAGCAATTAAAAAATAAAGACCAACGTGCTTGCCTGGAGTTGAGTCTCTTGGCGGTTCTTAGGTATTCCAGGTTCTTATGGTCAGTCCATACCACAAATGGTTCCCTAGCGCCCTCCAGCCAGTGTCTCCACTCCTCGAGAGCCAGCTTGACCGCCAGTAGTTCATGATTCCCAATGTCGTTATTTCTCTCTGCAGGGGATAAACGTTTAGAAAAAAAGGCACAAGGATGCATCTTATTGTCCAAACAATTTCTCTGGGAAAGTACTGCCCCTACTCCCACACTGGAAGCATCGACCTCCACTGCAAACTGTCTGGCCGGATCGGGAAATTGGAGTATAGGGGCGGAACTGAAAAGGCTCTTTAACTTAAGGAAAGCCTGATCTGCATCTCGGTTCCCCCGAAAAGGAACCTTGGAAGAAGTTAAAGCACTAAGGGGAGCAGCAATAGTGCTATAACCTCGAATGAACCTTCGGTAGAAATTTGCAAACCCCAGGAACTGTTGGAGCTGCTTGCGAGTCTCGGGAACAGGCCAGTCGGTTACCGCAGCTACCTTTGTGGGGTCCATTTGGAGCTGGTCCTGGCCATCAATGTATCCTAGGAAGGAGACCGTGGGGACATGAAACTTGCACTTCTCTACCTTGACGTACAAGGAGTTCTCGAGAAGCCTCTGGAGAACCTGCTGAACGAGCTCCTGTTCAGAACAAGAAAAAATCTGAATATCATTGAGGTATACGAACACAAACTGGTTTAACATATCCCTTAATACTTCGTTAATGAGGTTCTGAAAAACTGCAGGAGCGTTAGTAAGCCCAAAAGGCATGACTAAATATTCGTAGTGTCCTGAAGGCGTGTTAAATGCGGTTTTCCACTCATCTCCGTCTCGGATGCGTACCAGATGGTAAGCATTCCGCAGGTCCAGTTTGGTGAAGATGGTGGCGCCTTGAAGGAGTTCGAAGGCTGAGGAGATGAGTGGCAAGGGGTATCCGTTTTTGACAGTAATGTCATTTAACCCCTTGTAGTCTATACAAGGTCGAAGAGTCTTATCTTTCTTGTCTACGAAGAAAAATCCGGCTCCCGCCGGAGAGGATGAGGGTCTGATGATTCCTGCGGCTAGAGCATCACTAATGTATGAATCCATACCTTTATGTTCAGGAGCGGAAAGAGAATATAATCTCCCTTTAGGAGGGGAGGTACCTGGCAGGAGATCAATGCAGCAGTCGTCGTCCCAGTGAGGAGGTAATGATGTCGCCTTGGCTTTGCTGAATACCTCCCGGTAGTCCAAGTAAACAGTAGGGACATTGTTCAGGTCCTGAGGTGTTGCCGAAGGTGCAGGTCTAGGAACAAGCTCCCTCTGCTGGAGACAAATTGATTGGCAACTTTTGCCCCAACTCAGTACTGACCCTGTCTGCCAATCCAAATGCGGGTTATGCCGGCGGAGCCATGGGTATCCTAGAATCACAGGAAGATCAGGTGAGTTCAGAACAAAAAATTGAACAGTTTCGAAGGGATTACCAGCAGTAATCATTGGCGCCGGCTCAGTCTGATGGGTGATTCTTGCCAAGAGGTGGCCATCCAATGCATGGGCAACTACTGGTTCTTTGAGGGCACTGACAAGATAACCCAAGCTGTTTGACCAGCTCTTTGTCCATAAGATTACCGTCAGCCCCAGAATCAATGAAAGCAGAAAGGGTGATGGATTCACCCTTTGGTCGGAGTTGAACATGGAACAAGGGTCGGGGAGTGGGAGCAGAGGAAGTGGAACGGCTCAGCAAGATGCCCCCTCTTAATGCTGAGCCTGTTCTTTTAATGGACAGCCCCGAATGTAATGTCCAGAGCCCCCGCAATAAAGACACAGGTTCTCTACAACGTCGTTCCCGTTCCTGCAGAGATAACCTGGTTCGGCCCATCTGCCTGGGTTCCTCTTCCATCGTGCGGAGACTGCGGGATGAAGCATGCGAATCTCTGAATGAACTGCTTGGTTCTCCCCTTTCTCTTCTTCTTTCTCTAAAACGATTGTCCAAAATAATCGTTAACCGAATTAATTCCTCAAGTGAGGTGGGGTCATCCCGCAGTGCTAGCTCATCCTTCAGCTCAGAATTAAGGCTCCTACGGAACAGAGCACTGAGAGCCTTATCCTCCCATCCACATTCAGCAGCTGCGATGTGAAAAGTGATGGCGTACTTTGCTACTGGAGAGTTTCCCTGCCTTAAGGACAACAGCTTGGTCTCTGCCTCTCTGCCCCTAACCAGATGATCGAAAACCAGTAACATCTCATTCACCAATTGATCATAGTTCGTCTGAAACTCTGGATGCTGGGTAGAAACTGCCAGAGCCTATGCTGCTGCCTGTCCAGAGAGCAAACTCATAACAAAAGCAGACTTAGCCTCACTGGTAGCATAACTGAGTGGTTGTTGACTGAAAACCAGGGAACATTGTTGGAGAAACTGACCGCATAGACCCAGGTCACCATGATACCTGACATGGGGTGGGCATATGAGGTTCCCGGGGTGAACTGTAGACCGACGAGGTTGCCACCTGAGAGGATGTGATGGCTGTTGTGACAGGAAGCGGAACTGCGGTGATCCCAGCTGGCGGAGTCTGAGGTGAGAGCAGAATGTCCATGGAACTTAGCTGGGCCCGCATCTCCGACATGGCAGATCCTAGCTCCTTCATGCCGATAGCCAGAACGTTCAGAGCCTCGCTGTGCTGAGTTGTCACTTCACCCTGGCCGCGAACTGCTTCTAACAAAGCCTCTAGTTCTGCTGGGTTCATGGTGGCCAGATTATACTGTGACGGACCACAGGGAACCCAAGTGCAGAACAGGAGACACTTATAAAAGTCCAAGCAGTTATTTATTAACAGGCTGTTCAAATACACAATACAGCAGAGAGAGGTTATGTCCCCTTTAAAGTCTTTCAGGGTTCTGAAGGAACAATACCGACTGGGGTCAGCAGATCTCTTCTCGCCTGAGGGCGAGGCTGGATCTGAGCCGGTTCTGGTCCAAGGTTGGGGCTGGCGGCGGGTCTCGAAGTCGATGTCCGTTCTAGGTTCGGGGCAGGCAGCTGGGGTTGGGGTCGGTGTACGGTTCAAGGTCAGGGCAGGCGGCGAGGGGTGTAGCGGAATCCGGTCCAGGTTCAGTACCAACAGAATCAGGCAGAATACACAGGCAGAAAACAGAGGTCAGACGGAAACAGGTCTGGTACACGGAACACAGATCAGGGAGTTTGCTGGAGAATCAGAGGAACGGATCATGATAATCTGGCACTGACTCAGGTCTGAATGCAGTCTTATATACTCCTCACCTGATGAGTTCAGCTGAGCTCACCAGGTGAGTCGCATCTAATGATTAGCCAGGGAAACAGAACAGGGTGAAAGGTGAAACACAGAGCAGAGACACAGAGGCAGAGAAAACACACAGACAAAGAGGAAACAGAAAGCTCAAAGATACAGAATATGACTATATATATATATATATATATATATATATATATATATATATATATATATATATATATATGTATGTATATTATACACTTTAGATTACATAATATACGCCCCTCCTCTTTTTGGTTACACGCTTTTCCCCCCTTTAGGTTATGTATTATATATCTCTCCCTCCTTTAGGTTATATATTATGTGCCCCCCCCCCCCATAGGTTATATACTGTATCATACAACCCCCCCCCTCTTTAGGTTATATAACATATGCCCTCCTGTGCTTTTACCAGCCCCTCCTCCAGTGTGTGTTGAAAAAATGCAGTAAAAGAAAAGCTGTTTTTTTTTCTTTTTTGACATAAATGACTCAATTGTTCATCCATTGTGTGTCCATTGTGCATCTGCGCGTTCGTCTTTGTACTTTATAATTTCACAGACTCACAAAGCATTGTGGGAAACGTTTTTGTGTGTTCCAGGGCTGCCCCCCCCCCTCTACACACACACACACTCATATTTTTTTTTTTATATAAGGTTGTTTCTGTGGGTTTTTGCGGGGGGGGTTTTCTGCAGCTTTAGAAAACAGCCTTTATACACACATGTGCACATGCACGCACACACGTACACACACACACAAATACACACACAGCTGTAGTTTGACCATAATGGTGGTCAGGACAATAACCTCCTCCACCCTGGTCCTTCTGCAGTGGCCGCGGTGGCTGCGGTAATGGCATCCTGTGAACAGGGAACCTACAGTGTCCAACATTAAATGAAACGGTTCTTTTAACCTCATCATAAAAAATAAAAAACACAAATCCAAAGCCAGTGTGGATGTGAAAAGAGTGAATGTACAGCTCAACCTTCCATTTTCCCTAAATTCCGCCTCAAACCTACACACAAGCCAGAAAATCATCCAACTAATAACTATTAAAAACACAGAATTTAACCTATAAACAGACGGAACTAATTTTGTGTCAGTTCCCAAATAAATTCCCATCTATTTTTTTTATATTTTACAAGTAATTTCACACCATTAATTCTGATATTTTTACATTACCGTAAATTCTGGATTATAAGCCGCTACTTTTTTCCCAAACTTTCAACCTTGCGGCTTTTTCAGTGATGCGGCCAATTTATGTAATTTTCCTAACGGCCGCCAGAGGCGCTCGAGTAGAAAAGGTAAGATTTAGACTGGTGGAATGCGTCGAGGAAGACGAATGAAGAATGAAAAAGGAGGGGCGGAACAAACGCAGGGTGACGGGTTTAAGTGGGAGCGGTAAAGGTGACGGACAGGTGTACAGGGGGTAAAAAATTGCTTAAAGAAAAACCCGCGGCGGTGTGAGAGAGAAGACAGAGGCTCGGCCAGACCCTGTGGATTATTTTTGCACGTTGGCACGGAGGAGTTTGACCTGAACTCTCGGCGAAAGGTTAAAGTTATCGCTGACTCTGCGATAGATGAGGCGAGGCGGCGACCAGCCACCTGTTTGTGGATGCGGCGGACAATAGTGGATATATATTTTTCCCTCCCTTACCTTTGGAAATATACACTTTTTTTTCCTTGGATTACTTTCAACGGGACCCGGACTCTGCAGGCCTGCATCAAACCTTAAGTATCATTTTCCGTTCAATTTGCCGGCTGTGATTTTTGGACTGTGGACTTTAACCCTTGTGCGGTCCTTCGGGTCAAAGAGACCCGGTGGCTCACAAATGTACCTTTTTATACGTACTGTAGGATGCCATTGCTTACTACTGAAAACAGTAATATATCCTTGGGGGGTGGGGTGATGAGTCTATGGAACTGAACTTTGGAATCTGGGTTTTTAAGACCCGATTGTAGGACACAGCCAGTGTGCCTTTTACGAAGGACCGCACAAGGGTTAATGAAGAAAATTTAGTTTCATTCGCGGGACTTGAAGTCGGGTTTGGGTTAATTTTGTGTTTGTGTTACATGTTTTAATGTGGGCACATGCGGCTTATATACAGGTGTGGCTTGTGTATGTACAAAATCGGTTTTCCTCTTAGAATGAGGTGGGTGCGGCTAATAATCAGGTGCGCTCTATAGTCCGGAAATTACGGTAATATGTGTTTTGAATTCAACATACTTTTTAAATTGACTTTAGTTTATGGGTTATTTTGTTTCATGTGGCTGATTATTATTATTACTATTATTATTATTGCTCATTTTATGGATTACTTTGGTTGTTCTGGTTCAGTTTGTTGATTAATTAGTTCTCCTTAATTAAAAAAAAGATTCTTTAGTTTATTTTTCATAATTTTTTTGCCTATTTCATTATTTTGTCTTAAATTTTGCTGACATATTGTTATATATATATATATATATATATATATATATATATATATATATATATATATATATATATATATATATATATATATATATAAAAATATATAAAAAAAATAAAATTATATATATATATATATTTTTTTTTTTTATTTTCATTACTTTGCCTGTTTTTGTTCATTTTATGGTTTATTTTAGCATTTCTTCTATATTTTAAATAATTTCAATAATTCTCCAAAACTACAGCTGTATCAAAACATTCTAACTTCAAATTCATCATTCAAAGTTTTCAAACGTTTCACTTTAAATGTAAAAAAATAAAATACTTTCACTGTATGTTCATTTTGGTTCATAGTGAAATTAAACAGATATAATTAAAAGCTAAAAGTACTTTTACCGTTGAGAAAATTTAATTGTGACTGATGCTAAATCAACCTTAAGTTCCAGTGTGTTCAAAATTACATACTTGTAATGTTTCATTTAAGAGTATAAATGCATTCACACTTGCAACGGTAGCAAAATGTAGTGCGCTTCAAATAGCCAGATGGTGCACTCACTCCTAACTGTCAAAATTTGGAGTGTGGAACCATGGACACTACTTGCAGCACATGGACGACATTTTGCTACGTAGCAGAAGAGGAAGGTCTACTATAGAATAGGAAGACAGAAGCATCACTCATGGATTCTCACAGTGAATTTCCAATTTCTAAACAAGGCGGTTTGGTTGCAGTTCATTCTGTTTTCACGTACACTCTAAGAAATAAAATGTTGATATTACTTAAGTAAGTTATGTCAACCAATCCCACGAAACTGTGTTATTTAAACCAGAAAAGCAAATCACTATTAATGTCAACAACACATATTAAGTAAATCTAACATAATATTCTTACTTTAAAGCTACGTGATATTATTATATTGCATAAACACAACATTATGTTGGATTTACTGACACCACATTAAGTTAACTTAATATGATTGAGTTCAATTAACTTAACACAAATGAACATTATTAAGGTGGCACGTTTTTGTTAATGCAACACCCTAGTTGTACTAGCTAAATCAACAAGTTAAATAAATACAATTTAAGTTGCTTAATTTCACTTGAGACTTTATTATACTCTGGAAACATTTGGAAACAGTGGGACTATTACACAACATGTGTATAATGTTGTAATATGAGAATGTAATGTGTGTACAATATACACATCACATTCACAAAAACTGAAAATATACTTAGGAAATAAAATTAAAGAGTATAGGTACATCATGTTACTCTTTTAACCCCACACCTGATTAAATCCACCTTTGTTGAACCATCTAAGTTGTATAGATAACTAAAACATTTGGTTAACTAGAAACTGGTCAACCTAAAAGTTATGTTAACTGAAAATGTCAAAAACCTTTAGGCCTTGCTGGTCAAGAATCATGCAACAGAGGTTCAAATATCTTTTCATACCCAAAAGTTTTAACATAATCACTTTTGCATAACAGTGCCAAGTAGATTGAAGAAAGGGACGAGCTGCAACCAGGAGGTAAGTTACCTAAAGTCCAGTGATTTGTGATGCTCGCCATCCTAAAGGACACATACAGGTTTACATTTGAAGATAAAGTTGTATGATTATCAACAAGCTTATCAACTATATATTTACGAGCAAGTAACTGCTGTAGAGACTTTAAAGGGAACATATTAATACTAATTATGAGCTGGTCAACCTGGAGGTTATGTTTACTGAAAATATCAGAAGCTGTGCTGTGTGATATAGGCAGCGCTGCTAGGCTAGGAGGTCAAAATGAAATGCAACTCCTCAAGCAAGCCATCAATTGCTGAACATGGCACATGAAAAAAACCTCAAATTTCAAAAGAACAGTTGCAATTTTTTTTCTCATTTGGTGTGTCAGTTTAAATCAAACTATCCATCTATCTAAGTCTGAAGCAGTTTCTCCAAGATCACCTGGATGGTCTTCAGATGCATATTCATCACCATTTACATTACCATCTTTCAATAATTCAACAAACAGTCTTTAACTGTGCAATGTGGATGCCTCCTATTCTTACTGTATGTGATTTCTAAGTATTTCAAATTTAGTACATTTGAAAACACACAAGTTACTGTTTCATAACGCTTCAGATGGTTGTTGGTGTCAGAAAAATACTCTCTACTAGACTTCACTTCACTTCCAGGGCACAAAGGGCATGTAAAAACTCCTAGTTCTGCACTTCTAGTACCCAACACATTTACATGACATTGACTCAAATGAGTTTTCAGAGCATTCAACGTTTTGAATGAGCATGGACATTCATAGTATGTGCATGGATATGAGTGTCTCTGACCGTAATGATAATGTTTCAATTTGTAGTGTTTTAATAACTGGTACCTCGTAGATACAGTCTCAGGGCACTGTTTGCATCTCCACACACATAGTGTATGGATATGAGTGTCTCTGACCATCATGACCATGCTTCAATCTGAGTGTCAGGTAAGATTTACTGCAGGCCATCTTACTTTTACTCTTTATGAACTCAAACTCCATCACTTGTGTAAAAATGTACCAAAAGGGGAATATGTCAAATAACACAATTTAAGACCAACAAAAACAATGTCTTGAAAAAAAGTCCAGCATCAGTCCACAGTCCCAAAGCGCTGGCTTTTTCTCAGGTAGGGATCAACAGAGATCCGATCCAAATCCAGTGCTTATCTACAGTCTTGATGGCACTTTACTCATGCAGTTTGTTTTTGAGGACTTTCACCTTAGTGGAGAGCTTGTTCCCATCCAATCCCATCACCACTTTTTGAAGAAACTCAAAAGTGTATCGCAGGTCCTTGGGATAGCTCAAGTTTAAACAGTAGATCAAGCCAAACAGGACTGCGCAGCCATTTGCAACATATCTGAGGTCTTGCAGGACCGAGCATCCTTCAACAAGGATGCCAACATCCGCGAGTGGATCTGTTGCCTCTGCTCCCTCTGGTTGCACAGCGTAGATGCCCAAAACCACTTTCTCCATTTCTCTCTCTGCACCTACATCAACATCCTCAAAGTGGCAGAAAGAAACAATATTAATCAAACATATGTTACACATATTAATGTATATTTTCCATTAATATTTTCAAGTTTCTTCCAAGAATAAGACTGGTAATTGTGTTTGTTGAACAATTAATCTACATTATCCTATTAGGAAATACTTGTTTGGGTCACAGAGATCTGTTGCACCATGGTTTGCAAAAACAGCTTCAAAAATGAATTAAGGAATATCTATGAGTTTCATGGGTGTTGTTTTTTACAGAAGTGATTCCTATTATTAACCTGCAGTGTCTTTTCTAAATTCTATACTTGTGACCATATACTGTATATTCATATATATTTAAAATGTGTCCATTAAATGTCTCTGCTATCTTTGATAAAGTTGTGGGTATCCAGACAAGTTTCTGAATATTAACATGACAACAGTGTTTAAAAAGCTGCATTATTTTATATTAATTAGCTATAGTAAAAGCTATGGATGATTAAGTGTCATAACTCACCATGTACTTCTTGACAAGGTTGTCAGGCTCTTCATTTAAGTAGACGCATAATGCTTTCAGTATGCATTCCCATCTTACATCAATGCTTGGATTCTGTGGGAGACCAAAAACATAACTTTTACCAACTCTTTTTAAAGAACTAATGGTTTTAGATTTGTAACTTTTAAAATTAAAGTGACATAAACAGAGGATATTGAATAATGAAATATAATTAGAAATTGTGTTAATGATGCTCATGAGTTCATTCTTTTATAATACTACATTTGATTATGATATGGCTCTAAAGCATACCTGAACTTGATTAAAAATGAAACGCCTAATAAGAGGTAAAGAGGTTAAACAGCTTTTTTATGTTGTCCGGGTCAGGGTTTGAGTGAAAAACACACACCTGGTCCATGGCAACCATGATCATGTTAATTCTGCGTCCTGCTGCCCCTCCCTTCTTTTTGAAAACCTTCATCAGTTGGCTGGAGTAATGATCCAGTTAAGCCATAAAGGTTGACAGCAGGGGGACTGTGGTAATACGGGTGAACTCCGCATTTACCTGAAACAGATTTAGTCAAAATCTCAGATGAATCTTAAAATGATCTCATGTCACTTTCAACTAACTTCTGAGGTTGTGGGTTAATGATTTGCATTCATGCTAATATACTGTGCATTGTAATGCAGACAGATTGACCACATGCATTGTATTGTAAGAGCTTAGCTTATTGTTTAATACATGTAAAACCATTTTAAACAAAAAAACAAAAACATGAACATTACCTGATTCTCAGAAAACAGGGCTGGCCATCTGTTTTTAAACTCTGCTATGAAGGGCATATCTTATAATAATAATAATAATAATACATTTTATTTGTAGTGCACTTTACATCTGAAGCAGATCTCAAAGTGCTACAGGTTCAGCAAATCAGAAGCAACAACAACAGCAATAGTGACAATAAGACTTCTCGTCTTCTATGGGCGAAGGTTTTCTCCATTTTACTCTTGATTAGCTGATTGTTGTTCTTCTTCACCTCTAATATAAGTGCCTCCCTTTCCTTTTCAAGGCTTTCTTTGCTTTCGCCTGCTGGGTAATCGGGACAGAAGCTGACTTCAGCTTTCTTCAGCTTCTTCACCTGGTTTGGACTTTGACCCATGGCACCTCGCTTTTCTTTGGTGGCATTTATGCTCAATTCTGGGCAGCCAATGTTCCTCAGTCTTGTTCGGTAGTTTGCCATTTTATACTTCAAACTCATTTTCCATCCATAGAAGCCAGTAACTGATCCCTGCTCCTTTAAACAAGGATACGTTGTTATGAGGGCCTGGGCCACGTCATCGAACTCTGAACTTGAAGGGTAAACTTTGTATTTGACAACTTCTGATGCAAAACCATCAAGTATTTCTGACTTTAATTTCGGACTTGGACTCAAAAGAGTACCACTGTTCAGGAAGGCTTCGTTGGCCCTTTCCAACTGAATCTGTACCTCATAATTAAACTGAGGTATCTGGAAATGTTGGGGCCTTGGCTGTGACCTAAGGGAAGAACCTGAAGATGTGGATTCGGAAGAGGAAAGTATATCTGTGTCTGTGGACAAAGAACTGTCATCTAACCACCGTGAAACAGGTTGACATGTGGTTGTGTCTGACTCATCTGTTAAGTAAATTACTTTAACAGAACTCTTGTCTTTGATTTCTGAGATCTCTGTCAAGTTCACAAACTCATTATCGAATTCAATGTCTCTGTATTGTAGTCTGAAACTTCTAGGCAAGCTGGATTTTCTTTTGATGTCTTCTTTGAGAGCCTCTATTGAATCCGGCATCCCATTGGGCAGAGTTAGTTTTGCTGCGTTGTCCTCTCCAAGTACAACTCTCAGTGAAGCAGCCATCTTGTGTTCATTCTGAAAAACAAAAACAAAACCACTAAATAATTTTCTCACATAAATCTCTTCGGCCTTTGCATAATCAATTTTAGCATTGCAACACTTTAATTAGGAGAAACTGACTTTTAATAACTTACAAACTGTTTTACCATATTCAATTTCAAGAAATTACCTGTCAGATGTACAAATCTTTTCAAAGTAACCATTCGTAGGGTTCCAACTCTGTAGTCAGCCAGAGGATACTGGTCAGAGAGCTCCTTCAGCTCAATCACTGCAAACTGTGTTGTTGGGTGCAACTCGAAAGCTCGATAGTGGTCTCTGTACCATGAGGTCAGTTTTTTAATGATGACATTCAAATAATTTCTTATAATGCACATCTGAATTATTTCTGAAAATTCAGGTAGACCACCACATGACCCATGCACAACTATCATACCTTTTCTGTACCTTATGCCATTAACAGTGACACTTTGAGCAAGGTTTACAGTAGTGATGTCAGGGTATTTCCGGGCAATTATGCTCACAACATCATCATTGAGGACATCAATGGGGACCTCTGAGATTTGAACAACATCCAAGGAGGTGTTTTCATTGTCAGGACAAAGCATATGATGGGCAACCATTAACTGATGTTTTGTTGCCAGTGACAAAGTTACATTCCTAAAGTTATTTATATGCCTAACAACCTGCTTAAAAAAGCTGTGTTTGGCCTCGAATCGCATTGTCCATAATGACACAAGGGGACCAAAACATTTTATCATTTCTGGATAATGTTCTAGATAGTGATGTTTGGGCAACAACCTTTGATCTGGAAACAGTTCCTGATAATGTTTTCGATGATCTGATATTTTGCACTCCAAGTATGCAATTGATTCTAGACTGTGAACAGGTGCAACGACTAATTCTGTGATGTCCTTTAAATCCAAAATCACCTGCCAAGCAGGTTCCTCATGGGGAACAAGTTCTCCTACAATGAAAGGGAGTAATCGAATAAGGCACCAGTTTTCATGTGCGTTGCCACCTGTGTGTTTCCTCTGTAAATTTTTTGGTAACAAATGAGGCCGGTTAGTTTTATCTCCCTCTTTGTAGGGAAAAGAATGGATAAGATTATTCAGGTGTTCAAGAGTGAACAACTTATTAGATATATGCACCTGAATGCACCGTGCTAACTCTACAGGAATTATGCCCTCAAACAGGTCTTGGAAAATATCTGGGGGATAACCTGTTGTCACATTGAAGTGAGAAAGACTGTTGGTTAAAATGCAAGACTTTCTTACCCCAAAGCAGCTTTTTCCCGTCTCTTGAGCTGTTCTGATGTGAAGCTGGTGAACTTCCTCTGTTCTGCGCTCAAATAATCCTGTCTTTACTTCCTGCGTCTGGATGTCTGGATGCTGAGCTGTACAAAATCGACAGAAATATTTTCCTGAAAAACTCTCTACAAATCCTGCCAGCCCATGAGCTCCTAGATTATCAGCAACAACACACTGTATTGTGCCCTTGACAAAAACTCCAAGATGGGGAATGTATAGACCTTGCTGTTCAAGAATCACTACATCATGCAACAGAGGTTCAAATATCTTTTCATACCCAAAAGTTTTAACATAATCACTTTTGCATAACAGTGCCAAGTAGATTGAAGAAAGGGACGAGCTGCAACCAGGAGGTAAGTTACCTAAAGTCCAGTACACTGCACAAAGTTTGTGTTTCTTACGCGATGTTCCCAATGGGTTGCAAACCTCAAAGTCGTCAATATAAAAACATAGGGAAATCCTTAAATCCTCACCAAAAAATTAATTTTTTTTGTGATGCTCACCATCCTGAAAGGACACATACTGGTTTACATTTGAGGATAAAGTTGTATGATTATCAACAAGCTTATCAACTATATCTTTACGAGCAAGCAAGTGCTGTAGAGAATTTAGTAAGGGAACATACTGAAATGTTTTCTTGGACTTTGCCTCCAGTACATACTCAACAGCTTCCACAACCTTAAATTTTTCCTTGTAGTATTGTTTGCGTTTGAAGGCAGTTGCCAGTGGACCACCCTTAGCAATAGCTTTTACCAATGGATTACTAGTAGAAATGGCAACACTGAGTTCATTAATTATGAGCTGGTCAACCTGGAAGTTATGTTTACTGAAAATGTCAGAAGCTGTGCTGTGTGATATAGGCAGCGCTGCTGAGGTCAAAATTAAATGTAACTCCTCAAGCAAGCCATCAATTGCTGAACATGGCACATGTGAAAAAACCTCTAATTTCAAAAGAACAGTTGCCAATTTTTGAATGATTGTTTCTTGCAAGTTCTCATTTGGTGTTTCAGTTTCAATCAAATTATGACAATCTAAGTCTGAAGCAGTTTCTCCAGGATCATCTGGATGGTCTTCAGATGCATATTCATCACCATTTACATTACCACCTTTCACTAATTCAACTTTAAAGTCTTTAACTGTGTAATGTGGATGCCTCCTATTCTTATGTGATTGGTAAGTAGAATATATATTAGTCTGAAATGTACAATTTTGAAACACACAAGTTACTGTTTCATAACGCTTCAGATGGTTGTTGATGTGAGAAAAATACTCTCTACTAGATGGTATTTCACTTCCAGGGCACAAAGGGCATGTAAAAACTCCTAGTTCTGCACTTCTAGTACCCAACACATTTACATGACATCGACTCAAATGAGTTTTAAGAGCATTCCATGTTTTGAATGAGCATGGACATTCATAGTATGTGCATGGATATGGTAAATGGTAAATGGACTGCATTTATATAGCGCTTTTCCACCTTCATGGTGCTCAAAGCGCTTTACATTAGCCTCTCATTCACCCATTCACACATACACTCATACACCAGTAGGTTTCTAAGGTCTACAGGAAGTCCTACTGGGGGCCTAAGTCAGGGTTCAGTGTCTTGCCCAAGGACACTTCGACATGTGGACAGCCAGAGCCGGGACGCGAACCGCCAACCTCTCGGTCATTGGGCGACCCACTCTACCAACTGAACCACAGTTCAGTTGGTAGAGTGTCTCTGACCGTAATGATAATGTTTCAATTTGTAGTGTTTTAATAACTGGTACCTCGTAGATACAGTCTCAGGGCACTGTTTGCATCTCCACATTCAGAGCCTACAAAGAAGAGAGACAGTGATTAGTAATCTCTTCAAATGTTAGGATTAGAACTGCTCATAAAACAGATATGGAACATTAGTAAATAGCAGTTAGATATTGTTACATTGAGCCTCTCTGAGTCAACTGCACCCAACCTGTATTTTTACCAAAAGCAATGAATTTATGTAAATTATGAAAACAGGGCACACAAAATTTACACCTTTAGTATCACTCTAGGATAATTTACCTATTTTTTTAAATGTGATATGAAATTTCAAATATGAATTCATAAAAAGTGATGAAGTCTACCAGAGCTCCTCCTGCTTTCTGTTCAATATTTAGGGATGCAGTATAAACTGGCACCAAAGAAAAATCATCAGGCTATTTAAGAATTCAAGAAATAACAGCTATGCACCGTACAATGGCACAAATACTGCAATGACACATACCAAACTGCGCGCGGGTGCCTGCGTGCGTGTGTGTTTTAAGCTAGCAATGACCGTTTTCCAAACTCTTTCAAACTGTACAACCGAGGGCATTAAAAACTGAAAACACTTATCGTCGGTTGACACAACCTATAGTTTCACACTGTATTATCAAGGAAACATTTCTACTTACCAATTTTTTTCAAGGACGACGGCTTCCAACTGAGCACATGGCGCGAGTGTTGTCGGTTGCTTTGCTCTGTGGTCACTGCGCATGTCTGAGAATGCGTCGTAGAGTATCTATGCGTGCATGTATGATTTAAGTGAGATAGTTAGGTTCGTTTGAATCTTCTGTGTTTTGTAGCCTTGAAATGCCTTACTATTATGTTATTCCAATGAAACTATGTTATTTTTTCAGTAAAAACGTAATAGTTATAGTAAATTTACCACAACAAAGTTACACAATATGAACAACATCACTATTTCATTTCTTAGAGTGTAGGGCGCTGGATTTTTGGAATGCAGACTGAATGGAGTCCTATGGAGCAATACCCCATATTTGCTTAAAAAGGGATTTAAAGTGTTGATGACACCACACAGAGCTTACAGTTGGAGATACTTCTTTATGGCAACAACCCTTCTTGTCCCAAAGCAGAGCTGCAGCTGACACAGTAACTAGGCTATGCTACAAAGTTTTTTTATTAGCTGTTATTTCCCAACTGGGGAAAAATGGTGATGGTGGGCGGGGTGACTTAGTAAGGGATAATGTATTGCCCACGCGTTACTATCAGAAAAATATTCCCCAACGGGGCTGAACAGCACCCCAACGCCGAAGGCAGAGGAGTGTTCTTCCACGCTGTAAGCAACAAGAACTAAGAAATCAAAAGTACATATGTACTCGTTCAGTAAATGTTTGACTTAAAACCCAGATTGAACTCTCAAAAACTCCATTCAAATGTGAGTGTTCTCAGAAACAATGAGGTGAAATAGACAATTTCAGCATGTAGCTCCATAGGGAAACATTCAGTCTTGGTCATTTGTCCCCAGTGGAGTTCTAGTGGAACTGCAGCCCAAAAGCGGCTACAATGGGACTGAATAGCGAGTGGCAAGGCTGTTCTAAATGATATTTGGTGGAACCATGGTCACTACTTGCACTACATGGATACCATTTTGCTATGTAGTGGGAGAGGAGGGTCTACTGTGTTAAATAACTTTTTTTTTTAAAAATGGCAGCTGAAATGGTTGTAAAAGAGCAGACGAAGGTTCTTACACCTCTGTACAGATGTAAGTTTCATAATGTTTTTGTAAGTTCTGTAGTGCTGCTTCTATTGGAGGAGGAAACGGATGATAAATTCAACAGGAGGTAAACTGTCCATTTTTTGAAATTATGGCGGGTTGTATGACAAAGCAAAATAGCGCAACTGTCATTTCCAGTAAGTGAACCCGAGAGTGATCCATTTGGAACTACATTAGTTTATTGAGAATTTGTACAGTATTCATGGAGTGTTCATAGTGTATCAAAAGGAGAGCACCTTATGGAGTGTGCGATTTGGAACACACTGCAACGGTGGTTACCCCACCTGCACATTTTAAATGGACTGCACTAATATAGCACTTTTCCTCCGTCATGCTGCTCAAAGCATTTTACATTAAACTCACATTCACCAGTAGGTGCTGCTGCCATGCAAGGTTCTGCCAGACCTACTGGGAAACATTCAAGGTTCAGTGTCTTGAACATTTTTACATATGAACAGCCAGAGCCAGTCAATGAGCGATCTGCTCTACCAACTGAGCCACAGCCGCATACGCACAGTATGCGGCTGTCAGCCATCATGTTCGCTAATCTACGGGAACTACTTTGGACAAAACTGATGGACCTTACCAGATTTGCATCTTTAAAAAACCCCAAACTTTGCTAACAATATTTATATTTACAAATCAGTGTCTGTGATCAGCCACCGTCCAACCATCACACGCTTATTCACACAAAATAAAGGACTTCACCTCTGACAAGGAACTGAAATACGACAATTATCTGTACACTTCTTTATATATCAGTGCATCTGTATGTTTGTCCTCTGTAGGTTATATAAGCAGGTTATATCTGCTCATTCTCATAGTTAAACCTCTTTCTCTGTAAATATAGGTCAAGGTCACATTAAAGGTCAACATCTAAAACACATAAGTGGTAATATCTCAGGATTCAGACAAGATAGAATCTTGCTGTGTTTCTCATTCACATCGTCTCACATCAGATGGGTCAACATCTATGGCTCAAGCACATCACGTTTTGATGTCATATGATATCAAAACGTGGCCTTGGCAGAGGTCTGCTGTCTCTGACTGCCTTGTTATTATTATTATTATTATTAACTCATTCACAGCCAGCCTCACAGTGCCAGCAGTTTTGGAGAATCTTGAGTGATTTTTCAAGACCCACAGAATATTGAGTTTTATGACTTTATAAACACAGAACACATCAAGAGAAAGTGTAGGCTTCTATGAAACAACAAAAACAACACATAAAACAAGGTGTTTGATAGAAAAACAGTAATTTATTCATAAACATGCCCTAATCAGTGTACTATTTCTCTGTGTGTGATATGCTGTAAAACATTGTCCTGCATGTAACGCCACACGACAGGAAACACACCACATCCTGGTCTCACTGCGGCGTCCGCTGCGCGCACAGACACGACACCTCCGTGTTGTCCTGGTCTTCTTGGTGGTGGGCATCACCTTTTCCAGCCTGTGCCTCGCCATGTTGCCATCCAGCCTACTTTCAGGGTCCATGTTGTACGGTGCTCTGGGATTGTGTGCTTCGTCTGCCTGGGCCGTCTCCGCCTCCAGCACCCCATGCTGCTTCCCTGATCACATCCTCACGACCCTGCGTGTGAACTCCAAAAGTGACTTACATTGTTGTGGATTTCTGGCCTTATAAAGAACATATGCGTTAAACATGGCAATTTGGAACATGTAAGCCACAAACTTCTTTGACCAGTTTAGGGACCTCCTTATGAAGGGGTAGTAGGCCACATTCTGGTCCAGTTTATCCACGCCATTCATGTTGGAGTTGTAGGCGATCACACACGCTGGTTTAAGCTGGGTCACTCTATTTCTCTGCCCCCTCTGCCACACATCAACCCCTTCCATTCTGTCTTGGTGGCAGGTTGTCACCATCTTCACGATTCCTTTGTCCTACCAAGCTACCACCATCATGCGCCCATGGTGCCGCACAATTCTTTCCCCTGCCCCCAGGTCAGACTTTTTGATCTCCCAGATGATCACTGGCTCTCCCCTGTTTTTCCTGAGGGTTCCACAGACGTTTGTCTGTGCTCTCAGTGAGCGTTCACACAGGGACACAGAATTATAGAAATTGTCCATGTAGACAGTATAACCATGACCCTGGAGACGATCAAGCAGAGAGAACACTATCTCTGGCAGAGTACTACCTTCACTGACATAAGGCCGCAAGTTGAAGCAGTACCCTGTCGCAGAGTCACACAGAATGTACGATTTTATACCATACTTCACCGGCTTTTGTGGGTTATACACTCGGAACGATAGGCGCCCCCGCCACTGCATCATGCCTTCATCAATGCAAATGTTTTTTCCTGGCTGGTACAGTTCTTTGCATTTCCCAACAAGATAATCTAACACTGGGCGGACTTTGTACATTTTATCACCAGTATTTTGTGTGGCATTGTTGTTGAAGTGGAGGAACCGCCATATAATTTGAAATCTGTTCCCCCCGGTTCTGGGGGTAAAAAGGCAGGGCATCTGGACCCCTGGAACCACATAGAACCAGGGGTCAAAAGGCCGGGCGTTAGACCCACCAATAAGGCTGTGTTCTGGGGCAGAGTAGAGCAACACATGGACCCCTGTCAAAAATGACAAAGTCCAACTTTCACACGTAGCGAGTTTTGCCTCTTGGTAGTTGCTGGGGACCTGGAGCCCCATAGAACCAGGGGTAAAAAGGCCAGGCTTTCGACCCAGCCTCAAGGCCCCATTCTGGGGAAACCAGTCTGATTTTCAGTGACAGGCTGCGCGAGACTGCTCCGCAGCCCCTCGCCCGTGATTGACGTATATATACGTCGATGGCAGTGAGCGTAAGTATTTCAATTGACGTATATATACGTCAATGGCAGTGAGTGAGTTAATAATAATAATAATAATAATAATAATAATAATAATAATATAATAATACGAATGAGAAATTATTTTAAAGTATTTTCAATAACCATGTTGCATATTTCACTTTAGAAACTATATAATAAATAAATCTATCATGACCTCTGCTCCAGTGACCTTTCCCCCAGTACTCTCCCCACTCACCTGGCCCCGCACTGCGCAGCTGCAAGCCGTTCCTCATCTGTGGCTATATACGCAGTAAGGCTTGCAGTTGCCAGGGAGGGACCATTCAACAATGTCACCTCCATAACCCGGACACTTTCACCATCTCCTCAGTCACCATAACCCGGACCTTCATCATCACCACAGACTCTGGCCGTTTGTTCCCAGGTTTTGGTTTGGTTTTGTCTCTCTCTTGTCTTTGTTTCTTAGTTTTGTTATTAAATTATTTTTCCCTTCAGCACTGTGCAATGGAGTCCTCCTTCACCTCACCCCGATCCTGACAGAATGGTCCCACCAACCATCAGGACTCCGCCAGTGCTGAAGGGACCCGTTTTGTTTTAGTTTTCCCCGGTCTGTTCTGTCTAAAGTCTGTCCAGTCTTGCGTTCTGTCCCTGTCTGTGTGTTTCCCAGCTAGTTATGTTTCCCTGCCCAGTGTTCTGTGTATCTGCCCAGTGTTCTGTGTATCTGCCCAGCGTTCTGTGTCTCTTCCTAGCGTTCTGTGTCTCTTCCTAGCATTCTGTGTCTCTTCCTAGCGTTCTGTGTCTCTTCCTAGCGTTCTGTGTCTCTTCCTAGCGTTCTGTCTCTTCCTAGCGTTCTGTGTCTCTTCCTAGCGTTCTGTGTCTCTTCCTAGCGTTCTGTGTCTCTTCCTAGCGTTCTGTGTCTCTTCCTAGCGTTCTGTGTCTCTTCCTAGCGTTCTGTGTCTCTTCCTAGCGTTCTGTGTCTCTGGCTAGCATTCTGTGTCTCTGGCTAGCGTTCCGTGTCTCTGGTTAGCGTTCCATGTCTCTGGCTAGCGTTCCGTGTCTCTGGCTAGCGTTCCGTGTTTCTGGCTAGCGTTCCGTGTCTCTGGCTAGCGTTCCGAGTTCTGGCTAGCGTTCCCGAGTTTCTGGCTAGCGTTCCGAGTTTCTGGCTAGCGTTCCGAGTTTCTGGCTAGCGTTCCGAGTTTCTGGCTAGCATTCTGAGTTTCTTTGGTCTTTTCTGTCTAGTTTGGTTTTTCGGTCTTGGTCTTTTCTTCTGTCTTGGTCTTTTCTTCTGTTTGGTCTTAGTTGGTCTTTGGTCTGTTTGGTCTTAGTTGGTCTTTGGTCTGTTTGGTCTTAGTTGGTCTTTGGTCTGTTTGGTCTTAGTTGGTAAATGGTAAATGGACTGCATTTATATAGCGCTTTTCCACCTTCATGGTGCTCAAAGCGCTTTACATTAGCCTCTCATTCACCCATTCACACACACACTCATACACCAGTAGGTTTCTAAGGTCTACGGTAAATCCTACTGGGGGCCTAAGTCAGGGTTCAGTGTCTTGCCCAAGGACACTTCGACATGTGGACAGCCAAAGCCGGGACGCGAACCGCCAACCTCTCGGTCATTGGGCGACCCACTCTACCAACTGAACCACAGCCACCCGTTGGTGTGTTTGGTCTTAGTTGGTCTTTGGTCTGTTTGGTCTTAGTTGGTCTTTGGTCTGTTTGGTCTTGGTTAGTCTTTGGTCTGTTTGGTCTTGGTTAGTCTTTGGTCTGTTTGGTCTTGGTTAGGCTTTGGTCTGTTTGGTCTTGGTTAGTCTTCGGTCTGTTTGGTCTTGGTTAGTCTTCGGTCTGTTTGGTTTCGGTTAGTCTTCGGTCTGTTGCCAGTCTTTACTTGTTGCCCATTGCTGGCTTCTGTCCCCTGTCCCTGCCTGTTGCCAGTTGCTGGCTTCTGTCCCCTGTCCCTGCCTGTTGCCCGTTGCTGTCTTCGGTCCCCTGTCCCTGCCTGTTGCCCGTTGCTGGCTTTTGTCCCCTGTCCCTGCCTGTTGCTGGCTTCTGTCCCCTGTCCCTGCCTGTTGCCCGTTGCTGGCTTTTGTCCCCTGTCCCTGCCTGTTTCCCGTTGCTGGCTTCTGTCCCCTATCCCGGCCTGTTGCCCGTTTATGGCTGCCTGTTGCCTGTCTCTGCCCATCTCTGCTTGTTGCCTGTCTCTGCCTGTTGCTTTTCTCCCCCTCGGATTTCCCCTCTCTTCCTTACCCTGGACCTTTTTGCCGTGTTGGCCGGGTTTCGCCCGGACTTTTTCCCCGTGTTCGACCCGGTATCCCCCCAGACCTGCTTGCGGTGTTTGGGTCGGTATCACCCTGGACCTGTTCCCTTGTTGCCCGGTCCTTTTGTTTCCTCGTTTTGTCCGGTCTTTTTTTAGTGCCTTGTCCAGTTTAGTGCTAGTTCCATTTTGTCGCTCCCTGCCAGAGTCTGTGGTGACCCCACCCAATCAGTTTTGCTCCTGCTACCACCTCATACCACTCATTCCAGTCCACCCAGAGGGTTACGACACCGCTCTGCCCAGAGGGTACTCCGCCCAGGGGGCTTCCACGCCGTCCTACCCCGAAGGATTCCACACCGCTCTGCCCAGATGGTACTCCGCCCAGGGGGCTTCCAAGTCGCCCTACCCAGAGGGATTCCACACCGCTCTGCCCAGAAGGTACTCCGCCCAGGGGGCTTCCACGCCGCCCTACCCAGAGGGATTCCACACCGCTCTGCCCAGACGGTACTCCGCCCAGGGGGCTTCCACGCCGCCCTACCCAGAGGGATTCCACACCGCTTCTGCCCAGAGCGTACTGTGCCCAGGGGGCTTCCACGCCGCCCTACCCAGAGGGATTCCACACTGCTCTGCCCAGAAGGTACTCCGCCCAGGGGGGGCTTTGCTTTTATTCATTCATTTGCTTCTTTTATTATTTCTTTTTACTCTATTTTACTTATTTTGTTGCTTTTTTCACTTAAATATTTTTGTATTTAACATTTTCTCCCTTCATTTTTGTTCATTTTATCTTCCATCAGAGTTTTTATTTTCATGCGTCTCCTTTATTTTTCAGTTTGATGTGTTTGTATCTGACACACGCACAAGCGCGCGCACACACACACACACACACACAGTTAAAGGTGTATGTTCATCCTTTTGTAACTGTGACACACACACTATGATGCAGCCTTGGATGGAAATAATGAAACCTGTGTGTCTGCGTGTGTGTTTCAGGGACCGGAACCACACTCATGTGACTCTGGTGAATTAAAAGCTGCTGCTGTTCATCCAACATTTAAAGGGATGGGGTTCCCCACTCACACATGTTCCTCCCACACAGGCTCCTCACTCACAAGCTCCTCCCACCAGGCCCCTCCCACATTGACTCTTCTCTCACAGGCTCCTGTCACATAGGCTCCTCTCACACAGGTTCCTCCCACAGAAGCCCCTACCACACAAAGTGTGGGTAAAAAGCACTTATGGATTAATGTCATAAAAAAATGCATCCAGTTTGTTTTTACCTTTTACATTTTTTACATTTCTATTTTATCAGAAATAAATAAAAATACCAAATACTCAGTACCTGTCACTGTTTTTTGTAACCCTTTATAAATGCTGTGTTTGTGATGTAAACAAACCATTTTTGATGGAAAAAAACACACAATTTTATTTATTTATTTTTTTTACAAAACATTGGATCCCATATGATTACATACAAAACACAAACAAACTTTACCCTACAAACACTTTACCCTACCTTTAGCTGCCCTCTTGACATAGACAATTTTCCTGTTGGACATAAGAGCAGGATTCTTTTTTCCTAAAGATTAAGCAATTTTACCAGAGATGACCAACATTATTAAGACATGATTTAAGCGAAAAACACATTTTTGTATGAAAAAGATGTAGGCCTAGCCTATCTGCACTATCCCCATTCATTACATATATGGGTCTAGTTGTGCCTCATAGGCAGGTTGTCTTTCAAACCCCTCTGTATGCAATAGGACAGTAATACAACCAACCGGTGTAATCCTTAGGATGATGTAGTTAGATGCCGGAGGAGTCCAGAGAAAGTTACGAATGACGAAACAAAATTAGGGATTATGGAGTTTAATGACTGTTGTTGCTTCAATAAAAAGAATTTAAAGATTGTTGATGTTTTCTCACATTCTTCAGTCATCTTTGACAAAAGGAAATCACCACCCAGTCAGCAGCCATCTATCGTTGTTGTTCTTCTTCTATGGTTGTTTCTCTCCGAATCGTCACAGCATCACTTTGTTACGCCCGCCCAGATGATGATATGTCAGTGATTGACACCAATACCCATAATTTTTGGAGACTGGTCAAATGTTAAACCCTTTAAAGTGATTAACATTTCGCTCTTTTTCACTTACTTTTTCCTTTTTTTCTTCCTTTTGGTGTCACCAACCCCCCCCCCCCACACACACACACACACACACACTTCATACATTTTTTAATAAGAAGAAATAAATGTGACCAATCGTCCATGTAGTCTGTTTGTTGTCTCCTTTTCCTTTGGTTTTAAATGAAAAGATTGACAACAATATGAAATAAATAAATAAATAAAATGCAGGGAAACAAATGGTGATAATAATCTGTATGTATCTGCTTTACCTGCCCCGCTACCACATCAGGTTAGTGTTTTTTCCTCTAAAATATTCCAACTAAATCAAACCCAATGCAGATTGTCCTTTAGTTCATCTGTAAATGTTTCCTAAATATAAAAAAATAAAATGTAAAAAATAAAAAACAGTTTGAGTTCAGATCCTACAGGAGCTGATCAATGACCTTTATACGAGAGGGGGGGGTGGAGGGTGACGTCACAGCCCATCAGCCATGCTGCCCTCCTATTGGTCCACCGGAAGATTATTAAAGCCGGAGGCAACGACGGCAGCGGCACAACACCGGAGCCCTGCGCGTCCACAACACCGGAGCCCTGCGCGTCTACAACAACGAAACCTGCGCGTCCACGGCGGAAGAAGCGCAAACACCGAAGCAGTGCGCGTTCACAGTGGAGGAGGCGCATCCACGGCGGTGGATAGGAGCAGGTGAGCGAATGAATGTGTCCCACCGGACCGGGGGGTGAAAAGTAGCGGATGCAGGGCATTTTTTAAAAATATTTATTTAAAAGGTTTGTAGCTGAAGGAGTGCGCGAGGGGGGGGGGGGGGTCTGCGGCTCCGTGACCTGACACCCACCAACAGGTACGTGCACGCGCCTCCACACACACACACACACACACACACACACACACACATACACACCTACACACACGTCATGTCATTTTCGGGGTCCAGATGAGTGTACACGCGGACTTGAGTGTTTAAAATAAAGTGGAAGTGAGTCTCTTGCAGCTGACACTGTTCATCATTATTGTGGGTTTTTTTCTGTATTTTACTGTAAAGGTTCAACTATTAAACCATTTAAAAAAAAAAACTACAACATTTTCTACATTTGTGGCATATTTCTTCTTCTTTTCTTTTTCTTTAGTGATTGATGTATTTTCATTTATTTTCATTTTCAAAACTAAATCTGCCCCCCCCCCCCCTATAAAACCTTTGAATTTACTCTGAGTTTTAATGAACAGTAACATGGATTACATATAGAAAATATGAGAAAATATGAGAAAATGTTTAAATTTTACAAACAATTCAGAGGATAATATAATAAATACTGATAAAACATTTTTGTTTTTTTAAAAAACGTTTTTGTAGATGTTTTTCCCCCTCTTTTTTATTCACCAATAAAATCCATTGAGTTTGAATAAATGACAGTGTTTGGAGACGCTGGCTTTTATATTCAGTTAATTATATTTTTGATGAAAAAGTCACTTTTCTTCAGTTTTCTCTTTTTGAACTATTAAACTGAAAGTGAGCCTCATGCAATTCAGACTGTGTTTTTCCCATATTTTACTGGAAATCATCAGGTATTAACCCTTATAAACATATGTATTAACCCATAAAAATCAATTTTATACATTTCTACAAAATAAAGAAAATAAGCAACCAAATGTACAAAAATAGCCAAAATAATGTTAAATAATGTTATATGTTAACATACAACAATATTTAACAATAATGTTAAATTTTATAAATCAGCAAAATAAGTCACGTAAAGAAGAAATGACAAAATAGGCAAAAACAAAAATGAATTAAAATGAATTAAATAGTCAAGGAAAGGAACAAAAACAGTCAAAAATAATGATTAAAAATGAATTAAGTTTGAATTTATTTTGTGTTTTCATGATCATCTACAGTACATGATCTGTGAATTAATTAAAAGAAAATACATGAATTACAGGGGAAAAAAAGAAATAAAAAGGTAAATGCAGAATGTAATATTGGTTTAAAAACTGGTAATAAATTAGTTAAAAAAGATTTAAAACATCATTAAAAAAATTAAAATAGAACTGTCACTAAAGTATCAGTGGGTTTGTAAAGGTTAAAAAAAGTGAAAGTGAACCTTCTGTATTGTGTTTTTTTGTTTATTTTTTAAGTGTAATGTATAAATTATTAAACCATAAAAAATATTAACAAGAAAATCTACATTTGTGGGATTTTCCCCCTTTCCTTTCCTTTCTTTTTTTTAACCTTTTCTTTAGTGATTTATGATGATGATGATTATCATTATTATTGCTAAATACTATTAAACTAGGAAATGACAATTTATTATTATTATTCAGATAAAATAGTCATTATTTTGATTTTTAATGAAAATCTGGTATTTTTTTGCATTTAATGTATCCATAAAAGTTCCTTTTAAGATTAATAAAGGTGAAGATCCAAAAATAAATTTAAAAAACATAGTTAAAGAAGGAGATAAAAATCAGAATGTGAAGTGTCAAACAAATGTAATTAAAGCAAAACTGAAGAGATAACAAACATTTATTAATTAAATTACATTTATTTTATATGAGAATACATTTTCTGAAATAACTGAAATAATGAGCATGTTTTGGACATTTTATCTTGTAAATATAAAATAATATATAAAATAAAATATAAAATAAAACTCATCCATTTTTTATGTTTAACACTTAAAGACCCAAACCTAAATTTGGTTGAAAATGTATTTTTTTCACATTTCACACACACACACACACACACACACACGCACGCACGCATGCACGCACACACATACACACACACACACACAATTTAAAAAAATAACCTTTAAATTTTCTCTGAGTTTTAATGAATATCAATGTGATCAGTGATTAAAAATTAGGAGAAAACAATTAAAAGCCACTAAAAATTTACATGATAAATTTTACATCAATTATTTTAACGTTTCTTCAATCTTGTTCCATTATGGCTTATTTTGGTTTTGTTTAAGATTAGTTTTCATTATTTTTATTTTCATTTTTGTAAAAACAAAAAAATCTACATTTTCTTGCCTATCTCATAATTAATTTTTAATTTTGTGTTTTTTTATTATTGTCCATTTTTATTATTTGTATTCATGCCTTTGGCTTTTCTTTTTCTTTTTCAATTTAACCTTTTTTATTTGTTGCTTATTTTACTGAGTGGATAAGCAGGTATTTGACTTTTTATATCCATAAATTATTTTGTGTGTTTGGGTTAAAATCAATAAAAATTCAGGTTTAAGTGTAAAGAAATAAAATGTTACTTAGTTGTTTACACTTTATATTTGATGTTTTATTCACTCATAGTCAGAGCCTATCTATCTATCTATCTATTATATATATATATATATATATATATATATATATATATATATATATATATATATATATATATATATATATAGGATCATTTTTATGTTTGTCATGTGTTTTTTTGTTTAAAAAAATATTTTGATTATTTTTATTTTGTTTATATGAAGGATTTTAATAAAAAAAAAAATCAAACTGTTCCTGCAGATTTTTCCCACAGATACTGCAATTTTGATTTAATTCATGATTTTCTTCCAATCACGTGTCAGTTACTGTTCGACTGATATGAGGCTGATATTTGTGCTTTTTCTATTATTAGTATCAGTCTGTTGTGTTTTTCCCTGATATGATTTAACTGACAGATGAAGGAAAAAGAGGAGACAGTCAAACCTGTTTGTTCATATTTATTAGTTTTACTGTCACTATTTATATTCTGTAATTGTAGTTAAAGAAGATTTTCTGACATTACTTTTCATTTGACAGAGAAAAGAAAATCAGTATCATCTCCAAATATCAGCTTAGAAATATCTACTTAGGCCTGTATCAGTAATGAGCTAAAGATCATGGAAAAAAAAAACATCACTATTGGCACCAAAAAATCCAGATCATTCAATCACTTCAATCAGTTGAAATGAAGTTTGTAAAACTGCAAGGAAAAAAATGCAGATTTGACAATCCTGAAAGTATTGTTTGAAATCACAATTTTCAGACCAGAACCACTGACTGTTCAGTCCTCATACACACACTCACATGCACGCTCACCACATGCTGTGTGTGTGTGAGTTTAGTGTGAACAGCTGTTCAAACATTCAGCCAATTATTACAATTACATTCTGCCCAGTTACCAACCCATAATATACATGTGTGCATGAGAACATGACACACACACACACACACACTTCAGTGGCTTTGAGTTTTCTGTAGTTTTTAGATTTTTAATGTACTTTTTCATAAATTTTTTCCTATTTCATCAAAGTTTTTTCTTCGTTGATTTCTTGTTAATTGTACTAATTTTATTCATTACTTTGGGTGTTTTTGTTGATTTTGTTATTTATTTTATAATTTAGTTTGACTTTTTTGTACTTAGTTTGTTGCTTACTTTTATGCTTCTTTAAATTTAGTGGGGTTTTTTCTTCATTTTCATCCACTGTGCTTGATCCAACTCCATGGGTTTTATCTGTGAATCAGTTGTGTAGAAGATGGTGGTGTTTCTATGGTAACTATTGAATCTCTGAACATCCAAATATGGTCATATCTGATTAACATTAATGTATTTAACACTAATTATTTATGTGTATTGACAGGTTTAGTGGACAACACGTATATGTTTGGGTCGTTACCTGACCTTTTTGCAGTCCACTGTCTGTTTTACTTATATGTCAAATGCTGCTGTTGTCACAAAGCAATTTCCCAATTGTGGGATCAATGAAGTCCTATTCTATTTTTTTTTATTAAATATATATTTTTAAATACATTTAATAGTTTAATTTTTATTACTACCATGAAGTATTTTAGGTTGGAGCAGCAGAGAGAAGAATGGAACATATTTATTCTTTCTGTAATTGAAAACTCAAATGTACAATGTTACTTCAATTTGCATAAAAAATATAAATACATGAAAAAAAAGGCTTGAATTAAGTGTAATAATGACCTTCAGTCATTACTCTGGGTTTTATGTCATTTACTGTTTTATTTTGATAATCTTCCTTCTATATCATGTCTGTTTTGTTTACTTCCTGTGCCCTCATTTCACACCTGTGTTTACCCCCCCCCTCCCTAAACTGTCACTCCTGTGTCCTCTTTCCCTCATCTGTGTATTTAAAATCTTTATGTTCAGTAGATCTGGTGGGTGGGGGAGGAAACGGGTGTAGAATCAGGGAACAGGAAGTAAAGTCAACAGTCATGGCATAGCTTGAATAAATAAATAAATAAATGTAAAAAAAAAATATAATAAAATATATATATATATATATATATATATATATATATATATATATATATATATATATATATATATATATATATATATATATATATACTTCCCCCACAGCAAATCATATAGCTATATAATCACGTATATATATATATATATATATATATAGCTATCATAGTATATGATTTGCTTTGGGGGATGGGAGGATCATGCCCCCCCCCTCTGGTTTTGGACATGACTGTAGGGTCCTGTGGTCTATGAGTCTGTCTACCAGTGTGAACACAAAATGCCTGAAAGAGGAACTTCACATGCAGTAAAATGCGAGCAGAAACGGGTGTGTAAAGCTCGCAGCTGGACCCGCGAGCAGCCCCCAAGCCAGATTCGGGGGTAAGTCCTGCGAGGGGATCCTCCCAGCACAGAGCTGACCCAAACCCACTGAGGGAAACCTGGTTAGTTCCTTTTCCTCTGCTTCTTAATATGCTGACATTCAGCGGGTCGTCTCATTTGATTGGAGGTCGTAGTCAAAAATTAGGTGGAAGGGGGACAGGGTGGCGAACTGCCCCAACCTGACTCCCACCGGCCCTACCACAGGTAACCCCCTTTGAATGGTCTCATGCACTGAGTTTGACCTCACGCTGACCAGAGAGAGAACCAAATCATGGTCCCGGGCGCATCGCCGTACTCCCTTGCATGTGGGCAGCAGAAAAAGCCACATATATATATATATATATATATATATATATATATATATATATATATATATATATATATATATATATATATATATATATATATATATATATATGTAGGGAGAGAGAGAGAAAAAGATTTAGGAAAAAAATGGTGAATTAAGCAAAAACGGTTATTAAATTAAGGCTGGGCTCTGCGACATTGGTATACACCTGGTCCTCTTGTAGCGCATTTAACATTGTGATGGAATTGTGATGGAATGCAGAACTTATTTTAAATCAGTGTGATTGAAGTCCCCCGCTGCAAAAAATGCTGTCTGGGTGTGCTACTAGGCTGTTGTTAATGCTGTTGTATACTTGTACTAGCGCTAGCTTGGCATTAGCGCCCGGTGGAATGTAAACAGCACAGATATAAACAGTCGTGAACTCCCTTGGGAGATAGAATGGACGGCACTTTAACAGTAGGAGTTCCGCTCTGGACTACACAGTTTATCCACAAACGTCATGTTAATACACCAGGAGATGTTGATGGAAATAACAATTCCTCCCGCCAGTCTTCTTACCCAAATCTGCCGTCTTGTCAGCTCAGTAGGCAGGAGAGGTGTGGACTCGAGTTATGTGACTTGGACTCGAGTCAGACTCGAGTCGTCAATTTGACGACTTTAGACTTGACTCGACAAAATGTACAAACACTTGCAACTCGACTTGGACTTCAACGTCATTAACTTGTGACTTCACTTGGACTTTGGCCCTTTGACTTGCGATGACTTGCTACGTCCCATGAGAATATTAAAGTATGTTAATAAATGCCGCGTTCAATTTACTTGTTATTCTGCAAAATGATGTGTGAATGCAAAGAGCATGTGCGCGCTGCTTGCACGACAGCCAATCACAGTGTTGCTTTTCATTCCACCGCATCCACTGCAAATCTGAAACAAGCATCAATGACAACTACGTGCCGGCGTGCAAAATGATGCCGAAGATAATTTCCTTTGGCTATAAAAATTACGAAGTTGTCAACAAAAAACTGATCGCAATATGCAAGACGTGCGGGTCAAAGATTACAGACGGAGTTTCTACAACGTCCAACCAGTGCTCCAGTGGAACGAGTTTTCAGTCATGGTGGCATCATCCTACGTCCTCATCGTGCACAAATGACTGACAAACTTTTGGCCGATTTGACTTTTTGCAAATGCAATGCGCTATAGGTCCTCCACCCAGCACCACCTCTCCTCAGGACATGGACACACACACACGCACTGTGTGTAGCTTTCTCCGACCATCAGCTGTCCACGCACATCTCTCTCTCTCTCTCTCTCTCTCTCTCTCTCTCTCTCTTTCTCTCTCTCACACACACACACCCCTCTCTGTATTGGCATGTTGGCCCAGTTTCAAAAGTGATCATAGGGAATGACAATTTTGTTTATGTTAAAAAACTTGGTAAAAGGACCCCTCTCTAATTTAAGGTTAACTTTTATACAATATGAGGCAAATAGAGTACACTTGTTATAGTGCAATACACTATTGAAATACAAGCAATTTCTTGCCCACATCGCCTCCTAATTTTACATGGCCTCTCACTACCTTTTCATCTGTCCACATTGCGCACATAAACACACACATTCTCTTTTTTTACTGTCTCTCCCTCTGTCACCGTGCATGCATCTCTCTCTCTCTCTCTCTCTCTCTCACACACACACACACACACACACACACACACACACTAGTGTCTATGGATGCATTACTGTTCAGTTCAGTTACATGTCAAGTATTCAGACCCTTTACAGTTTTGCCAGTCTGTTGTTTTTCTGCCATGAGCTAAAATCATTTTAAGTTCAAGTTTTTGTTGTTGTTCATTAATGTACACAACCACCCCATATTGACGGATACAATTGCAGTTAAAATAATATTGAATTACAGAATTTTTACATGTATTAATATGCAGACTTATTAAGAAATAAAAACTCAAATCACTGTCAAGTATTTTGACCTTTTCTTCAGTATGAAGTAGGAACACTCCTTTGAGCTAATACAGCCATGGGATTTTTGGGAATGTTATGTTTTTCACACCTGGATCCTTATTTTCCAATGCTTTTGACACTTTGCATAAAAAAGGTTAAATGAATACAGACCTTACAGACATGTATGATTTGTAGAAATGTTATTTCGTTATAGGGGACTCGAAATGACTCGAAGCTAAAATGCTGGGACTTTGACTCGACTCGAGACTTGTGAGCTTTGACTTCGGACTTGACTCGGCACTTGGATGGTGTTGACTTGGGACTTCACTCGGACTTGAGTGCAAAAGACTTAGACTTACTTGGGACTTGCCCAGCAATGACTTTGTCCCACCTCTGGTAGGCAGTCTGGCCAGCTAGCTCAATAGCAACATCTGGAATGGAGCCGTCTATCCAGGTTTCAGAGAATATCATACTGCAGCAGTTATTCACGACCCTTTGAGTGGACAATAGCAGTCTTAACTCATCCATTTTATTCTGGATGGATTGTAAGTTTGAGAGGATGATGGTAGGGAGCAGTGGTCTGAACGTCTTAGCTTTTTAGCCTTGCCAAAACACCCGCCTGCTTGCTAAATTTTTTTCCCACATGAGTTCCGGACAACAATCTCATCTCATTGGCATATAGCCAATCAGCATTGCCCTCCCACAGTCTACAACATGGCGATGGCTTGCAATGTGGTGGCTTGTCATTCCCATTATAAAGACACCGATCCAAAGCGAATTGTCATGCTAGCTGTGAGTTTGAATGGTCATTCAAAAGCCCCAATCAATTTGAACCTCGGGCATTTCCGTAATTCGGAAAACCGAAAGCAATGCGCTGAGGTCAATGTCGCCAACATACTAGGAGAGTGGCGCTGACCGAAGACTACTGGACCTCACTGAGTAATTATAATTATCTCAGGGTCACAGCGCATTATGTTGCTCTTGGGTGGGGACTTCAGTCGTGGGTTCTAACTGTTGCGAAAACAGATGAGAGCTACTTCGCCAGTATGTGTCATTTCATGCACGTATCCTGAGAGTGGAATATGACAGAGAAAGTTAGGACGCTGACCATCGACAATGCACGGAACATGGCCGCAGCTCCCCTTTGAGTACATGCCCTGCAAGGCACATTTTCTCCAGCAAGCTATCACAGTTTCTCTACAATACAGCCCATTTGATGAAGGTAATAATTTGGTCTGTTAAAAAAAGTGAAAAAATGGAAGCTGATGTTTATTTAAGTTTATTTGGTCTGTTAAAAGAGAGGAGATGGAGGCTGGGGTGTTCAGCCTCTGCTGAATATAACAGCTGTTTATAGGGTATAGGCTGACTGCACTATGAGTCATGTTCTAGAACACTCATGCACACTTTATTTTTAAGTTAATTTGTGCATCACCTTGTTTGTTTTGAATTTGATGCAAATTGATATGCAGTGCATTGAGGTGCATTATTTTGTGTTAAATGGATTGAGTGTGAAGTTCAACACACTACTGTGTTAATAAACATTACTATGCAGTTTGCATATGTTAGTTACTTGAACTGAGAGTATTTCTCATTGTAGCAATAAGTAAACATGTTTTTTGCATAAAGCAAGCATTTGTCTATTCTCATGTTGAAAAAAGTATTACAATAATGCGATTAATTTGCTATTAACTATGATCAATATGCGATTATTCATGGTTAAATATTCTGAAAGTAAAGACAATGCGTAGGATGCAGTAATTTCCTCTTACTTATTACTTGTCATTGCAGTACAGTGAAACCTCATTTTAGTGGAGTTGGGCTTGTGACTTCTGAATATATGCAAACACTGTCCATTTACCTGAGTCTGTGAAGAGACTCCAAAAACTCCTTGAGAACTCCCCACATGGGACATGAGAAAATGTAAACAATGAAAGGAAATGAAGATTCGCTCTGATTGGCTATATGCTAATTAGATGAGCTTGGTGTCCACAGATCACCGTGGTAACCTAAACTCTGCCCCCCCCCCCCCCCCCACCACCACCACAGTTGATGTGCATTGGCATCAGAACCTTGAAGGACAAATTTGAAGAGTCGAGGTCAAAGGTCACAATAAAGGGGTTCAAATCAAATTTTGGATACTGTTTTTTGAACTCTTCATCTTACAGACTTCCAATCAGCATCAATGTCTTTTGTTTCTACATCCTGTCTCTATATATTTTATGGTAGACCCAAAAGGTCAGAGGTCACTGTTGTCTGTGTGTGTTTGTGTCTGTGTTTGTGTGTAGTAAGTACTGTTATTTGTTTCCTTCCAGGTCAACGCAGATACCAGCGTCTTTCTCGTTCATCTGCACACGGTGAGTAACTGTTGGCGTGGCAACCATGTCTGTGTGTGTGTGTATTCTGAACATCACAACTTCTTCAATGTGTGAAATGTGTTACTAGTGTAAATTTAGGTGTGCACTGGAAAAACAACCGAAACACCTGTCCAGATGTTTTTGGCTTGAATTAAGCAAAAACATAAATTAAAATAAAATCTGCCACTGGAACAGGTGAAAAAGAAAGCTTAAAATTAAACCCCAAAAAGTCTTGAATTAAGCAAAGAAGAAAAAATCATGAGATTGAGCAAATAAATTAATTAATTAAATAAAGATCTTGAATTAGGACAACCAAATATCTTCCAATGGAACCATGAAACTGATCTGTGGTTAGATTATTTAAATCAGATTAGTTCCAAATCTATTGTCT
This sequence comes from Siphamia tubifer, assembly GCA_020466265.1. NCBI lineage: Eukaryota > Metazoa > Chordata > Actinopteri > Kurtiformes > Apogonidae > Siphamia > Siphamia tubifer. The sequence continues at coordinate 40,161,172 of CM035788.1, forward strand.
TTAAATCGTTTTTTCTATCTGACTGAACAGTTCCTCTGTGGGTGATTCTGTCTGAGTTCAATCCTTTGGTGCATGAATTATGAAAACATTAGTGGAGGTTTATTTCTGGACTGTTATTCTTCTTTAGGGATGAAAAACACAATGTGAATTTTGTTTTGGTTTTTTATATGAACCTATTTTTTCCTGGAATAACAAAAATGTTCACTCAGCTGGAAAACATGTGTTTAATTTTTGAAGCAAAGAAACATGTATTTAAAACTCAAACTTTAAAAGCGATATACTGTGTGAAAATAAAAATGAATGAATTAATGGAAAAATTTTTTAAAAATTTCATTCAGCCAGTTTCTACAGGTCTACCGCGTTGACCAAATGCTGCAAACACTATAAAGACGCACAACCAAAAACACAAACACATCAGACATTTGCAACAGAAGTACACTGCAATGTACAAACCCCCAAAACAAATAAGAAAGAAAAATTCTGCATATACCAAAGCATGCAAACTCCCAAAACAACTGCAAGAGAGAAACACTACGAAGTCACTCCACAACAAAATGGAAGTTCACCAAAATAAAGTGGGTTCACCAAAATAAAATGGAAGAAGAAGACAATGGATGAAGAAGAAGTTGAAGTTAATTAATTTTAAAGATTTGCATGAAAAGGTATTTTTCCCTTCATCTTTATTAAACACTTGGCCATAATCTGATACGATAATGCAGAACAGCAGCATAGGGATGTCATAAAATTAGCGCCGTACCTATGCTGCTCTACACCTTTTCATGCAAATCTCTTAAATTAATGAACTTCTACTTCATCTTCATCGACCGTCTTCTTCTTCTATTTTATTCTGGACAAAACTGAAGTGATTATTTTCAGCCCCCAAAAAAGAAAGGTCAAAGGTCAGTGCTCACCTTGAGTCCATGTCCCTGAATCCCACAAACCAAGCCAGAAATCTGGGTGTAATTATTGACTCAGACCTCAAATTTGACAACCATTTAAAAGCTATTACCCAGTCTGCCTATTGCCACCTGAAGAACATGGCTAGAATCAAGGGTGTTCTGTCAAAACCAGACACAGAAAAAGTCATTCATGCATTAATTCTCAGTCAATTAGATTATTGTAATGGTGTCTTCACTGGCCTAAACAAAAAATCAACCAGGCAGCTACAGTTGATCCAAAACGGTGCTGCCAGAGTCCTGACCAGTACCGGGAAACTGGACCACATCACACCGGTCCTCAAATCCTTACATTTTCTTCCTGTGGGTCAAAGGATGGAAATCAAAATCTTACTTCTGGTCTAATAAAGCCTTTGACCCAAATACATCTTAGACCTGCTGGTTCCCTATGAAGCATCCAGACTCCTGAGGTCATAGGTCATCAGGAACAGGTATACTGTGTGTTCCCAAAATCAGAACCAAACAAAGTGAAGCATCATTCAGTTGTTCTGCTCCTCACCTGTGGAACAAACTACCTGAATACCTGAGGTCTGAGAAACACTTTAAGTTCATTTAAATCAGGCCTGAAAACATTACTATTTACTGGAGCTTTTACTTAGCTCGGCTGTGGTTCAGTTGGTAGAGCAGGTCGACCGAGAGGTTGGCGGTTCGCGTCCCAGCTCTGGCTGTCCACATGTCGAAGTGTCCATGGGCAAGAAACTGAACCCTGACTTAGGCCCCCAGTAGGACTGACCTTAGAAATCTACTGGTGTAGTATGAGTGTGTGTGTGAATGGGTGAATGAGAGGCTAATGTAAAGCGCTTTGAGCACTATGAAGGTGGAAAAGCGCTATGTGCAGTCCATTTGCCATTTAGATTGCATCTTAATCATTTTAATTTACTTATTTGTTTTATGTAAAGCACCTTGAATTGTTCTGTCCATGAAATATGCTATACAAATACATTTGCCTTGCCTTGTGTTTGCAGGATTTTGCACCTGTTTGCCACTGTAATTTTCTCACATTTTAACAAACTATAATACTAGTTATTACTTTAATAGTTATTTCATGGAGATAATATGCAAAACATAAAATAAAAAAACAAACAAAGTTTTGATTATTTTGTTCATCAACTAAAGCAAAGTTAGAGTAATAGTATGAATGTCAGTGTAATTGATGATACATAACCACAAAACCCATGAACAACTGTGGAATAATGTTCACTGTAGTGATCAGTATAGGCATCAAAAGGTTAATTTGTTCACATATTTGGACTAAAATCAGACACTTGGTCAGATTGTGACTTTTTACAGTGTAGATCAGCAATAGTGAACTGTGGGCTGTGTTCCAGTATCCAGAGTCTCCATACTTATCGTTTCTAGTTTGGGTTCACATTACAATTTTGGCAACAAAGAAGTGTACTTAAAGTACGTGGATCTGTACTCATAACGGTCAAATTTCTGAGTGTGGAAACATGTATGCGAAGGCTGCATGATATTAGAAAAAACTGACATTGTGATTTCTTTAACCCTGTAATAAAATAACACCCTTTTTGCAGGAGAAGTAGAACTTTCAAAATCTCTCCAGTTTTTACTATTGTTATGTCATTAAATACCTACAACTGTTTGTTATAAAAAGAAAATGACAAACACACACACACACACACACACACACACACACACACACGAGTACATGACTGATTAGTCTCCTCATGACTGTTCCTTGTGTTATATATGCCATTTTATGTTACCTTTGTCCAGTCTATCATTCTCTTGTCTTTTTCTGTTTACTATTCTTACCTGCCTTAGGACAACAGATGTAAATGAATTTTTTTGCTAACTCTGGCATATTTACATTGATGCTTTCTGCTGACATGTTGATGACTATGCATTGTCCTAATTAAATAAATAAATACATACACTCTCTCTCACACACACACACACACACACACACATGCACTCAATTAAAAAAAATATTCTCTGAGTTTTAAAGAATATCAATATGATCAGTGATTAAAATTGGGAGACAACAATTAAAAACCACTACAAATTGACATGATAAACTGTATTTTACATACATCGTTTAACATGTTTCTTCAATTTTGTTCCGTTATGGCTTGTTTTGTTTTTGTTTCAGATTATTTTTTCATTATTTTTATTATTTTTGTGAATTTTATTGATGACTTTGACTCTTCTGGTTCATTTTGGTGACTATTTAATACATTTTCCTCAATTTTTGTAAAAACAAACAAAAGAGATCAACATTTTCTTGCCTATTTCATAATGGGCAAGAATTCAGCCCTGAGAACTATATATGTTCTCAGGGCTGAACATATATAGACAAACACTCTGTCTCACATTCACACCTATGGGCAATTTAGATTAACCAATTAACTTATCAGTGCATGTGTTTGAATTAGGGATGGCGAAATTCATAAAAAATCTCAGCCAATCATTGAGCGTCATTAACCGGTTGAAGTCGGTCATCGAGAGAAGAAAACACTTACTTTGTCGGCTAACACACGCACAGCAGGGTCACACACCGGGCTTCAGTCACTTCATTTTTTAAACACGAGTCACACTGCGAAGTCGACCGATGTTACAGTACTTTAAAAGTTAATTTTAAAGTGTCACAAATAGAGAAAATATTCAATGTTACAAGAAATTATGCTGCTAAATATCGTGGAAAAAAAACCTTACTGATTGCCACCAGCCTGCATCATTACTGCACAAACTCCTTTTTGCCGTAGCCCACCTGTCATGTCATTTCATGTAGGTCTGTCAGATGGATAACACAATTCATCCACCACACCTTTGGGTTTCATTTCAAGTCTCTAGCTCTTAGCTCTAGAAGTTCTATTACTTCATGTCAGCTTTGTGTTTTGTTTACATTTTGAGCAAACGCTCTAACCTGGTGAGAAATGGTCGTACCATATAGATTAATTGAGCTCTGCATTTGCTATTAATAAATTCTGTCTTGTATTGTTAATACTCCAATTCATAATTTTTAAAGATATGCTATAGAGAGATCTACACTACAGTCCAAAAGAGTTTGTGTATTGTAATGACAGATGCAGGCTGGGTTTTTTTTTTTTTAATGAACAGAAAATTTAATGCCTGTGTATACACCCGCCTTCAGGCGTCTGGAGCGAGAGGAGAGGATTGTCAAAATCTGGTCAGACGACAGTATTTCCCCTCTCCAGGGATGCTTAGAATGTACAGATTGGCAAAGTTTTTATGATTTGTGTGAAGATATTAATGAACTAACTGATACAGTCTCCTCATACATTTCCTTTTGTGTGGATGAGGTTATACCAACAAAAAAGGTGGTTATTTATCCAAACAACAAGCCATGGGTGACCAAAGACCTAAAAAGTATCATCAACAAAAAGAAAAAGACTTTCTATTGTGGGGATTCCTTGGAGAGGAAAGAAGTCTCCAGAGAAGTTAAAAATGAAATTTGGAAGGCGAAAATCCAGTACAGAAGGAAAATTGAAAATCAATACAGCAGTGGAGATCTGAGGGCAGCCTGGCAAGGCATAAAGACTATGGCAGCCATTAACCTGCCTCCTAGGGAAAGTAGGCAATCTATAAAGGTCATAGGTGTGAACGAGGCTGAACTGCCCGATGCTTTTAACACGTTCTTTTCTCGTTTTGAAAGGCCTGTGTCTGAGAACATCACTAATCTTAAGAAGTCACTGACACTCTCAAGCAACATGGAGATATCTCAGCAACGGGTCACAACACTATTTAAAAATATTCAAATAGGGAAGGCTGCCGGCCCTGATGAGATATGTGGACGTACACTGCGCCACTGCGCTGAGCAGCTTGGGGGAGTCTTTACAACACTTTTCCAGAGGTGTGCAGACTGTGGTCGGATACCTAGGTTATGGAAACAATCAACAATCATACCGATCCCCAAGTCAAATCATTCCAAAGAGCTAAACGACTACAGGCTTATTGCACTCACGTCTTTGGTGATGAAAAGTTTTGAAAAAATTCTAAAGGAGGACATCATTGCATTAACCTCGGACAAATTAGATCCTCTGCAGTTTGCCTATCTGGCAGGGAAGGGTGTGGAGGATGCCAAGCTCTTCATTTTAGACAAAGTGTACAAGCATCTTGAACAACCCAATTCCCATGCAAGACTTTTATTTGCCGATTTTAGCTCTGCTTTTAATAAGATGCAGCCGCATATTTTAATTGAAAGACGAGCCAGCTATTTTAAGCTACCTGATACGTTTTTATTGTTGATTTTAGACTTTTTAACCGACAGATTGCAGCAGGTTTTTGTGAATGGGCATATGTCAGCTGTGTTATCATCAAACACAGGCTCTCCTCAGGGCTGCGTCCTTTCTCCCCTGCTTTTTATTCTTTACACAGACAGCTGCAGATCGTCTCACTGTAACAGCCATCTGGTAAAATTTTCTGATGACACTGTTTTAATGTGACTTCTTCAGGGCCATCATACAAATCACGATGGTGCCCTCGCTGATTTTGTGGAATGGTGTGATGACAGCTCTCTTGACTTAAATGTGCTGAAAACAAAGGAAATGATTATAGATTTTCGGAAATCCTGTGATGACCCCACGACCAGCATAATTCATGGAGAGAGGGTTGAAATAGTACAGACATACAAGTATCTAGGAACCATGTTTGACTCCAAGCTGAAGTTCAATGAAAACACCGACAGCATTTCAAAGAGAGCAAACCAGAGGATCCATCTTTTGAGGAAACTCAATTCCTTCGGTGTCTGTAGGAAAATTTTGTGTACCTTTTATCATAGTTTTATTGAGTCACTGTTAACTTATTCTTTTATTTGCTGGTTTGGTGGTCTTTCTGTTAAAGACAAGAAATGTCTGAATGACATCGTCCGGGTGTGTTGTAAAATCACTGGAGTCCAGCTCCAGGACCTCAGCTCTCTCTGGACAAACAGGGTTGTCCAGAAAGCTGAAAGGATTTTAAACTCTCCTGACCATGTGCTAGGCAGACAATTTGCTATCATGCCCTCTGGTCGACGGTGGTATGTGCCGGTGCGAAAGACAAACCGCTATGCAAATTCTTTTATACCCTCGGCAATAAGGCTGCTTAATGCACAAAATCCTGCTTGATCACACCACATGACCTCCTGCTGTACTGTCACTGGTTGTTATTGTGTATTGTGTTATGTGTTATTGTTGTGATTGCGGTGTAAATGTTCTTTATGTCTTTCTTTATTGCACGTCATAGAATGGACGATGGACTGCAAACTGAATTGCCCTTCTGGGACCAATAAAGTTTTCTGATTCTGATTCTGAAAATAATGACCAGACCATGTTAATGCGGTCAACCAATTGGTCAAACGCTCATCGGTTAACATCCTTAGTTTGGATGGTGGGAGGAAACAGGAGTACCCAGAGAAAACCAATGCAGACACAAGGAGAACATGTGAACTCCACACAGAAAGTTCTGGTGTTGGAATCAAACCAAGGTCTTTCTGTTTGTGAGGCACTTATATTAACAAGAAAACCGCATATAAGAAAGCAGTGCAGCAGCAGAGTAGTGACAGAACTGGTACACATTATTGATATTAATGGAACGTGAACCTGCAGACTAGTTCTGTTCATTCATGTTTATTAACACACAGAAACTGTAGACTATATTTAAACTACGACTAAAGGCATTGAACTCATGCACTTTTTACATTACGTTTCTATGGTTCTGCCATGTGAGGTCAAATTTTTCTCTTTGACCTTGTTCAACTGTAGCTCCCCCTGGTGTTAAAACTAAGAAGTGCAATAGATGAAGGCAGAAGTTTAAGTGTGGGACATATTCTACTATATTTATAACATTTCGTGCAGGCCAATTAAAAATAGACTGTGGGCTACAGATGGTCCGTGGACTGTAGTTTGGACACCCCTGGTGAAGATGGTCAGATTTCTATTTTTTATAGTGTAGATGGTCTCATCGAGATTTTATTTACATTTTTATTGTGTAGATGGTCATATTTATATTAGTTTTTTACAGTGTAGATGGTCAGATTCAAATAATTTTAACAGTGTAGATGGTTATATTTATAGACATTTTTACAGTGTAGCTGGTCAGATTCATATTATTTTTTACAGTTTAAAGGCGCTCAGACTCCTTCCGTCTTCAGGTGTTTTTTTCCATATTGATGTTTGTCGCCGTGTTCGGTTTCTGTTGTGTTTGTGCAGGTGTGAGTCTGTGCACACACAGTCTTCAAATGTGTGTCTGTGTGTGTGTGTGTGTGTTTTGTACACGTGTGCAATCCAAGGCCATTCAATAGCACTGCACGCATCCATCCCGTCTCACGGTTGCCATGGTTACTGGGGCCACTTATCACAGAGGGTCCCGGCAGATCAAACAGGTGTGCATCCTGACGACGGCGCTCCTCGACAACGGTTGCTATGGAAGCTTTGTTACCGACGACGCACAAGTGCTTGTACCAACCGGTGAAAAAACAGCAGGAGTGTGTTTGTGTGTTTGTGAGTGTGTGTGTGTGTGTGTGTGTGTGAGAAAACCGTTCATCTGAGTCCATCAAACTGGGTTTATTTCAGTAGTTTCTGTCACTTTTCCGTCGACCCAATAATCAAAGGTAAATATGTACATATTAAATTTAAATTCTGATAAAATGTATGATTCATTTAAAAGAAATCTTAAATTAAGCAAAAAGAAAGAAGTATTAAAACATAGATCATTCCTGTGTAGATCATTCAAATGATCTACACAGGAGTTCAGACTGGATTGGATACACACTGTTTTGAATGAATTTGGATGGAATAAGAATTTTTTCCGCAACCGTTGAGTACAATCCACTAAAAATATGCAAAAATACACAAAGATGTAGTAACAAATAAATTACATTACACTTGAGTACAGTAAAATTTAAAAAAAAATATACAAAAATGTAGTCTGTGATAAAATGTAATCAAATCTGAATAAACACTGGTTTGGATGAATGTGGATGGAATTATCAGTCGTCGCCCCTCCACACACACACACACACACACACACTGCCCCCCCCCCCCTCTCTCTGATGCTCCTGCTGTAAATATAAAAGTGTGCCCTGCAGCTTTAAAGTTTGAGCCAAAGGTCAGATGTCAAAGGAGCAGATGCCCAGGAAACAGCAAATACCAGGAAAGCAAAAGGTCCCGCCTCACACACACACATACACACCCCTGCCCTCCCTCCTTTGCTCTACCCCCATCTCCTTTTACTTGCTTCTCTCCTCCCTCTTCCTCCTGATGCTCGTAAAATCTTCAGCTACTCTCATCCCCCCATTTAATGAACCTGAAAGAACAACCCCCCCGCCCCCCCTGAAAACTCACCCACCCCCGAACACATCTGCCTCAGCTCCTAAACCTTCTACCCTTTTACACCTGACATTTACATCCAACGCCGAAGACACGCCCCTATACAGATGACGGAGCAAATAGCCGTTTCAGCACCATGGACAGCACCGTTTATAGTATCTGTTTCAGCACTGTGGACAGCACTGCTCACATAGCCAATTTATCATTTAGGAGTTAGATGTTTACATAGTCATGTTAAACCAGAATTAACATTTATTTAGAATTAGACAGGAATAAAAACTCATGTAACCAGGGCCAATGTAGCAAAGAACACATCTCTGAAGAATAGAACAGAATAGAATAGAATACAATAGAATAGAATAATTATTTCTTACAGGAACAATGAAGGTTTGAAATGATCACAGAGTAAATGAGTGTGAAACTGAGCGGCTGAATCTGAAACAGACTTTGCATTAAATGAATGACAGAAAAACAACTGTGGTGGCAGAAAACCAGCATATTCTACATGTTCTTAACACATCATGAAGAATGTGTGATGCTACCACCGAAGCATTTGGTGTCGAACAGATGGTGAAGCAGTACCAACAGGTGACACAAATCTGAAAAAATAAATAAATAAGAAGGAATGGCAACAAAAGAAGACACAAAGTGAACAAACAAGAAGAAAATAAGATGCAAAATGCAGAAAAAATAAACAAAATAAGCACAAAAATGAACAAAAAGTCATACATAAATCATGTGGAAATCCCATGGTAAAATTTGCAATAAATAGATAAATAAATAACCAGTATTGTAATTTCATCCTAGTAATTTTGGTTTTGGCTTTTTCTTTTTTTAAATCAAGTTGCTTTTTGACACCTGTTTATCTTCATACATCAATTCCATGAAGAAAAAAACTCAGTAAAAGCACAGTAAATAAATAAATATTTAACTAAAGGAAAATGACTACAACACTGGAAACAACAGGAAAAAAGAAAGAAAAATTGTGTAACCCCCCTCCCCCCCAAAATAAAAACCAAAACTCACATCTATTGTAGTGCTCTACTCTGTGTTATAGCAGGGTTTTAGTTTGATCCTTCAGTATTTTCACATTTTTAGTTTTATTCTATTTGACTAATTAACCTGTTCCTGTCTCCTTGTCCTTTATTTTCAGCCCATCCCATAATAACCTCTAGCAACATGTGACTCTGTCCAGGAGAGAATATTCATTTGACATTAATTTGTTTAAATGTACTTTTGTGTAAAAATAAATTATAATATAATTTATCTTCAGAATTACAAATCTGAATGTATGCCGGTGGAAAAATAAGTTCTGTCTGAAAAAAAAAAAAAAAGAGAGAGAGAGAGAGAATCTGTATTGGACACAGACCGTCAGGGCTGTTCAGAGAAAACCATTTTCTAATTCACTGACAGACACACAGACACACGCACACATACACACACACCAATTTCTGAAATGAGCAAATGAAAGGCTGTGTTCCATCAGGGCCACCGTAGGGGGTCGATTGAGAAAGAGAGAGAGAGAGAGATGGGGGGGGGGGGTATACATAATTGCCCCCCCATCATCAGCTGTTACTGTTGTCTGTTCCTACTGTATTAGAGAGAATGTGAATATGATCTGAAAATTAACCAATAAAAAGAAAAAAATCTTAAAAATGCAGTCAATGATGACGTTTAATTGTATAGAATAGAATAGAATAGAATAGAATTAGAAATAAATTAACCAAATGCAAAGAAAAATGAGGACCTGTGACACCACCACAGGGTCCCACTTGCGGCACATTTCTGGGTTGCAGTTCATTCTTTTTCCATGTGGGGTGCTCGATTTTGGAGTGTAGAATGAATGGAGTACTATAGAGCTCTACCTCAAAAAGTGCCCTTATCTCAGGATATAATTTTTTGTCTAGTAATTCAAATCTTTTTTCTGAAAGAGATGGTAGAGCAAATACACAGGGCTGAGACTTACATTTTTAGAGTCACGTGTTTGCTTAAAAAAAGCGATTTAAACTGTCGATGACATCACACAGAGCTTACGGCCAGAGATACTGCTTTATGCCAACAAGCCTTCTTGTCCCGAAGCAGAGCTGCAGCTGACACAGGTCAAATAGGGTACATATGCATGAAAGTTTTTTTAAAAGCTTTTTCTAACAGGGCTGTGACTGAATGGTGAGTTGCACGGCACGTCAAGTGGCATTTCTGGTCATAATCCACCCTCTCGCCGGAAGCCCAGTGGTCATTAGCAGAGTACATTTACATTTAATATTTTGGTCTGACAACGAAGGGACCACATGTACAGACCCTTATAATGTGAGACATGTTAGGGTCTTCAAAGAGTTCGCCAGGGACTTTTAGTAATGAGAGAATTAGCCGATTCATTCATGCTAATATCGGTGATATTGCAGTCAAGTGATTTGAAGCTCCGAAGGTGACAGCAGTGGAATGTCGTGGGATGATATTTCACGAGAATTACGACACACCTGCCTAGAACAACCGTCAATGGAAACACGTTCAAAGCACAAATATACTTTATTGAAATTTGATGAATATCAATATTGTTTTGTGAAAAACTAAAGGAAACACCGCTTCTGTCACATGAATGCCAAAAATAACCCACATGTTAGCAAAATGAGTAAAAAACAGATGTCTTTGGAAAGTTTCCTTTTGAAGAGGAAAAGTCCACTGAAGAGACAGAAGAAGAGCCTCCAACTTCCAAGAAAAGGAAAGCTTTTAACAGACAATACCAGGAGTTGTACTCCTGGTATTGTCTGTTAAAAGCAATACCAGGAGCAATACCAGGAGCAATACCAGGAGCAATACCAGGAGTTGTACTCCTGGTATTGTCTGTTAAAAGCAATACCAGGAGCAATACCAGGAGTTGTACTCCTGGTATTGCTCGCTTTATCGAACACAATGAATCCCCATCTTTAAATCTCAAATTTAATTATGATTGTGAATTATGATTGTCCCCCCCCGGTCCGTGGTAAACTGTGAAACGCTGACCGGTCCGTGGTAATAAAAAGGTTGGGGACCACTGTTGTAGAGCATAGGTCAAAAATTAGCGGCCCTAAAAACATCTGGCCCGTGAGATTGTTTGAGTTAGAAAATTAAAATAAATGATGCTTTTTAATAATGGGACCGACAGACTCAAAAAGCTCTTTATTTGGGAAGTTAATTTTTCAGAACAGAAACTTTTCAATTAATCTGAATTCTTATTTGTCTTATCTCAACATGCAAAAACAAATATGTCGGCGGACAGCATCTGGTCCTGAAATTCCAATAGTCTCTAGAACCACGGTTCTCAAACTGGGGTCCGCGGACCCCTAGGGGGACGTGGCGCATGTCCAGGGGGTACGCGAAGTTGTTCACGGTTTTGTTTTTTGTTTTTGTTTTTTTTGCTGTTTTATTTTGAAATGCGGAAGTTTTATTTTGTAGCGAGCGGGCGGAAGTAGCAGCGCTGTTTGACGCTAGCTTGACTAAATTGAGACGGAGCGAGTCACAGGCTATTTTTAGCCACCCTGCAGCGAACATGGATCGATTTTTCAGTCCGCAAAGTTCCTCAAGAAGTGGTAAAAAAATGACAATGAAAATGACAAAAACAAACGTCCTAGCCCTAAAAAGAGAAAGTACATTGATAGTTATATTGAGTTTGGCTTCATTGAGAACAATGATGGGAGACCAAAATTCCACCAGAAGTCTTTGTCTGTCTGTCTGTCTGTCTGTCTGTCTGTCTCTCTGTCTGTCACACACACACACGGTTTTGTGTGTCTTTTGTTCTGTTTATTATTTTAAAATTATTGAAGTGCTCATTTATACCTGAAAATTTCGCTGGTTTGCACAAAAGCACTATCAAAAAAGGTTATCATTGTTTCATAATAATCATTGTTGAAGTGTTTTTTTTTTTTATCATTTTCAGTATCGCGAGGATGAGGGGGGACATGGAAAAATTTCACCCCTCCAAGGGGGACCTGGGCCAAAAACGTTTGAGAACCCCTGCTCTAGAACACAAGTAGTCACTCAAAGAACAGACATAGACATCATATCATTGTGAAAATTAAAACACTTCTTTCAAACAGGCCAGACATCAAACATGTTTAGTGTTTGAATTATCATTGCAGCATTTGGGATGTGCCATGCCCATGAATGACAGACTTTTTTCTAAAGTGGCTGTGTATGTTGTCTAACAGTGTATGAAATTAAGCGATACTAAAGGCCTATTTATGTGACTAAAAAAAAAAGTCATTGGTAACATACGTATATGAATCAACAAACCAACAAAGTATGTTGCCTCTGTATTCATGAAAACAAACAACATAATAACATAAACACCGGGTTAAATAAACACTTCCTGATACCCTCCACCAATCACCAACACATAACAACCACCAATCTGGCGGAGAATGCCCCTAGTGGACCGCCACACAGGCCCCCCCAGAACCGACAGATTGGCAGGACAACCAATAAAAAGAACAAACAACACAACAACAGCCTAGGCATCGATAAGCAAAAGGCACAGAGAATAGCGAAAAGTCCATTCAGTCTCTTGTAGGAGGCCTAATAGTACGTCCGTAACGGCTGACACGCACCGCCGCAGGGGGGTTAACCCCCACCCGCTGGGCAGGAGGACCCCGACCACGGCGAAAGCGTGGGGGTAAGTCAGACGCCGGCGGAGCAGCGGGGGGTTGACCCCGGCGGGGGGGCTGTGCCGGAACAAGGGACCCCTCTGGGTCACAGTGAGCAGGCTTCAGGCGATCCACGGCAATCCGCTCCAGACGCCCACCCAAGTCGAGAACAAAGTTTTTAGGCCCAGCATCCACCACACGGAAAGGCCCATCGTAAGGAGGCTGCAGCGGAGAGCGGTGGCCACCATGACGGATAAACACAAAATCTGCGGACATCAAATCCCGTGGCACCCGAAAACTGGGCAGGCAGTGGTGCACGGGAACCGGAGCCACAGCCCTGGCCAGGCCCTGTGGCAGCAGACGAGGGGCCACTGAAACCGCAGGAGCCCCAGCGGCGGCCGGCAAGAAGTCCCCAGGAACACTCAGCGGCTGGCCATAGACAAGTTCAGCAACTGATGACTGGAGGTCCTCCTTCGGAGCAGACCGCAGGCCCAACAGCACCCACGGCAAACGGTCCACCCAGGCCCCATCCGTGAGACTGGCCCGGAGAGCAGCCTTGAGGGAGCGATGGAAACGTTCACAGAGGCCGTTGGCCTGGGGGTTGTAGGCTGTAGTGCGGTGGAGCTGAACCCCCAAACCCTGTGCCATGGCATTCCACAAGTCCGACGTGAACTGGGCTCCCCTGTCCGAGGTCAAGTCCGCAGGCGGGCCGAAACGCGCAACCCAAGTGGAGATGAAAGCCCGGGCCACCTCCTCCGCCGTCGTGGATGCCAGAGGAACAACCTCTGGCCATCGGGTAGTCCTGTCCACCATAGTCAGGAGATGCGTGCAGCCACATGAGGGGGGCAAAGGCCCAACCAAGTCCACATGGACGTGGTCGAACCGCCTCTCTGGCACCAAGAAGGGCCCCAATGGAGCCTTGACGTGCTGATGCACCTTGGCCCGCTGACAAGGGACGCAGGCAGCCGCCCACCCCCTCACATCCTTACGCAGGCCCGGCCAGACAAACTTGGCCCCAACGAGCTTCACCGAGGCCTTCACCCCAGGATGGGAGAGAGCGTGGACAGCGTCGAACACCCGGCGCCGCCAGCCGGCGGGAACCACAGGTCGGGGCTGACCAGTGGCCATGTCACACACCAACTTGGAACCATCCTCATGACACGGCACGTCCACCAGCCGCAAACCAGTGTCAGCCCAACGGCACGCCTCCAGCCCTGCATCGCCCATCTGATCCGCCGCCATTGCCGAATAATCCAAACCCAGGTGCACAGAGGACACCAGCACCCGGGAAAGACAGTCCGCCACTCCGTTGTACATACCAGCCACGTGTTGAATGTCAGTCGTGAACTCCGAGATGGCTGCAAGCTGGCGCTGCTGGCGGGCAGACCATGGGTCCGCTACCTTGCCCATAGCGTGTACCAGGGGCTTATGGTCCACATACGCAGAGAAGCGGCGGCCCTCCAGCAAGAACCGGAAGTGCCGCGTAGCGAGGAATAGTGCCAAAAGTTCCCGGTCAAATGTGCTGTACCTCCTCTCCGCAGCCCGGAGCTGCCGGCTGAAGAAAGCAAGGGGCTGTCAAGCCCCCGCCACCCACTGCTCGCAAACCGCACCCACAGCCACATCAGAAGCGTCCGTAGTGAGAGCCAGAGGGGCAGTGGCCAAAGGATGCACCAGCAAAGCAGCCCCAGCCAGAGCAGCCTTCGTGTCCTCAAACGCCTGGAGCCTTTCCGGAGACCAGTCCACCTCCTGAGACCCCCTCTTACCCCGGAGCAGGGCATATAGGGGGTGCATGAGTTGGGCCACCCTGGGGAGAAAGCGATGATAAAAGTTTACCATCCCCAGAAACTCCTGGAGTAGTTTAACGGTCCGTGGGCGGGGAAACTTCCTAATTGCCTCCACCCGTGTAGGCAAAGGAACTGCCCCCTGCGCAGACACCCTGTGGCCCAGAAAGTCAATCTCTGCCAACCCAAACTGGCATTTAGCTGGGTTGATAATCAAACCATGCTCCCTCAGACGGTCAAAAAGCAACCGCAAATGTTCCAAATGTTCTGCAGCTGAGGAGCTGGCCACCAGGATGTCGTCCAAATACACGAACAAAAAGGGCAGGTCCCTCAATACAGTGTCCATGAGGCGTTGGAAAGTCTGAGCCGCCCCCTGCAGGCCAAATGGCATACTCAAAAACTCGGAGGATGCCATTCGAGGGATAACAGCGGATGAAACGAGGTACTATCATGTTGTTGCGGCTTTGGATGCCCGAACCACACGGCGAGTGATGAGCGTTTTGAGGGACCCTCCTGCCGCTGATAAATATGGGGCCATTAAGACTTTACTGTTGCATCTCTATCAGCTTTCGGACACGGAGCGAGCAGATCGTTTATTTTCGCTAAATGGCTTGGGGGACAGTAAACCAACCGAACTTATGGAGAACATGTTGGCTTTGCTGGGTTCGGGCGATGCCTCTTTTTTGTTTGTCCAACTATTCCTTCGTCAATTGCCTCCCCCAGTACGCACGGCGTTGGCTAGTTCGCAGCTAGTCGCCGCAAAGGATTACAGAGGGTTGGCTGAGGAAGCGACCCGACAATACAGCGTGCATTCTCTGCTGGATGAAGCTTCGGCGGCGGCTCCGGATGAGCCAGAAGTAAACGCTGTGGCCGCGGTGGTGGATGGACGCCGCAAGGGAGACCCGTTCTGTTTCTACCATCGCCGTTTCGGGACTAAGGCTAGGCGCTGCATACCACCATGCACGTTCGCGGTGCAGGGAAATGCCAGAGCCGGTGCTCGTTAGCGGCTGTGAGCGCTGGCGGTGCGGACAAGCTGCTGTTTGTTCGAGACGACCTGACGGGGAGGCGTTGGCTGGTCGATTCAGGAGCCCAGCGTAGCATTATACTTCTACTGTTGACACCTTGGCTGCCTGTCAGGGACCCCTGCTGAGCGCAGCTAATGGGACTACCATCCGCACTTTTGGATCAAGGTCTGTGACTGTTTCCTTTTCTTTTTGAAGGTTTAATTGGGAATTTATTATTGCCTCAGTTTCAGTGCCTATATTGGGAGCAGATTTTTTGTGTGCACATGGGCTGCTAGTGGATCTTCCGCATGGCCGTTTAATTGACTCCACCTCATTTGCCACCTACCCCTGCTCTATGGGGGGCGCTGAGGCTGTAGCTCTTCCCAGGGTGCTTGCTGTGGGTGATGATTACCAGCGCCTCCTCCTGGCTGACTTCCCGGAACTGACTGTGCCCAACTTCTCGGCTGCTGTTGCGAAGCATGGGGTGGAGCACTTCATCCCTACAACCGGGCCACCGGTTTTCGCTCGGGTACGTCGCCTGGACTCAGCCAAGCTGGACATAGCAAGGGAGGAGTTTGCCACAATGGAGCGCTTGGGTATTGTGCGGCGCTCGAATAGCCCGTGGGCATCCCCCCTGCACATGGTGCCTAAACCGGGTGGACAGTGGCGACGTTGTGGGGATTTCCGGAGATTAAATGCCATCACCACCCCGGACCGTTACCCGATTCCTCATATACAGGATTTTTCTGCACGGCTGGCTGGAACTACACTCTACTCGAAGGCGAAACCTCCACATGCTGGAACCAGGGCTCTGGATCATGCTCCCAAAACTCAGGCAGCTTGACCGTAGCTGCATACACAGCGGGAGCAGCCGGTTCGTCATCCATTGCAGCAGAAAACGCGAAGAAGAAGAGGGGGGGGGGGATACTGAAGCAAACGTATCACGTCAGGGTCACCAATGTGGAAGTTGTTAAAGACGACGCGGAGAGGACTTCAGATGCTGGGTTCATTTATTATCAACTTCACACACAAACAAGGATTTTTACCCGGAAGCTAAACACCGGGTTAAATAAACACTTCCTGATACCCTCCACCAATCACCAACACATAACAACCACCAATCTGGCGGAGAATGCCTCTAGTGGACCGCCACAACGTAACACTTGCATAGCCAGCAGACAGTCCCCAAATCAAACTGCGCAGAAAAAAATGTGTTTGAACTCCCATTATTTCAACAGGATAAATACAGGGACATATCACTACACATCCCAGACAGACCATGAATAATATCTGAGCCAGCCTACAGCTGGTTACTGTCTATTGCTAATAAAACCAAGATAGCTAGGCTAAACGGAATATTAGCAAACCAATATAGACAAATGGAGCTGTGGTATGACGGGGTTTTTACATTTTTACCCACCTGTTAGTTTGTACTTCTTTCATTCTCACCAGTACCACATATGAGAAGAATGCTTGAGAAATGCACAAATTTCTCTCAGGCAGGGTGAAACCATTTCAGAATTCCAAAGGGGGTTGATGGATTTTTTCAAAGTATGCAATGATGAATTATAAATTAGATTTGTTTACTGTTAGTATTCAAAGAGGAATAGTAGATAAGGACACATTTTTCAAGTATGTAAATGTAAGAATTTTTTTTTTTTTTTACCCCCCCCAAAGTATAATTTTTGCCCCATTTGGGAGGTACCAAGTCACATTTGGGGGGTCCATACCCCCTGTAATTCAAACCCAGAACATAGGTATATACATAGGAACAGAAATGTGAGTAACATGAGTTTCAAACATAATGTGTGTGTTATTGACCGTGATGACACAACAAATATGAATCAATAATAGAGGTCTGTGTGGGACACAATTTCCAGCTCTGCTCCTACACACTAGTCCTGCAGGATTCAGACATGAGTGTAAATGTGGCGTATGGTCGAGGTAAGCAGTCTTCCATACTGTACTGTGTTGCTTGGGGGCCTGAGTCCTTCTGATCAAGGCTCAGCTTGTGGGCGGTGTGAGACAGGTAATGGTCCCTGTCACACTGGGTTCGGTCTTCTCAGAATCGAGTTGTTTGGGAATGCAGCCCAAAGCGGCTGGTAAACTCCATGTAAGGCTAAATATTGACACCAGACCGATAGTCGAGAAGTACCTTAAGGGAAAGTTGAAAAGAACTTTGAAGAGAGAGTTCAAGAGGGCATGAAACCATTAAGGCGTGTCAGGGTCGGCAGCTCAGTGCTGGGAGGATCCCCTTGTGGGTCTTCCCCCATCTAACGTATATATGATAGTCAAAATGAATCATTTATAGCATCTATTTTAAACATGTTTTTAGTTTGCGGGACTGCAGCTTATCACGGCTCCCGCAGTGAGCTTTCAAAATTTGTCACATGCTACACTGCTTTGCACTGGGTCTTGCAGTACTTTTGCAGGAGTCCAGTGCTAACCAATAACAATGCATTGCACTGTCAGAAGCAAATCCGAGCAAAAACACTGAATCCACTCGACTATGGGCTGCCAGGCTTGGCCCGGCAATGACAGAGCAGACAAATTTACAGTAGCCCTGAATTATGTCCAGCAGCATTCATTAAAAATACACTTCAGATTTCAGACACAATAATTTCTAGTGTAAATGGGTTGCATATATCACTTCTCCACCTTCATGGTGCTCAAAGTGATTTACATTAGCCTCACTTCACCCATAGGCTTCTAAGGTTCTGTCAGTCCTACTGGGAGCCTAAGTTAGGGTTCAGTGTCTTGCCCAAGGACACTTCGACATGTGGATAGCCAGAGCTGGGACGTGAACCGCGGACCTTTCAGTCATTGGACTGCGCTACCAACTGAGCCACAGCCGCCCTAGTATGAAAAGTGGTATTTCCCGCTGGTCACTATTTTATGGGTATCTGGTGAAATAGATGACACTTTAATCCTCAGGCAAGCCTTGAAGTTTTTGTTTGTCTATTTTTTTGTATTGTATATATTGCTGAGAAGGACAACAAGGTGGAAGGGAAAATGGTCAGAATGAAAAGTACGAGTTTCGTGAGGATACTGTATTCCTGTGAGTTTAGTAAGCCCACCGAAAAGGCACTAACAGTCTCCGCACTTCTGAGCGCAACTCGCACAACTGAGGTGGTTTGGAATTCAAATATTTCCATCTCCAGTGCAGCCTGATCTAAAGAGGGGATAATTTCTTTCACCAGGGAGGAGAAGCTAGTTTTACTGCAGGGTCACATATAAAGGCAATGATGCCTTTTAGAATGGAGTAGTCTTTAAACCAAGAAGTGACGTTGGCTTGATGAAGTCAACCATCAACTCTGTCACTTTACATGGAAAACATGGAAATGTGTGCGTGGGGTGGTTGTTGTTTTTTAACAAACATGCAGATAATAGCACCCCTAATGGCCAGTCAGCAAATTTAACCTACATCAGCCAGCTTGAATGTCTCAGTAACGTCATTGTTTTGGTCGTGGCCCACCATGTAATGGCCTGAGGCCAAACTTCTTTGCAGACCCCTGTTGTAGAGGTTGGAGAACCGCAGAGGAAACACTATTATTGTCTGGACTTTTCTGTTTTCTGCTTGTAAAATGTTGTAGCTAAGCTAATGCTAGCATGTTAACATGAGTGTACATGGGGCCACTATGCTAGTTCACTACAGAATATTTTGTGCAATTTATTTTAATTTCAAAGAATGTATTTTTACTGAAAAGCATTTAATTAATGAATATTAAATTCATATTGATATATGTGATATAAAATAAGCACATTGTGAGTCTTTTACACTGTGATTAGATGTGATTGTAGGTTAAACAGATGCACTTGCACTTCAAATGGTAATTTTAATTACATTAAAATGAGTAAAAACAAAATACAGTAAAGATGTTATTCATGTTCATATTGTACTGTTAATTAAAACAATGTATTTCATTTCTCTTGTTTAAAATTTTAATTTTATGTTGAAAAGGAAGACCATACACATGAAGAAAAGACAAGTTGTGTTTTTACTTTAAAGCAGGGGTTTTCAAATTGTGGGTTAGTGTGCCTCCCCTAAAAGAATTCAAAAGCAGCCCCCCCAACAATATATTTTGTAAACATCTTTATTTCTTATCTTTTTAATTTATTATGTCTTAAACTTTTTTTTTTTTTTACATTTTAAACATCTTCATCTCTATATGTGCTGAAATACATTTTGAAACACATTTTACTATCTGTAACATCTTTTTAAAAATTAATTGTTGGGTTTGTTTTTTAACACTTTTTAACATCTTTGTGTGTTTCCTACTTATTTTTAAATATACTTTAATATCTGTGTTTCTTTTAACATGACAACATGTTTGTGTGTTTTTAAATAAATTTTCACATCTGTATATGTTTTTTTAACACCCCCTCCTGTT
Organism: Siphamia tubifer; assembly: GCA_020466265.1. Classification (NCBI taxonomy): domain Eukaryota; kingdom Metazoa; phylum Chordata; class Actinopteri; order Kurtiformes; family Apogonidae; genus Siphamia; species Siphamia tubifer. Next base: position 40,181,212 of record CM035788.1, read on the forward strand.
TTTTAACACCTTTATGTGTTTTAAAACATCCACAATTCATTTAGCTTCCCATTCAAAAACACATCCTGTTATTAGCTAACACCTCTGTAAATGACACACTGTGGGTGCGGTGCGGAGCATCGGTCAAGACCAATGTGTGAAAAGACAAACCTTAAATAATTGGGCTCAGACTTACTCTGTTTCTTGCTTGCCCCAAACTCTATGTCTCTCACTTCACCTTGTGGTAAGATTTTGCCCCTTGCATATACTGTAGTTGGCTAACCACATATTTACACTTGTTTTTAACATTCAGGTTTACATTTCCTCCCCTGAAGTCCTCTGGCACCCCCCAAGAAAGGCCCACCTCGCACTTTGAAATCAACTGCCTTAAAGGGTAATGTGTGCTTCATAAGATATATGAAATAATTGGTAAAATATAATCACATAAGTGCATTTCATGTTTTTGTAAAGACTTAAAATGATGTACAGTGTCCCTTCACTATACAGGAGGTCCTCGGGTTATGCTGTACTCAACTTACGCTGTTTCAAATTTTTCAATGCCTGAGTCTTGTCTGCCGTTTTGTCTCCTTTTGCCCCATAGTGTTGAGTGTAGGCACGTGCACTCTTCCCCTTTTTCACCCTCCTTGACACCTCCAAAAAGAAATCAGGAATTTGTAGTGATGCTGGTCCAGCCAAGAGGAAAGCCATTACCATGAAAATTAAGATGGACATAATCAAAAGGTCAGAGAAGGCGACATGGTGACGCACATAGCTAAATCCTTAGGCGTCAACTGTGGCAACCATTGTTAAGGACAAAACCCATATTTTAGATCATATGAAGGGTTCATCCCCTGGTGAGTACAGTATCTTACATTTTAGTTTAATGTATGATTATTTTATTAATACAAATTATTTGAATATTTATTTAGAGATTTAGGGGGTATTTAGAGATATTAAAAGGTTAATTCCAATTTACGTGGAAATTCGAGTTACATTGCCACTGTAGGAACTTAACGCAGTTGTAACCCAAAGACCTGTAAACACAGTTCATCTTTCACAGCCTCACTGTTTCACAGATTTTTTTGGTGCAATTTTTCATGTTTTGTTTTGTTTTGTTTTGTTTTGTTTTGTTTTTTTACAGTGTATGTACGTGCATTCTGTTTTGCGTTGTGATTGGCCCTGATTGGTCGTGATGGAGTGCCGCGAGGTTCCCAGTAATACTAAAAGGTGACATATAAACCCTGCAGACACTGATTGGTCAGACAGTTGTCTCTGTGACTCCACTCCTTTACAAAATACATATGTGAAAGATGGCAGTAAATATATTAGTAAATTAATCCACATGATGACATCCCATAATACTAGACCATGGTTGATCCAGTAGATTCGGGTGATGACGTAAAGATTCAGACAAGACATGAAACAAGTGAATTGATCAACAATTCACTGAGCAGACAGGAATTAACGCACTGCATCACGATGACAACCAGTTACTGTAAAGTATCAGTGGATCTTCTTCACCTGTGAAGGTTCACTCAGAGCACTGGCATTCGTGTGTGCTCCACAAACTCACAGGTGAACTGTAGCAAGAACAGTGACTGTAGGAAAAAAATAATGACTTAACTTAATTTTTACGCGACCAAGTAACGGCGGAGTTATGTTTTCACTAGCATTTATCTGTTTGTTTGTTTGTTTGTTTTAGGGGGCTGACCTGCCTTGGTGGAGTCTGCGCTCTAGTTCTAGTTACATTTATACATTTGGAATGTTTTAATAGCAACAGTGATAATAATGGATTTCTATACTGCATTTCATGGCACCCAAATTTCTTTACATTATTGATCCATTATTCATTCACTCTCACATTCTCCCTCTGGTGGTGGCAATCTACATTTGCATCCACAGCTACTCTGGGGCAGACTGACAATTCACACCTACCACCACTCTGACCACCACTCAACATTCATACATCAGTGTGAATGACACTGGAGGGAAGGAGGGGTCAAGTGTCTTCTCAAGGACACAATAGATAGACTAGGGCAGAGCAGGATTCAAACCGACAACCCTTCAGTTATTGGACAATCTGGTCTACCGCCTGAGCCATGGCTGCCCTATTTTTATTTTTTATTTTAATTTTTTTTTGGGGGGGGGTGGTCAGATTAGCCACAGGGCGTTGTAACTTTGACTTTGCGTGTTCACACTATATACCTATACCTGCACAGTATGGATGTGTCTATAACCTGCAGTTACACACAGCGCAGATGTAGCTATATCCTGCTCCACACAGGAGATAGTCCTGTTCATTAGAATATTTGTACTGATATGCAGGGCTGTCCATAGCTTTTATGGGGCCCCGAGCAAAATTTCATTTGGGCCACCCCCTCCCCTATACCACCTGTCCTAGAGTTTACACTGTGCAACATACCCACTATCATGACCATATGGTTTAATTTGCTCACAACATACCCATGCCATTCTGGCTGTTGTTTTTAATCTTAGTTGGGTAGCAAACACAAACAAATGTTTTAATTATTTTTCACTTACTGTACATACAAATACACTGAGGTGTACATATGTGCGATATTAATTTCACTATTTGAACATTTTTCCCCTCACTTAACAATTGAGTGGTAGTGAAAGCTTCGTTAGTCAGATTTCTTTGGAAATGTGAATATTTCACGTGCAGGCAGTGGTCCTCTACTTACCAAATCAGTTCTTTCTGATACATCAGACCCCTCAGTTGGGTCACCTGGAGGTGTTGCATCCATGTTGATGAATGAAACCTATTGACCAGAGATGTGGCATCTATGCCAGAAGCAGACGGACCTGTATGCAAATCAGAATTTATATCAGCATATTTCAAAGTAAACTGAAAAAAGACAAATGCTGTCCTGTAAACTGACCTGGAACAGTGGCCGATGTTGAAACCTCCCCCTCACCTTCAGGTGCTGGCGGTCCGACAGAGGATGAACCTGTTGTGAGAAAATAACGAGGCCTAAATTAAGCGTACCATGTCAAATTTAAAATAAAACTATAAATGGTAAATGGACTGCATTTATATAGCGCTTTTCCACCTTCATGGTGCTCAAAGCGCTTTACATTAGCCTCTCATTCACCCTTTCACACACACCAGTAGGTTTCTAAGGTCTATGGTAAGTCCTACTGGGGGCCTAAGCCAGGGTTCAGTGTCTTGCCCAAGGACACTTCGACATGTGGCCAGCCAGAGCTGGGACGCGAACCGCCAACCTCTCGGTCATTGGGCAACCCACTCTACCAACTGAGCCACAGCCGCGAACTAAACATTTTAGAACAATCAAATCTTTAAAAAAAAGCTTCATCCATGATCTGCAGGCAACCTCTGATCAGTACTTACTCGCTGTATCAGTACTCTGATCAGTATTCAGTCGCTGGATCAGTACTCTGATACATACAGACAGACATAAAATTTGAAAACAATTCTTTATGGCAGATACTAATCTGTCTTATTGGCACAATGTTGTTTATAATGAACATCTGTCAGAAGCCTAGTTGGTGTGATGGGATTATTTATAAATTGTCAGTTATTTTTAATCCATTTTCTTACTCTTACTCTTACTTGATTTTATTTGGTCACCTATCTAATGTTAGCTACTGGCTTTGCTGACTTGTCGTACATGCCAATTGGCCAGTATGCTAGTGCATGACACCTGCTTATCCAACAGCGGCAGCAGCAAACAGCAGGAAACGTTCAGTTTTGAGAATATTTCACTAATTATCAATATAAAATAAAATTCACAATTGAATCTATCTGTAATACCATCTAATCAATGATATTTTTAAAAATATAAAACATTTATTTAATCATGGATTTTTGGTGCTCTTGGGGGGCCCCTATGCAGCCGCATACTTTGCGTATGCCTTGGGCCAGTGTTCTGTAAATCCTTCCTACCCGACGAGTGGGGGGGGGGCTGGTCCAGACACCAGACAGGCGAGGGAGGAGGTCTGGGGTCACAGGTCAGCACAGGCGTGTCACCACAGATCCTATCGTCCATGGCTTCCACTCAGACACTGTCAAGAGAGCCATCACTCCCCCCTGGGGGGGAGGGGGGAAAGGGGACACCAGGTGACTAGCCATGAACAGACTTGGTATGAAAGATAGGTTATAAAAATGACAAAAACAGATGCAAAAGAGAGGGAGAGAGAGAGAGTTCCTACCAAGCCCCACTGCGCATGTGCACAACACATTACATAATTTCTGGAGGCTTGGTCTGATTTCCATTCTACCATCAGCTATGTCTAGAGAAAAAGGGGTGAGTGCTCTACATTTTCTGCTTAATCTAAGACAATGTTGATTTTTGGCCTTTATGTGAGTCTTGTGAGTCTACTTGGCTGTCTCAACTAACTATTATAGGCTTGTTTTGTTAATAAAACTATCTGTGTGAGCTGTTTAAGCACGGTGTTTTGCAGACTTCGTTTGTCATGCAGGGTATACAGCCCTCATTTGATTGTCAGTAAACTTTCTGTTTACAACACTTCTCCATTTCAGTCACTTCTACATAGTAACTTATTCTTTGTAAATGAGTGAATTTAGCCACACGAGAAACAATTACAAGCTAGCACTGACCCATGGAGATCTGAGCATTTGTTTGTCTTCAATTCAATTTAAATTAAAAATGTTCTTATAAATAATTTCGAATCATCCTTAGCCGTCCATATGGGAATAGTTCAGAACAAATACTCATTTAAGTAAATTTTGTAAAACTTGTGTGTTTGTGTGTTTAACAGAACATGGATACATAAAGGCTGGATCATTTGAAGTGTCAGAATGACCTATCTGCGTAGCTTAATATAGCAGCATATTTTGATGGGGTCATTTCAGTTCAATTGTATTTGTAGATCTCCAAATCACAACAAGTCATCTCACAGGGCTTTGCAGAGTTCCTCACAAAACAATCACAGAATAAATTGCAGTCCCAAGCACCCCTTGTCTTTAGACCTTCCTTTTCAGCAAGAAAAAACTCCAAAACCCAGTGGGGAAAAAAGAAGAAATCTCAGGGAGAACCACAGGGAAGGACAGATCCACTGCCATGGACAGATGGCTATAGATAAACGTCCATTTGTAAATGAAGGGGAGGAGGTTAGGGGTCACAGGCCTACAAAGGACACAGTGGGTCACTGCAGATGCTATTGGCTATGGTTCCTTATGAGAGCTCCTGAGCTACTGAGAGCTCCATCCCCCAGAGGGATGAGTAGCAACTCACCTGCATATACTAATATAGAAGCATATTCTGCCAGTGTCATTTGGAATGTCAGAACATCATACCTGCACTCCCTTATATTGCAAACATGTGCATGTAGCCTATACTATACATTTATACCATAATCCGCACCGTTCATAGTACCATGCTCCTCTAACTATGCATATACCAGGACTTACCTTATTTCTATTTCCTATTCTTTTCGTAATTCTATTTTATTTATTTTATCTTATTTCATTTGTGCTTGTTACCAATGTGGAATTGTCTGCCTGCCTTGTACTAAGAATTTCATTCCACAAATGACGCTGTTTATATTGTACATATGACAATAAAGAATCTTGAATCATATACTAATGTAGAAGCACATTCTGAAGGTGACATTTGAATGGTCAGAACGTCCTACCTGCATACATCAACAGTAGAAGTATATATTCTGAGGAGGTTCATTTAACTGCTGTCGGGTCCTACTTGGTGCTAACTAATAATGTGGAAGCACTCTAACTTGGTAATCAGAAGGGTCAGGACATCGTGCATCCATCTATATTTTATTTCTGACGAGTTTGTTAGCAGTGTTTAAGGGTACTTGCACAAAAAAGCATTGAAACAGCGATCGAACAGCGACAAAAATGAAAGTGGAAGGGCAAGGTAGTATTTTCTGGCAAGGTAACACATCTGTCATTTCGTTCTACTGTAGGACATTTCATGGAAGTAGGACAATTCGGCAGCTGATATGACTCTTCATGTAGGACACAAGTTGAATGTCCATGTTTTTCAATATGTTAGATAAAGACTATCTAACATATAGACACACTTTTGCATTTGTTTACATTCAATCATAAATTGCAGTCATTTGTGCAATGACATAATTGCGCAGGATGACATCACGACTGCGATTGAATTAATGCTGCAGCACTTAACCTCATATAGACTCAAATTGTTTTTGTCCTCCTCACTTGTCAGCCTCTCTCATAAACCTTCATTTTCATGCTGTACATGTCAGTCTTTATGTTGCAGCGCTCATGCAGAGTCCACATGGCAGCGTCGGCAGTGGTGGTGGCGGCGCTTTGTGCCTGTTCTGCCGTTCTGCTTGGTTCGTGTTCGTACAAAAGCCTCGTCACAGCTGCTGTCAGAGCGCAACAATAGGTGGAGTGACAGCTGCCTGGCCCCGCCCACACTGCCGCCACGGTTACAGGGTTACAGGAGCTATTCAGGTCCCATGTGACAAAGCAGGCTGAACCAGGCCAACGTGGGCTAATGCAGGCCAAAATCCACAAAGGTAACAGTGTACAGCCTTTGTGCAGGTCACAGAGCCGAGCAGGAGAGTGACAGTGTTACAGTGAGAGCTACGAGTTCATTAGAGCAGCACTGACCCCCCAACCCCAAGTGAAGAGGTGACCTGTCCCCTTCTATGAACTCATTAACATCCACTGTCAACCAGAGTTACAGCTATGAGATCACAAAACAATGAACATGCATCTTAATTTAATGTATTTTAGACACTGGTCTGTTGGTAAATGGTGTATTTCACCACTGGAAAGTGAACAAAATAATCAACAAATTTGATAAAATAATCAACAATGTTAGCAAAAGTAAGCAAAAGAAATCAACACATTTCAATAAAATGACCATAATAATCAACAAATAACACAAAAATTAACAAAATCATTAATAAATTAATTAACCATTTCTCAGTCATCACTGTAAGATGCAGGAACATGCTGTAAATCCAATAAAATTGTCTTTAACTTTGAACTGTAAAGGTCACGGACAGTAGTCTGTTGGTAAATGTTGTTTCAGTCCATTTGTTCAAATGCAGGTTTAAGCACACATGCACTTAAAAATCTAAATGTAGTAGTGTTTTCCAGTCTACAGCTTTTTACCAGCTAAACAGCAAAAGTGAATGTTTTAATCCAAGCTATAGGGTGTTTTCTTCATTCTTGTGTTTTTACTTTACTAATCTTGTTGACTATGTTTATAATTTTGTTTCATTTTTGGATTTTTTTTTTTTTTTTTACCAAGGCAGTATTAAATTCAGGTCCATTTGTTTGTCTGTCTGTATGTCTGTATGTCTGTTTGCAGGATTACGCAAGCAGTTCTGAATGGATTTTGATGAAACTTTCAGGAATCATAGATAATGGGTCGAGGAAGAACCCATTAGATTTTGAGCAAAGGTCAAGGTCACACTAAAGGTGAACAACTAAAACACATAAGTGGTAATATCTTAGGATTTAGACAAGATAGTCTTGAGTTTTTTTTGCATTCACATCATCTCACCTTCGCACATCAGATGGGTCAACACCTGTGGCTCGATTACATCATGTTTTGACATCATATGACGCCATATCAAGCCTTGGTGGAGGTCTGCTGTCTCTGACTGCCTTGTTATAATTATGTTACTCATTCTATTGCCTTTTTTGCATATTTATTCTTTTTCAGTTATTTTACTCATTTTGTTGACTTTTTTCATTTAGTTTAGAAACGCTGTGTTTATTTTTAGTTAATGATTTTTACTGAAAAAGTCACTCTTTGGTGAAGAAAAGGTAAATGGGCTGCACTTATCTAGTGCTTTTCCATGTTCAAGGCACTCAAAGTGCTTTACATTTTCCTTCAGTATTTTTCTGTTTTGATATAATATCCTTTGAATTTACTCAAAGCATTTGTGAGTATCTACATGATCAGTGAAACAGGAAAATAGGTGTTTTTCATTGGAAAAAGTGCTCAATTTAGAGGGTAATATAATAAAGGGTGATTAATAGCTTATGGAAGGTTAAATAGAGGAAAAAACATTTTGGAATTGACACTAAAGTCACACAGGGTATTTATGGGTTCATTTGGAAGGGTATCTTTTTCAGATCAATGTTTCACCCTTTGATTCCTGATGTGTCAGCAGATGGGTGGTTAAGTTTAAATATTCTGAAAAATTCACCCATTTGCTCAATTTTTTAAATTTCCAGTCGTGCTGATAGAATAAACCTCATTCTCTCCGTAGACATCTGAGCATGCTCAGTTCAAGCTCCATCCCCTGTGAAATGGGGGGTCAAACCCAGAACAGTGAGTGAAACCAACTCACTATAAAACATTGCTTTGTTGTTGTTGTTGTTGTTGTTTTTTTTACATAATTTTCCTCATGTTTTTTTCCTCTTGTTTCCAGTGTTGTGGTGATTTTCCTTTTTTGGGGGGCTTTTTTAAATTGTGCTTCACTGAGTCTTGTTCATGGAATTGTGTATGGAGTGTCAAAAAGCAAATGATTTAGAAAAAGAAAATGCCAAAACTGGAAACAAATTACAATACTAGTTCCTTTCCTTTCCCTTTTTTACTTTTTAATTTTGTTACTTATTTTCTTAATTTTTGTATGTTTTGTTTATTTATTTATTTTAATTTATCTGTCTTACTTTGTTAATGGAAATTATTATTTTGTTGGATTATTATTCGTCTTTCTTAGGTTTATTGATCACTTTGGCTGTTTTTGTTCATTTTGTTGCTTACTTTATTATTGTATTTAAGTTTTTTATTTGTGGAACTGTTAAAATCTCAGGAGTTAAGGGTTAAAGACACACACACACACACACACACACACACACACACACACACACACACACACACACACACACACACACACTCGTCCAGTCTAATTTTCATATGAAAAAAGCACATTCAGAAATAATGGGCTCCCCACCACTCACTGGCAGAACTCCAGTTTTTTTCTGGAGGACTTGGGTTTCACTCCAGTATAAGAAAAAAAGCATAAGAAAAAAAAAGCTCTGAGGGTGAGAGTCTGCGACTATTATTCTGGCCCGCCCTGGGCCGACAATTACATCCCTGTGTGTGAATAGTTGAGTGTTATTAGATGAGAATGAATGATGCTGTTGGCTCTGGGATGAAGGTCCTTTCAGACACAGAAGGAAAAATAAGAAAGAAGAAGGTGCGTTCGAGGACAGCGGGCGTTCGTTTGTCCGTCTGCTAATGTTCCCTATTAGACTCATGTTCCATTAGGTTGTCAAGGCCACTCAGTGCAATGCAATTCTGATACAGACCAGAGGAGGAGGAGGAGGAGGGGGGGCTTTTATCATATTCCATCATATCCGTTATGAATGATAATAATAATAATTCTCTTTGCATGGATAGTAACCCAATCAAATCATGAACTATTTGTTCATGGCCATGAATTTAAATTAGCCGGAACAGGAACGCACCACAGGAATAAGAAAGATACTTAAGTGGCTTTAATAGGTTATGATGCAAAAAAAATTTAATATCTGAGCATATGCAGATAAATCTGGTCATGTGCATTGCTTAAATATTAGCTTAAATGTTAATGTAAACACTAGTTAAGTATTATCTTGAATGTTAACTCAATATTAGCTTAAATATATTATAATATAATAATACTATCGAAATATTTGTTTAAATATTAGCTTAATTATCAACTTAAATACCAGCTAAATAACAGTTTAAATATCAACTTAAGTACCAGCTGAATATTAGCTTAAATATCAACTTAAATATTAGCTTTAATATCATCTTCAATGTTAGTTTAAATATCAACTTATATATAAGGGCGGCATGGTGGTGCAGTGGTTAGCATCTGTGCCTCACAGCAAGAAGGATGCTGGTCGATTTTATGTGAATTGATTTTAATCTGTTTTTAGTTTGCCACCCTCTACCCTTTCCCCTCAAGTGACTCCGGTCTCTTGACAGGCTGCCATTGTAAATAAGAATCTGTTCTTAATGTTAAATAAAGGTTAAATTTAAAAAAACAAAAAACACCAGACCTTTCTGTGTGGAGTTTGCATGTCTGCGTGGGTTTTCTCCGGTTTCCTCCCAACATCCAAACACATGATAGGTTAATTGGTTAATCTAAATTACCCATAGGTGTTAATGTGAGAGTGTCTATTTGTTATACATATGTTCAGCCCTGAGATGAATGGGCGACTCATACAGGGTGTACCCCGCCTCCGCCCATTGTAGCTGAATTAGGCCCTCACAGACCCCTGTGACCCTAGTGAGGATAAAGCAGGTTCAGATGACAACACGAGATCAGCTTCAATATTAACTAAATATCAGAGGAAATGTTAGCTTAAAATATCAGCTTAATTATTAGCTTAAATGTTAGCTTGAATATTGGCTTATCTATTAAATGACAGTTTGTCTGTCTGCTAATGTTCCATATTAGACTCATGTTCTATGAAGTTGTCAAGGCCACTCAGTGAAATGTAATTCTGATACAGAGCGGGAGAGGGAGGCTTTTATCATATTCCATCATATCCATTATGAATAATAGTAATAATAATAATTCTCTTTTCATGGATAGTAACCCAATCAAGTCATTAACTATTGGTTCATGGCCATGAATTTAAATAGTCCAGGGTTTCAAGTTAAGGAAAAAACGAGCCAAAGATATTTATTCAAATTCATGCAGAGGTGGGAAGGAACCAAGTAGAAGTACCTCCTTACTACTGATAGACCCATGTATGTATGTATAAAAAAAAAAAAAAAAATGTTCCTCTCGCCCCACATGGGCGGTATCTCCTTCAGACTCGGGTCCTCTACCAGAGGCCTGGGAGCCTGAGGGTTCTGCGCAGGATCTTAGCTGTTCCTAGCAATGCGCTCTTTCGTACAGAGATCTCTGATGTTGTTCCTGGTATCTGCTGGAGCCATTCTCCCAGCTTGGGGGTCACTGCCCCTAGTGCTCCGATTACTACTGGTACCACTGTTGTCTTCACACTCCACATTTTCTCTAACTCCTCTTTTAGCCCTTGGTATTTCTCAAGCTTGTCATGTTCTTTCTTTCTGATGTTGCTATCACTGGGGACTGCTACATCTATCACCTCCACTGTCTTCTCATGTTTATCCACCACCACTATGTCAGGCTGATTGGCCATCACCATCTTGGCAGTCTGGATCTGGAAGTCCCACAGGATCTTGGCGTGTTTGTTTTCTGTCACCTTTGGGGGGGAGGGGGGGTCTCCCATCTTGACCCTGGGACCTCCAGTCCATACTCTTTACAGATGTTCCTGTACAGTATGCCCGCTTCCTGCTTATGCCTCTCCATGTATGCCTTGCCTGCCAGCATCTTACACCCTGCTGTGATGTGCTGGACTGTTTCAGGGGCTTCTCTACACAACCTACACCTGGGGTCCTGTCTGATGTGGTAGACTCCAGCCTCTATTGCTCTGGTGTTCAGGGCTTGTTCTTGTGCAGCCATGAGTAGTGCCTCTGTGCTGTCCTTTAGTCTAGCCTTTTCCAGCCACTGGTATGTCTTTTCCATATCAGCCACTTCCTCAATTTGCCGATTGGTACACGCCATGCAAGGGTTTGTCCTTCCATGATAGCCCCTCTGGTTCCTCGACTTTACTGGGCTTTTGTTGCCTGAGGCATTCACTTAGCAGTTGGTCATTGGGGGCCATTTTCTTGATGTATTCCTGGAGGTTCACCGTTTCCTCCTGGACAGTAGTTCTGACACTTACTAGTCCTCGGCCCCCTTCCTTTTGCTTAGTGTACAGCCTCAGGACACTGGAAATCCTCCATGCATGGTAAGGAGTTTCCTTGTCTTGATATCAGTGGCTTGTATCTCTTCCAGTGGCCAGGATACTATCCCAGCTGAATATCTGATTACTGGCAGGGCATAGGTGTTAATGGCCTGGATCTTATTTTTGCCGTTCAGCTGACTTTTCAGGACCTGCCTTACCCTCTGTAGGTATTTGGCTGTGGCTGACTTCCGAGCTGCCTCCTCATGATTACCATTTGTCTGTGGGATCCCTAGGTATTTGTAACTTTCCTGCACATCTGTGATATTCCCTTCAGGTAGGTCAACCCCTTCAGTTGTGATCACCTTTCCTTTGTGGGTATCATCCGCCCACATTTATCTAGTCCGAATGACATCCCAATGTCTTTGCTGTAGATCCGGGTGAGGTGAATTAGGGAATCAATGTCATGCTCATTCTTGGCATACAGCTTGATATCATCCATGTAGAGGAGGTGGTTGATGGATGTTCCACTTCGGAACTGGTATCCGGAGCCACTCTTTGAGATGATCTGGCTGAGGGGGTTTAGGCCTATGCAGAACAGCAGGGGGGACAGAGCATCTCCTTGGTAAATGCCACATCTGATGCTCACTTGTGCAATTTGCTTTGAGTTGGCCTCCAGAGTCGTCTTCCACAGCCTCATTGAGTTCTGGATGAACTCTCTTAGTGTCCTGTTGATGTTATACAGTTTTAAACATTCCAGTATCCATGTATGTGGCATTGAGTCATATATATATATATATATATATATATATATATATATATATATATATATATGAGGGAAGTCTGAGCTACTTTGCTGAGGCTGCTGCCCCCATGGACGAATATGAGTATATATATATATATATATATATATATATATATATATATATATATATATATATACTGTATATATATACATACTAGGGCGTTAACAACTTCAGTTTTGATTTTTTTCAAGTCGACTTCTCCATCAATGAAGTCGACAGGTCATGATGACATCATCACATTGTCAACAAAGAAACAACACGGACACAAGGCTGGCCAACAATGAGCATCTTGAATTAAAGTGCCGTGCATGACGCTTGTGTTTTTGTTGTATATTAAATTGGACTTGGACCATTTTTTTTTCATCTGAGGTTAAGTATTTCCACACATGCGATGGATGTCTGTCACTTTTTTTGTTTTGTCAGCCCCATGGCTGCTGTTACCTGCAGCAGCCATGTCTGCTCTTGTTTAAGTCTGAGTGGTCTGTGGTTACACGCCAAGCAGGAGGGAGAGGGAAGGAGAGAAAGAAGAACACCCGACTTGTCAACTCTTTCAAATTGAAGTTGACTTGTGCTATCGGAAATTATATATGTTGATATTTCTGCTAAAAATTTTAATGGAAAAACTAGGGTTTTGTCAAGATTGTAATTTTTCCATTCCGTCAATTTTTATGCACAAGTTATAGTTGTGTAATTTCAGGGTCAAAGGTCACTTTTCCATTGATCCTCAAAGTGTAAACAAAAGCCCCACCTCCATTTCACAGGTGTATCCAATGCAGAGCAGTTCAGATAAATCCTCTATCATCTGTTTTAGTTTATTTATGCTCCAGATGATGTTATTGTTTATTTAAGTGTTTATTCCTTTATAATATTATTTATGAACAATGCCTGGATGTTTGTTAGCTGGCACAGATGATGGTTAGTGCAGATATTAGCCAGAGCAGATGTTAGCTAACACAGATGTTACCTAACACTAGCTAGCCACAGATGTTAGCTAGCGCAGATGTTATGTAGATGCAGATGTTAGCTCGCACAGATGTTAGCTAGCCACAGAGTTTAGCTAGCACTAATGTTGGGCAGCTGTGGCTCAGTTGGTAGAGTGGGTTGCGCAATGATTGAAGGGTCAACAGTTTGCGTCCTGGCTCTGGCTGTCCACATGTTGAAGTGTCCTTGGGCAACACACTAAACCCTGATGTAGACTCCCAGTAGAGACAGGCAGCACCTTAGAAACCTACTAGTGTATGAGTGTGTGTGTAAATGGGTGAATGTGAGGCTAATGTAAAGCGCTTTGAGCACCATGAAGGTGGAAAAGTGATATATAAGTGCAGTCCATTTACCATTTGCAGTCCATTTAATGTTAACTACTGCAAGTGTTAGCTTGCCACACATGTTAGCTAGCACAGATGTTAGTGAGTGCAGCACAAATATTATCCAAGGTTATAGTAGTTTTAGATTTTTCATTATTGTTTTATTTCATTTCATTTTGAAGTTTTTTCTGTAATTCAGTTCGGTTTAGTAAATTTTTAGAGCAGATTTGCTACATTTTATTAGTTTTTGTTGAAATGCTTAGTTTTACTTTAGTTTTCATAATAGTTTAAGTTTTCATATTTTTATTTATTTATTCATTTATTTTATAATTATTATAATTAGTTTTTAGTTTATTATTTTTTTATTCTTTAAAAAAAAAGTAATTAATTTACTTTCATAAATTTCTTTTTCATATCTTTTATCTTCCATGCCGTCATATAAACATACAAATAAATCCCATGCAAGACTTCAGCTTTATTGACAATGACAAAAATTAATGAAATTTCACCATCATTTTCAGTTAGTTATGCTTTTTTTTAATTATTATTTTAATTATAGATTTATTTCATGACATTTTTTTTTCCAATTCTAGTTTTGTCATTTTGTTAACAATAACCCTGATGTTAGCTAGCACAAATATTAGCTTGTGCAGATGTTAGCTAGCACAGATGTTAGTTGTACAGTAAATGTTAGCCCTGATATGTTAGCATGTTAATTTTAACAGGGAAGCAGTAATTTCAAATAAAGTTCTCAGTATAAAAACACCATAGCAGGAACAAAACAGTTCTTAAGACATTCAGTAGAACACTGAATCATCATTCACTCATGAACTCATTAAGTTTAGTAGCATGATGCTAGTGGCTAACATTACCCTCAGATAGATGGATCACAATGGCACTGGTTGTAGCTGCTAACATTAACTGCTAACATTAGCTGCTAACGTGTGTGTCTCTGAATTTTAATCTTTTTTTTCCTCTCTTTTTTCTTTTTTCCAGATCCATCAGACTAAACCCGTGTGCTTTTGTTCAGCTCAAATTCACACAGCTGATCATCTGAACAGATGATCCACAAAAATTTTACCGCTGATCCAGTTCCACGTGTTCCTTGCTCTGGAAGACTAGTGATTTTGTTGTTGTACGTTTACGTTAATGACAACAAGTCACAGTCTACCTCAGTGAGCAGCGCCTCCTCAGCGAGCAGCACCTACTTTTGAAAAGGACTTACTTTTCATTATTATTTCAGTTCTATTGTAGTTTGATTCTATTTTTATGACATTTTTACATTTTCTGCGGCACTATGATGTTATTTAACTAAGCCAATGTTTATGACGGGACACTGATCCAGAAAAACAAAAGCAGTTTCAATAATGTCTGAGCTTTTGATTGAATTTTTTCTATAAAAAAATTAAATAAAAACCCAATCATGTCTTAAAAAAATAAACTAATGCCTGAGCTTATTCTTAACTAAAGTCACAGGTCATATAATGCATTAGTGACAGAATGTTTTTCAAAATTAACAGATTTTCTGTTAAAATTAAAAGGTTATGTTCATATTTTTTGGATTGATTCACATTTTATTATGAAAAAAGGAAATATTTTCACCATGTATTTGTCCTTGTTCTTTTTTTCCCCATTAAACCAAGGAACAAATGGCGTTTTCATTTTTCTGCTATGATTTGACTCCAGAGAAATAATTGAATGCATGAAAATACAAAAAGAAGTTAAAGTTTTTCCATTAAAGGGTTCAACTGTGGAAATGTTTTCATTATAAACTGAAGTAAAATTAAAAAAAAAAAACATTTATATATGAGAGTTATGCCTGAAAAAGTGTATTTATATAAATATAAAGAACTAAATATTTTCTTTGTATTTGACTCTGTGTGCTGGTTTAGTTGCAGGCATAAAGTTTCAAATAAAATGTTATTATTTTTGTCTGTTTTAAATGTATGTGTGACTGAAAATAAACAAATATTTGTTTAGGTTATTCACAATTTATTGTTAAAAAATGAAATGAAATAAGTTGGGTTTTTTTTTGTTTTTTTTTAAAAAGGAAATACATTTTTCCTTTCATTAACATTTTTCCTTTTTCTTTCCTTCTCTACATAACTTGTCCTTTAATTGTAAAACTGGTTCCTTTTTTATCAAACTTTAGTTTTTGTCATTTTAGTCCATGAAGAAAACAGATGATGTTTTTGTACACCTGAAGGCCTCCTTCAGGTTTTTTTCCAGTTAATTCTCAGCCCATTTATGCTTTTTTCCACCTTGTATTTTTCCCATTGTGGATTTTGTTTTGTCCTGTTTCCATCATGTTTTTTTTAGTCTGTAGTTTTTTCTGCTCTGGTTTTACTAGGGATTTGACCTTGTTGATCTTTGACCTTTACATTGTTAGTGCTTTTGTTAAACTGTTTGTGTCTTTAAACCTGAAGCCAAAGCTGACGCTGTTCCAGTCTGTGGAGTTCCACCACCCACTTCCAGCCTGTGTGTGTGTGTGTGTGTGTGTGCGGGGGGGTGGGGTGGGATTGGTGGGGGTGGATTATACGACTGGCCTCAGAGACTGTTTAAACAGATGAATAAGCCATTTCCATGTGACTGTAAATATTCATCAGTGTTCGACCAATCAAAGTGCATGTTGACTTATTTACACCCCACCCACCAGAACGCTGTACTCTGTTGCCATGTTACCATAGCAACCCATGCTAAAACCCTCTGTACCAATTCTGAAGGCCAGAGATCTGATTATTATTATTATTATTATTATTATTATTATTATTATTATTATTATTATTATTATTATTATTATTATTACTTTTAGCTTCATTATTGTTATTACTATATTTTTTATTATCATCATTACTATTATTATTTAAACACATGAAAAAAATATGAATATATATGCAATTAACATGTTTATTCAACACCTTCAACAGTTTCAACAAAACAACTATAAAGAACTGTTCCATTTGTGTTAAAAAATGTTATCAGATTATTCATGATGGTGGATTAATCTGGATTAATGTATTCATTTTGACAGAACCATTTGAACCATTTTCTGCTTCTGTTACTAAGGGTTTAGTGTCTTTGTAGAACTGATCCATAACAAAACACATGGACAAATGATATGTTGATGCATGCATATGTTGCCCTTATTTTTCTTGTGAAATGTAACTTTTTTTTGCATTTGGATAATTTATAAAAGTATTTTCATAATTTAATGTTTTTTTTCATTTGCACTAAAACAATCACAACAATTTGGAGTTGTAATTATTTATTGGTTATTATGTTTTCATTTTACTGGTCCGGCCCATTGGAGATAAAATCAGGCTGAATGTGGCCCCTGAAGAAAATGAGTTTGAGACCCCTGGTGTAAAATGTGATTTAAGCTTTTAGTCATTAGTCTATTTTTTAGGTTTCTGCTTGAAAATGACATAAACCCAAACTTAATAGTGTATATCTCTGCATCTACAATGTCTTTTTGAATCATTTTAGTGTCATAAGTCTCACTGTGCCCTCCGCTCACCTCACTACCAAGGGGAGCAGGGCCTTCAGCCGCTCTGCATCCAGCTCTGGAACTCACTGCTGCACTCACTCTGTTTCTCTGTCCAAATCCAAACTCAAAACTTATCTGTTTAAAAGTGCCTACTCCACCTCATTCTAATCCTAATGACTCTTTTTTAAATTTGGTAATGTATTGTTCTGACTGTTTTTAGTATCCAATGTGCTTTGTTTTTGATGTTTTGTTATACTGTATGTACAGTGTTGGGAAAGTTCACCTTGATTAGAAACTAGTTCAAAGTTTAGTTCAAGTTACTCAATATGAATTAGTTCAGTTCATCGTTCATTCTTCCAAATGATGAACTAGAAGTTCATGGATCCCAAAATGAAGTTTTTCATTATTTTTTTCGTTCTTTTTTGTGTTATTATTGTAAACTTATTATTAACCGTTCCTGACGTTATCCTGACCGTAGTCAGGAAATCAGGGGAAAATGCCGTCCTCCAGGGCAGAAGTAAGTACCTTAACTTAACTTTGAGGTTAACTTCCCTCTGCGGGTTCTTAGAACACAAGGAGCGGTTTCAGTGAGTTTAGTTTTCAATATTTATTTCCAAGAATGGGACAACACCTGCTCCGGTCGCCGGTCACACTCTGTACATTTAACTCTTTTTCTCCGCTCCCAAAAACTCTCTGCTCCCCTCCCTCTCTCTCTCTCTCTCTCTCTCTCTCTCTCGCGGCCCCGCCCACATCATTGGCTATTCCACAACATTATGTTGCCGAAATGTGTTCAGAATAATACAAAAATTACATCTATGATAATGCTGTGTTTTGATCCCATTGTATGCCTTATAGGACTCAATAATTGCAACATGATAAGAACAAAATGTGAACTATATAAGAGCGCAGTTCAATAAATGCCAGAATAACCATTCACAACTTCCCGTTCATTAGGCAAAAGTGAACAAGACATTATTTTTATAAAAGGAACACTTGTGAAATTGGGTCAGATATATAAATAACAGTATTTCTGTCACTAAATAATGAAAGAAAAAATTACTGGTTTCATTTTCACCTAAAAAACCCCATACACTTTTTCAGTGAATATCTTTTTGAAATGATGCAGATTAATCTAAACTGTTAATGACAGCAGAGCACAGCGTGTGAGCATTATCTGCCAAAATGACAGAGGCTTTAGACTATACTATTTAGATGGACTCTCCATAATGGTCATGTTGGCACAGTTTGGCCTCATCTGTGCCATTTGATGTTTTTAATGTACTGAAAAAGCTTAGTAAACTAGACAAAACCTCCTAGGCCCAAACCTAAAAATATTTTTGCCTGGTGTGTTGGTCTGGACTCACTAACCTTAGCATTAGCCACACCAGATCACCAAGGAAGGTGTCTACGGCTTGAGAAGGAGTGGTGGTTTGGCTCAGCTGTGGAATAGGTTCTAGAAGATTTAAACTGTGGTTTTTCATTGAAAGATGAACAGAATGAGTCACTCTGTTTGTTCCTCTGGAAGAAGGATGTTTTTGGTGTTTTACTGAGGAGTTACAGCAAAAGCTTAATATACCAGCTTGCTCTGCTTCTAGCAAAAAGGCTAATCTGACTTGTTTATCTCCATGGTATGCTGCCTCCCACTGCTTTCCATCACTCTGAGAAAACATCACTGTCACTGTTCCGTTGAATGGTCGTAGCATTGGCCTATAACTGGACAGACAGTTTGAACCACAACACTTTTTGTCCCACCCACAGCTCTTCGCAGCTGTTAGCCTTCTGCCTGTTAGCAGCCACGAGCATTCTGCACATTAGTAGCCACTAGCCTTCTCTGCCTGTTAGCAGCTGCTAGCCTTCTGGCTTCTGCCAGAATCTTGTCGTTGTGACAAATGCATGTCATGCCACCATATTGGAGTGGTACTTCTCACCATGTCATGTGACAAGTACATGTCACCCTTGTCAACCAAGAGCAGCTGTGGCTCAGTTAGTAGAGTGGGTCGACAAGACACTTACAGATCCTTAGAAACCTACTGGTGTGTGTGAATGGGTGAATGTGAGGTGAATGTGAGGCGAATGTAAAGCGATTTGAGCACCATGAATGGTTATGTATTGTGACGGCCCTGCCCGTTAGAGTGGTGGTTGGTTGCCACGATGCTGCCCTTTTTCTCTCCTTCCAATTGGAGTAGATGATTGCAGATTGCAGGCACCTGGACCTGGTCCTCCTACGGGACTATAAATCCCAACCTCTTCAGACCCTGAGGGCGCTCTTCTTCTCTCGTCTCCACCGGCGCTGCAGAACCTTTGGCTGTGTTTGTATTTTTGATTTCACAATACAACATTGCACATCCCATCTCACACACATCCACACTTACACTACTGATGTCACTGACTAACACATCCCATCTTTCACTATTTTGGTTCACCTTAATTAATAATAAATATAATTTAATTAAATGCACCGTGTCTTCTCCATTTTTGTCATGGCCCAGAGCCAGATTGTGACAAAATGGGGGCTCGTCCGTCTCGTTCCTGTTGCGCAATCTTGGTAGTGACATGCAGGTGTGTCTAGATGTCTGTGGTTGTCAGTTGTGTGTGGCTAATTGCGCAGATTGGTAAGTGTTTTTCCTCTGTTTTGTGTGAATGATTTTGGTGCACGGAGCAATTGAGCGTGCATGCGCGTAAAGTTGCGGTGGTGTGCCCGCGGCGTGCCCCGGTGCATTTTGTTTACGTTTCGCGGTAAATGTTTGTTTGTTCAGAGGGGAAGGACGGTGTGTTTTGGCTGGTTGAACGGGTAAGTTGGATGTGCTGTAGGTGCTTGATGCATTTTGACTTCTGGTTTAGGTTGAATAAAGCGTGTTATCTGAAGCGAGGTAGGAGAAGTGTTTTGGCCCGTGACAGATTTAGTTTACGGGTGAGTCGGAGCGTGAGTGGGTCGTTCCCGTGTGCTTTTGTTGGAAGTGTGGTGCGGAGTTTCCTCTGGTAGGCTGTAGCGGCGTACCCCTTTGGGTTCGTCGGGGGGGGGGAACTTTGGTAGTGTTGTGGCAAACGGGGTTGAAGCGTTGCTTGGGAGCACGTCCGTGGTTTCAGGGGAGTGTTTATCGCTCACCTGTTCCAGCGGGAGTCAGTGCGTAAATACCCGCTGCGGAGCCACATGAAGACTAGGGGGGAGCTTAGCTAAGTAATTGGATAGGTAGATAGCGGGGAAACTCCAAACCTAGGAGAGGAATAATCCCTTTTGTTGTGCACGGGTTGGCTTTACTGTCTCTGAAACTGGTTGGATTGTTTTTGTGCTACTTTGTTGTGTGCGTAAATTGATTGTTTGGCATGGCTAACGTTGACGCATTTGTGGCTGCTCCGTCTGAGGAGGCTTTGGATAGGTGCACCAGGGAACAACTGATTAAACTGGCAGAACATTATTCTGTGGTTGTGGGTGATAAACGCCTGAAGGAAAATATTAAAGTGGCTATAAAATCAAAATTGGTGGAGATGGCAATTTTAACGGTGGATGAAGAGTCTTCTCCAGCTCCACCTGCATTTTCTGGTCAAATGCAGGGTCTGACTTTTGAGCAGCAGAAAGAGATCCTCATGATGCAAATTGAGGTGGAAAGGATTCGCCAGAGAACAGAACAGGCTAAAATGGATTTGGAGGAAAAGCGCTTAGCCATGAGTGCAGAAATTAAGAGGTCTGGGGAGAATCTCGGTGGACAGCTGAGTGACTATGTGCGGCCCTTTGACATAAATAATTTGCGGCTGGTGCCTCAGTTTAATGAGAAGGATCCTGATGCATTCTTTGTGTTGTTTGAGCGTGTCGCTCATGCTAGAAGGTGGTCTGATTCTGATTGTGCTCTTATGCTCCAGTGCGTATTGACAGGTAAGGCGCAGGAGGCCTATTCTGCTATGAGCTTGGCGGATAGCAGTGACTACAGTCAGGTGAAGGCTGCTGTGCTCAGGGCTTATGAGCTTGTGCCAGAAGCTTATCGGCAGCGGTTCAGGTCTTGGGAGAAGAAAAATGGTCAGACTTATGTTGAGTTTGTTAGAGACTTGACCACTCATTTTAAACGTTGGTTAACTGCTCTTGAAGTTTCCACATTTGAAGATTTGTGTGAACTTGTAATTTTGGAGCAGTTTAAAAATGTTCTTCCGGGTCGACTGGCAACGCACATTGTGGAAAGGGAGATCACCACAGCTGATAAAGCTGCTGTGGCAGCAGATGAGTTTGTTCTTCTCCATAAGGGTAATTTCAGAGAATGCTCGGTGGCACGTGATCAGGTGCGTCCATGGAAGCAGACTTTGTTTAAATCTGATCCTAAGCCACAAGGAAAGTTTGACAATGGTGGGAAGTGTAATTATTGTTATGAAACAGGGCATTGGAAAGCTGAGTGTCCAAGATTGCAGGCTCGGAATAAGGGAAGTAAGGCCAACGTTAAGCCTGTGGCAGCTGCAGCACCTGTTTCTGATGTCTCTGGGGCCGTTGCTCCTAGTTTATGTGAACATGACGTTTTGGCAGCTTATGATCCTTTCATCAGTGATGGGTTTGTGTCATTGGTGGGAAGCAACATCAAGGTTCCGGTTAAAATTCTGAGGGACACAGGAGCATATGATTCATTCATTGTGGATTCAGTGTTGCCTTTTTCTGATGAGACAGACACTGGTGACCGTGTCCTTAGTCGTGGCATGGGACTGACTATTTTGCCTGTCCCAGTACATAATGTGACTCTTTCCTGTGAGCTTGTGCAGGGTGAAGTAGCGGTCGGGGTGAGACCGGCGCTGCCTATTGATGGCATTCATGTCATTTTAGGTAATGGCTTGGCTGGCAGTCGCGTCTGGTCTGACACTCCTCCAGCACCTGTGGTTACGGACCATCCAGTTGATCCTGTTCCTAATGGGTTAGATGAGGCGACTTCGGCCTGTGCGATCACACGTGCAATGTGCAAGGCTGAGTCGGATACAATGGCTGGTGATGGGGAGCTTCCGTCGTTGGCTGACTTTCCATTATCAGTGACCCATAGTGACCTGGCAGAGCAGCAGAAAAATGACCAGTCATTAAAAGACATCTTTGAGTGTGCGGTGTCTCCTGCGGAGATATCCAGTGCAGCCTGTGGCTATGTCGTGCAGAATGGGTTGCTATTCAGAAAGTGGACTTCCCTTACCGGTGAATGTATGGGAGATGCAGTTTTTCAGTTGGTGGTGCCTGAGAAGTTGCGTTCCCTCGTGTTAAAGGTGGCTCATGATGACAGTGGACACTTTGGTGTTAAGAAAACATATTGTAACATCCTGAAATATTTCTTTTGGCCACGTGTAAAAAGAGATGTTTCTGAATATATTAAAACTTGTCATGTGTGTCAGTTGACAGGAAAGCCAAACCTGAGAATCAAACCCGCTCCGTTGCAGCCAATCCCTGCGGTAGGTGAACCATTTCAACATCTGATTGTGGACTGTGTGGGTCCCTTGCCGCCTTCCAAGTCTGGCAGTAAGTACCTCCTTACAGTGATGTGCCAAAGTACTAGGTATCCTGCGGCATATCCATTAAGGTCAATAACAACTAAAGCTGTGGTAAAAGCATTGACTCAGTTCATTTCAGTATTTGGGATTCCTAACATCATCCAGAGTGACCAGGGCTCTAACTTTTCATCTCATATGTTTGGACAGGTGCTGAAGCTCTTACGCATCAGACATAATCAGTCATCAGCCTATCATGCTCAGAGCCAGGGTGCACTAGAGAGATTTCATCAGACTCTCAAGTCCCTCCTTCGTGCTTACTGTACTGAGCTGGATAGAGACTGGGAGGAAGGGCTCCCGTGGCTGATGTTGGCTGCGAGGGAGGCTGTGCAAGAGAGCACCGGGTTTAGTCCAAATGAGTTAGTCTTCGGACACAAGGTGTGTGGGCCCCTGGCAGTGGCTCAGTATCCACAACCCACAACAAAAAAGGAGCTGCAAAGATTTCTCAGGTTAGTTGGGTACTACAGGAGTTTTTGCAAGAACTTTTCAACTGTAGTGTTCCCTCTAACAGAGCTCCTGAAGGCAAAAGTTAAATTTGTGTGGTCATCGCAATGTCAGCAAGCCTTTGAAAATGTTAAGTGGTTGTTGTGTTCTTCTCCTGTGTTGGCAGCTCCGTGTTTTGAACGCAAGTTTGCATTACAGGTAGATGCCAGCCAGGTGGGAGCTGGTGCAGTCCTGATGCAGGAGGGTGAGCAGGGGGTGGTGAAACCTGTCAGCTTCTTCTCAAAAAAGTTCAATCACTATCAGGCAAACTACTCGGTGATAGAGAAAGAAGCGCTCGCACTTGTGTGGGCTTTACAACACTTTGAGGTGTATGTAGCAGGAGGACCTCTAGTGGTGTACACTGATCATAACCCTTTGACCTTCTTGCAGTCTTTGAAGTGCCCAAATCAGAGGTTGATGAGGTGGGCCTTGTTTTTACAAGCGTACGACCTCGACATCAGACATGTTAAGGGCACCGAAAATGTAGTAGCCGACGCATTGTTGCGGGCTCCTGTGTAGTGTCAAGTGTCATGCCTTGTCTTTCGGTCCCTTGAACTCTGTTGTCTCTCTCTCTGTTCTCTTAAACTGCTCTCAGGTACCGGGGTTGCCGAGAACAGGTGGGGTTGCAGCAGACCACCAGGGTGGCAGGAGGAAGGTTATGCACATATATTTTGTTTGTATTGATAATTTGGGGTAATTTGTTTATGGCGTTGTAGTGCCAGTGATTCCCCGTGGAACACTGACTTATGGGGGGGGGGGTGTGACGGCCCTGCCCGTTAGAGTGGTGGTTGGTTGCCACGATGCTGCCCTTTTTCTCTCCTTCCAATTGGAGCAGATGATTGCGGATTGCAGGCACCTGGACCTGGTCCTCCTACGGGACTATAAATCCCAACCTCTTTAGACCCTGAGGGCGCTCTTCTTCTCTCGTCTCCATCGGCGTTGCAGAACCTTTGGCTGTGTTTGTATTTTTGATTTCACAATACAACATTGCACATCCCATCTCACACACATCCACACTTACACTATTGATGTCACTGACTAACACATCCCATCTTTCACTATTTTGGTTCACCTTAGTTAATAATAAATATAATTTAATTAAATGCACCGTGTCTTCTCCGTTTTTGTCATGGCCCAGAGCCAGGTTGTGACAGTATGAAAACAAAGTAAGATAACAGGGTGCTTTTGCCTCACTTGATATCAATGATTTCTATATAAAGAGAATGCGTTTGTGTCGCGGTGCAGTGGTTAGCACTCGTGCCTCACAGCAAGAAGGACCCTGGTTTGATTCCAACACCAGACCTTTCTGTGTGGAGTTGGCATGTTCTCCCCTGTGTCTGTGTGGGGTTTCTCCAGGTACTCCAGTTTCCTCCCACCATCCAAACACATGCACTGATAGGCTAATTGGTTAATCTAAATTGGCCATAGGTGTGAATGTGAGAGTGATTGTTTGTCTATATATGTTGAGCCTTGAGATGACCTGACATCTCATACAGGGTGTACCCCGCCTTCACCCATTGTAGCTGGATTAGGCCCCCAGTCACCCCTGTGACCCTAGTGGGGATAAAGCGGCTTCAGACGACAAGATGAGAATGTGTATGTGGAAAATAAGTAAACTTATCAAGCTTCTAACATTTCCATGTAAGATTATTTGCTGGATGAAACAAATTTATAATAGTTACTTATAAAAAGTGATTCCTTCTGCCCTTGACTCAACTGTGCACTTGTTATTGAAGCCCAAGCCGCATAAAATTGGGGCATATTGTGGTTTGTCTGATCTACCTAGCACAAAAACAGTGGACACGCCTCAACAAGTGAACCGCTCCAATATGGCTGCACTTCCAGGTGGTAAAAAGTGGATGGTAGATGCTAGATTGGATGAACTAAATGGACGGGGGGGCGGGACTAGGGTCTGCCCCCTAGACATTCTGGTTGGCTGTCGATTGTGTTGCTATGGCCTGAAATATGGCAGATGCAGCACAGTCAAAGAATAGCTGAATCGAGGTGCATTTCATTGGACATATTTCTTCATGGCATGCTATCCAGAGAAGGAGAAATCAACAAGGGTAATATGTTGTTTTATTTGTTTTATTTAGTTTTCCACTGTCTAATTTGCTACTTGAAAACAAACACATTTCATGGCTGTACCTCACCAAGGGCAGGAACGTGCAACCTTATGTACTTTTTATTTATGACAAAAACATTTCAACAATGTCATTGATGGGTGATTTTTGAAACAAGACTGAAGTTGGTCTATAGACCACATATAAGAATTTCTTCCACAAACATACAGGACACAATAACATAATCTACAGTCCAGTCGAATATCTACAGTTGTACATTACCATTCATCTTTACCTTTGTCACTGAAGTAACGGTCTACTGAAAAAAATAATAAACTTAGACCTAGAGTTGTCCTCGGTAGTCTGTATATATTTTGTGAGATCTTCGTCTTTCAACAGTACTGTCATTTTTCATTTTTCTTTCAAAAGTGCTGTCAATTTCCTCTTTGAACTATCTCAGAGTGTTGAAATCACGTTGAACGTCCTGAGGAGAATGTCCTGAGGTGAACGTCCTGAGCATCACCCCATCTGGTTGATCCAATTTAGCATCTACCAAAGTGGATTGCTGTCCCACTGACAGAACAGAGCTAGGCAGAGACACAAGATTCAAGAGATTTTTCAACAATTTAAACTTTTAAATTTATTTTAAGACATCTTATTAAAAGTATGAGGGAAATGTCTTGTGTCTTGGGGTGTACTGCCACGTAGCAAATGGTGTAGGATTTTATCGGTTTCTTTCAGGAAAAAAGAAAATTGTCCAGCGGAAGCTATGGGGGATTAGTTTAACTTAAAGTGAGTGGACATCAAAGGTGCAGATAAAGGAACAATTCTGCCTGACAGAGGAGGATCCACTTCAAGGGAGGGAGGGAGGGAGATTGGGAACCAAACATCTATCACCACATTTGTAGGAGACATTTTATCACAGGTGATGTTGTCGTAGAGTGTAGCTAACTAGGTAATGTGAGATCTAGTTTTAATGCTAGCGTTTGCCCGCAGAGGTAGAAAATGACGACAGAAAACTTTTGTTTTGAAATGGAAGATGAATATATTGGCTATTGAGAAGTGCCAGTGATATGATGATAGCCTGCTTGTTGGCATTTTAGTTCATTGTATAAGGCTACGTGAAGTGATTAACTGCACAAAATACTATCACATCAATTATGTCAAAATCACACATCTGTGCCATCAAAGCTGAGAAACAAAACCATCATAGCCTTTAAATATTCAAACAGTAATAGCAGAGACTTTATTTTACATGAGCATTGGTAATAGTCACAAAGATGTTTGGGAACAAACCAGACTCTGGCAGTGAAACAAAGACAAATAGAGACAAAATGTTTGGGTTACTGGACAAGAGGGAAAACACAGCTGGCACAAACTCAAAACCATGGCTCTAAACTGTCAGGCAGAAGAGAACCAATGAACACCTGGCAGGAGAGCTAAAAGGACACACCCCAAAAAGGGGGGGCAATGGAGGAAAATATTACTAAAGACTGTGTAAACAAAGGGACATTGAGTTATAGGGAGCCTAAGTCTCTGCCCCTTCCGGTCGGTCCACTGGGCCTAAGTTCAGAAAAATTTTACATGAGAAGTGGATGAGGAGAAAATAACTATTTTCTGGTCCACTTTACTTTATGCCCTGAATCACACATTTGCTGTACTTCAATTAAAATCATAACCAATGATGTGCGTTTGGAGTTTCTTTGATATGTGTTTTGTGATTTATTAGCGTGTAAAAATATGTAATTATTTGGACTCTGTTGGACTACATATCAGACGTCGCATAGCTGACATCACAGCAGAATCTTTCCCTGCAAACTTTTCAAAACCGCCTTATATGTTTGATGCTCTTGCCTTCGTCCTGAAAGAAGGAAGTGAAGTTCGCCAAAGTCACAGCCATTTTAAAAGAGTTTGATGGTGAAGCTTGGTGGTGACGTGAAAATGTATCTTTAAAATTCACAGACATCATATGTGAAAACCGTAGCACATTTCAAATGGGACCAGAAAATTACTTTTATCCCTCCATTGACTCGCGTTATTTTTTTTTATGGCACTTAGGTCCCATTGCCCGGAAATCAACCGGAAATAGAATCGCGTCACTTAGGCTGCCTATAGGCTCAGGCAGCGCTGTTCAAATTGTGTACCTTCCATGTTTTGTAAATAAAAATGAGATCAAACGATCCAGACTTCATCTTTGGCTCGACTCTAGTTAATACTGACTTAAGATCCAGCTTTGGAGCTTTCATCAAAGAACCACAATCTAACAATTTGGTGCTATACAGCTACACAGGTGACCAGAATACCTTTTTGATATAAATCAAGAAATTCTGCACTCTTCTGGAACTCTAAATTAAATTGAATTGTCTGTGACATTTTAATCTGATTTTAATCTCTGATCTCCAAACGTAAAATGAATGTGATAAATGTGATGATGTGGGGTTGCTTGGGACTTTTCTGTAGTTCATTGTGTTTCTGTGTCCTGTGAGACGATTTTGTTGTGATTTGGGGCTTTATAAATAAAGTGTAATTTAATTTAATTTAATTTTGAATAATAAAATAAAATATCCATGTACATCCATATACACACACAAACATATATATATATATATATATATATATATATATACACACACACACACACACACACACACACATATATGCATACATACACATACAGAACTGGAGAAAAAAGCAAAAACTTCCTGACACATAAGTAAAACACCAACAATCTTGATAACAACAAGCAGAGCAGTATGTATCCATATTGGTTGGGAATGACCCCTGCAGATAGGAGCTCCCCACCACACTTCTTCATCTCACTCCACCTATTCAACCCCCAGGTATCTGGAAATGTAGAGCCATTTTTGGATGAAAAAGTCTGTTTCAAGCTGCAGGATGCCTGTCATTTTATCCATCCAATAGACATTTTATCTATTGGTTGAAAACATTTTTCATATTTGGAGGTTTTACCTCTTTCCAGTTCACTGTGATCATCTTCCTCACCATTAGCAGAAGAATCCTCAGTGTGTGTCACTGCTCAGCATTATGAACATCTCTTGGTATATAAGAGATTCATTATCATCATACAATTGTACAACGAAATTTGTCCTCTGCATTTAATCCATCCTTAGGAAGGAGCAGCGGGCATGGGTGGCGCCTAGGACCCCATCTCCAGATGCAGAGCTAGACTCATGGTCAGTTACCTGGCTGGAGGATTTTTACCCTAACAAACATGTTTTTGGGTGATGGGGGAATCCCCAGCACCTGGAGAAAACCCATCCAGAAAAACATGCAAACTCCACACAGAAAGGCCTGCACGGTCTGGGAATCAAACCCGGGTCTTCTTGCTGTGAGGCAAGAGCGCTAACTGCTCAGCTAACACAAACAGCTTTGGGTCCAGAACAACATCTATTCCCAAAATAATGTCAATTTCCATCTTGATGTCCTCTCAGAATCCACGCAATATTGGGCAATCCCAGAAAATGTGTGCGGTCTCCCCAATATTTCCACATTTTTGCCAACATTATGCAGCATTGGGATTCTTCACATATGAAGAAATAATGAAAGGAGTATTTAAAAATCTGATCTTTACCTTCCAATCAAATTCTTTCCATAATTGACTATTAAGTCCTTTATGGCATCCTGCCCGTATGTCCTTCCATTCACAGTCTTCAATTATAATGTTTATTTCTAGTTTCCATTTATCTTTAATTTGATGGGTGTTTTTTTGTTGGGAGATGTTTCTCTAGAACAATAATAAAGTACTCCTCTATTTTATTATGGTTATTTCTGACCAATTTCTTTTCCTTATGATCTGTGACATAATGTCTGATCTGGAGGTACCTGTAGAAATCCTTTGATGGTAGGTGAAGTTGAGAAAATTATTTAAATTCTGTTCCTTTAAAAAGTTGATTAATTGTACAAAGAGCTTTATCAGCCCGCCCTTTAAACCTGCTGTCCCACAGGAAGGGTGGAATTCTATGTTTCCTACAATCGACATGGCCCTTGAGATTGACTCCGGTCCCTTAAGTGTCTTTTTTGTTGTTGTTGTTTTTTACAATTTTCCAGACTTTTGAGGTGTGTTTTATACATTCATTCTTTATCTTGATTTTATTAAGTGACTTTGCATCTATAAATGGGAGTACTGCTGGTGAGACACTCCCCACAGAACCTTGCTCTATCTTAGACCATATTGTTTCCTGATTGTTTCTGAGCCATGCCACTATAGCATTTATTTGTGCAGCCCAATAATACCTTTTGAGGTTTGGTAAACTTAAACCCCTCTGTCTTGAGGTAGATTAAGAGATTTCAGTCTTACTCTTGGAATCTTCTTTTGCCATATAAATGTCAAAATTAATCTAACATTTTAAGGTAGAGACAGGTACTCTATTAAGGAGGGATTGAAATAAAAAAAGAAGTCTTGGCAACAGGTTCATTTTTACCATCTCTATTCTTCTGAGCAGAGACAAGGGTAAGACTTCCCAGCGTGTCACATCAGTTTTTATTTGTTTAATTAATTTGTTGCAATTTGCCTCAAACAATTGGGATGGACTGGTGGTAATAATTACTCCCAGATATCTAGCGAAAAGAAACATTGTCATTCAGTTGTGTAGGCCAAGTCCCTGAAAATATCATGGCTTCTGATTTATTTTCATTGATTTTATATCCTGACACTGACCCATAATTATGAATTATGTAGGGTCTTCATAAGTGCAGGGATGGAAGAGAGTCGATTTATTTACAAAAAGGAAAATATCATCTGCGAACAAAGCTATCTTATGACTTGAACCTCCTTATATCACTATCCCTTGGATTTGTACATTTTGACATATTGACGCTGCCAGAGGCTCAATGCAAAGAGCAAATAAGGTGGGAGACAGTGAGTCCCCTTGTCTCATCCCTCATTCAATCCTAAAAAACTAGAACAGTGACCATTAACGCTCATTATGGAACAGATTTATCCAATTCACAAATTCCTTCCCAAAGCCCATTTCTATTAATGTCTGCTTCAGAAATTCCCAGTCCACTTGATCAAATGTTTTCTTGGCATCTAAACCTAGAAGCATTGACGGTTGACTTTCCTTTGCCGTTATTGTTTGCAGATTCAAAGCTCTTCTTCTATTCTGTTCTATTGTTGTTTGTTCGTTGATGTCTTAATATAAATCCCACCTGGTCGGCTTGTATGAATTTTCATCCAATTGTTGCCTTGCTTCTTTTAACATTTTCAAAGTTTCTTACCCACTTGTTTGTGTTCTTTTGTTATTTCTTTATTTTATTTTATCTTCCAGACTTTTAATTCTAGATCCCACAGAAATCTTCCCTCTTATTGTGGCTTTACTGGCATCCCATATGATTGAAGGGGAGCTATTACCGGCATCATTTATAATAAAATTGTCGACCAAGGCTTCTCTCAGTTCTTGCCTAATATTCATATCTGTTAGCAGTGACACATTAAGTCTCCAGTTCCTAAAGTGGTTTTCTGCTCCAAGGTTAATTTTCATAGTCACAGGGCCGTGGTCTGAAATAGTAATTGGCTCAAGTGTACTTTCTTTTATTCTATACTGTTCAGTTTTTGATACACATGAGAGATCCATTTTTGAATAGCTCCCATATACTTGAGACGTACAGGTGAAATCTCTTTAATTAGGGTGAAGCTGTCACCAAATGTCCACTAGGCCCAGTTCTTTCATCATATATGAGACATTTTGGATTGGGGTTTTCTAGTTGCGGGTAACCTGTATAATCTTGAATCCAGGGTGCAATTGAAGTCACCTCCTTCTATTATAATTGTCACGACCTTTCCTTCAGTGACCTTTCCCCCAATGCTCTCCAGATACACCTGGCCCCGCATCGTGTAGCTGCAAGTCGTTGCTGATCTGCAATATATAAGCAGTGAAGCTTGCACTTGCTGGTGCGGGACCATTCAGTCTGTCACCTTTATAACCTGGACACTCTGCCATTTCCTTTGTCTCAAATAGCCCTCTGAGACGACTTTGTTGTGATTTAGAGCTTTATAAATAAAATTGAAATGAATTGAATTGAAATAACCTGGAGAGTTCATTACCACTGTGGACTCTGGCTGATCGTTCCCCAGGTTTAGTTTTCTGTCTCTGTGTTTTTATTAAATCTGTTCTCCCTTCAGGACCTGGCATTCTGAGTCCTTTCACCTCACCCATCATGACAGAATGGTCCCGCCTCCAAGGCCTCGTCTTGTGAGTTCTGCTTGTGCCTGTTTCACTCTCACACTACCTTTTCAATCTAACACTACTTCATCCCCTGTGTTAATTGATTCTGGCGTTGACACCAATCATATTAGTTATGAGTTAGTTCGCAAATTACGCCTTCCTGTTCACCCCCTTTCTGCACCACACTCCACCACAGCTCTGGACAGGAGGCCACTGAGTAAGATTACTCAACGGACCTCTCTGGTCAGGGTAATTTTCTCCAATGGTCACACTGAATTAACCCCTTTTCTTCCTTTTTCATTCTCTCGCTCACCCTATGGTGTTGAGTTTCCCTTGGCTTACGGCACATAACCCTCACGTAGACTGGAGGAGAGCACATGCAATAACACCTGCTTATCCCTTGGGGTGGGGGAACCCGCTACCCTATCTGAATGGCAGCACCAGCTTCCAGGCAACTTGACTAGCTGGGTCTCAGCTTCTGTGGGGATTTTCGGACAATGAAGTGTATTGCCTTCAGTCCGTGCTCATAATAGCGAGCCTGTTTGGATCCTATACACAACATCTCTGTGACAATAATCCCCTTGCTTTTATCAGTTGGTAGAGTTACCATTTTTTAAAAAGAGTGGACAATTTTTATTTGGGGCATACACATTCAGTATAGTTATCTTTATCCCTCCAATTGTGCCTATCACTGTAACATCCTGGTCTTCATCTTGATTTTATTTTTCATTATTGTAATCCAAATACAATAATGAATAATATAAAAATAATTAAATAACATAGCCACTCCTCTCCTCTTATTATTCCCACATGATGCACTGTACACCTGATCAACTCGGTCTCTCTTCAGTTTTAAATGCTCACTTTGTGACAAATGTGTTTCCTGAATTACAGCGATGGAGCACTACAGCTTCTTTAATTGTCCCAAGATTTTCTTCCTTTTGATTGGATTGTTGACTCCTCCTACATTGTAACTTATGAAGTTCAGTTCACCCATAATCATTATGGGGTTTTATAATATAGCTCCCTGCCTGTGCCTACCAGTCTAATCACTATTAAAACCTTGTCTGTATCATGTGAAAAACTGTAAACAGTATAAAAAACACAAAAGTGACATCCTATTACATCAATCTGATGCTGAAACTGAACCATAACTGCATCAGGTCCCTGGTAATATTGGGGCAGAGAGGTGTGACCTACTCTCTCTGAGAAAAGCACATAGTGTAACTGAGACCGATATTACATTAAAGTGTAAAAAAGGTCTGAGTGTATTCCACTCATAGATTACATCTAGGCCGAGCCTCCTCCTGGACAATCTAACCTATAGCACAACTTTATTGTGATAACTTTATATATATATTCAAAGTTTCACAACCTAATGATGTTTTATTTTTTCCCCTTTTCTTAAACCCATTAGTTATATAGGTTAATGTGTGGTTGTCAACCTTACCACTGGTTTAGTTACTTTTTTGTTTGAATTCGTCCATCCATCACACAGTAATTTCAGTCCTCCTCCAACAGAATGACCTTGAGATCAGCTGACGGCAGAAGCGCTCTCCTTTTTCTCCTCTCTTGGCTCCTCCACCTATCTTTCAATTCTTCCTCAATGTGCTTTCTCTCCCCGCAGTGTAGATTGACCCCAAGCTTTCTTAGCAGTGCCCCGGCACTCTAACGATGAAAAGGTCTTCTCCCCGGTGTTCAGCTTGACACATAGTTTTGCTTGATACAGACACTTCGTCTGTGTGTCCTTTTTATACAGTTTAATCACTTTTTGACCCTGCATCCATTTCTGCTGTAAATCAGGGGAATAGTCCTGGTCAAAGTAGAACAGTTTGCCTTGAAAGAGGATTGGACCCTGACTCCATGCCTGCTTTATAATCATATCCTTTACTGCTGCATCCAAAAATCTCATGATAACCAATCTTGGTGGAGCTGTGGCAACTTT
The DNA here is from genome assembly GCA_020466265.1 of Siphamia tubifer. Lineage (NCBI taxonomy): Eukaryota > Metazoa > Chordata > Actinopteri > Kurtiformes > Apogonidae > Siphamia > Siphamia tubifer. The sequence continues at coordinate 40,214,664 of CM035788.1, forward strand.
AGGTTTGATTGTGAGGGAGTGGTGGACCCTTTCAATTTTAATGTCCAAGCCTGGTGGTAATTTCAATTCCTTCTAGAGTAGATCTTTAATAAATCCCACCATGTCTTTTCCTTTACTGTTTTCTGGAATCTAAAAAATCCTGATGTTGTTTCTTCTCAGTCTATTTTGCAGGTCTTCACATTTTACAGAGATCAATATTACGGTGGAGCAAGTATCTCAGCGTCCTCTGGTGTATCCCTGCATCTCCTCCAATTTACCTATCCTCTCTTCATGTTCTGCCAGTTTGTTTTATATCTGAAACTGTTTGTTCAACACGACCAAGGGCAAGTTTGGTGTGGTGACATATGTATATGGTCTGTGGTAAACTAAAGTAGTGAATGTTAGGCTAAGGGTTGAACAAATCTTCTGCTTCAGCCTTAATTACTTCTGCCAATGAGGTATTAAATTAGGGTCCATGTGTCTGTTCATTTGTCTGTCTGTTTGTCTGACTCTCAGCAGGATTACGCAAAAAGTTCTGAACAGATTTTGATGAAACTTTCACAAAGGATAGATAATGGGTCAAGGAAGAACCCATTAGATTTTGAACAATAAAGGTCAAAGGTCAAGGTCACACTAAAGGTCAACATCTAACACACATCAGTAATATCTCAGGATCCAGACAAGATAGGATCTTGCATTTTTTTGCATTCACATTGTCTCACCATCGGGCATCAGATGGGTCCAACATCTATGGCTTAATCACATCATGTTTTTACATAATCATATACATACTCTTACTCCTGTGCTGTACTGAGGTCTAATCTAATAGTTTTCATTTTCTGATCTTATTCCACTGCTACTTCACTTTTTACCTTATTATGTTTGGCTGAAAGCCTTTCAAATTAAAACTATTATTTTAATGTTAATGATAAAACTGAAACATTGAGCATTAAATGTTAAGAAAATTCTGCTTAGAAATCTTTAGTGAGCTGGTTTTATAAGCATAAGGTCAGTTTTAATAAATATGTTGTTTTCACAGGACATTAAGGCCACAGCCATATTATAGTCATGCAGAATATTATGCATTTTTGTGATTAAACTGCAAAAATAGGTCAAACAAGGCAGTTGGAGATAGCAGACCACTGCAAAGGCTTGATATGTCAAAATGTGATGTTGACACATCTTATGTCCAAAGATGAGACGATGTGAATGCAAAAAAATGTGAGATTCTATCTTGTCTGAATCCTGAGATATTACCACTTATGTGTTTTAGCTGTTGACCTTACTGTGACCTTGACCTTTGACCTTCATTGCCCAAACTCAAATGGGTTCTTCCTTGACCCATTCATTATCTATCATACCTGAAAGTTTCATCAGAACTGTTTGCATAATCCTACTGACAGTCAGACAGACATACGGACCTGAATTGGATACCTCCTTGGCAGAAGTAATGAGACCAATCTTGAATATCTAATGCACTAAAATGCAACTGAATTCTGTGGAAATGCCGAGTAATGGTGGTCTGTTTTCATACTTTTACATTGAAGTTGAACACTTCTTTCATAACTAAACTGCTAGAAACTTGAACCAGTACTGACCTTGATCAGTCTTAGGGCGTATTCACATTGGCACTCAGAAAATCCGGACTTCCGGACTTTCCAGGAAAGTTCGAACCTTATTGACAAGCATGAAACCTCCCCCGAACCTTGGTCCGGACTAAAGACCGAGTCTTTGGTCCGAGCTGAGGAGGTAGTCTCGGTCCGGACCAAGGTTCGCTGGTGCACAGTGTGAAAGGTCTGTTTAGGAAAGTCCGGACTATCGGACCAATTACGTCACAGTCACATCCGCGGAATCTAGTCAACATCCAAGCATGAGTTGCGGCAATACATTGGGAGACGAGGAAACCAGGTATTTAATTGAAATTTGGTCGGATGATAGTATAAAGACTGAATTAGAAAATACTCATAAAACTAGTAACTGGGTCCATTTTCTGCAACAGTGTAGCGCGCTCATCTACTAACCAATCAGGGTCGAGTATTGAGAGACGCACGCTGTACACGCATTGACGACATGACGTTCTAAAGTCCGTTGGTCCACTTGATTCAATACAGTGTGAATGAAGACTGTAAATAATGTCCGGATTATAAGTGCAGTGTGAAAAGGCAAAAAAAAGGTTCTGGTCCGAACCTTGGTCCAGACTTTACTATGTGTGGTGGCTCTCCTGACAGTGTCTGCGCGGGAGCCATGGACGACAGGATCTGCAGTGTCTCGTCTGTGCCGACCTGTGACCCCGGACCCCCGCCCCTACCTGTCTGGACCAGCCCCCCCCTCCTTCATTTATAAATGGACGTTCATCTATAGGCTGTCCGTCCATGGGAGTGGATCTCTCCTTCAATGTGGTTCTCCTCAAGATTTCTTCTTTTTCCCACTGGGTTTTGAAGTTTTTTCTTGCCGAGAAGGAGGGTCTAAGGACAGGGGATGCTTGGGACTTTTCATGTATCTCTGTAGTTGATTGTTTTTTTTTGTAAAGCCCTGTGAGACGACTTTGTTGTGATTTATGGCTTTATAAATAAAATTGAATTGAATTGATTTGAATTGTAAAAGAATAGAGAGACAGAATGAAAAGGGACTGATTATTTCATATGTTTAATGGGTGATTAATGTGTAAATTACAGGTTTTGAGGTTACTATTCACACAATATAATATAACAGAACTATTAATTGACCCCCCCCCCCCCAAATTAATAAGATGTAGGACACCAGAAGCTATTGCTGGTTTGAGCACTCTAACATGGAACCAAGTCTACGCCACAGCTGACCCTGATCCCTTCTGATAACAATATGACATACTGGCATATGATGCCCACTGAAAAAAATGTATATTAAGTGCAAAATCAGGCAACATAAACCATAGATGACTGCAGGAATATTAAAAAAATCATCTTCATAGACTATTTATCAAATAAGTAAAGCCAAAAATAGATATAAGAAATATAAAGATAAGTTGGTAAATATAGTGAGACTAAGTAAACAAAATAATTATCAAGGATTAGAGAAAAACAAGAATAATATCCAAGGAAGATGGAAAGTATTAAATAGGAGGGAAAAAAAGAAAAAAAAAGGCTGAGACTGTTGGATATCCGACTTATTTTCTGGAAGACAATTGAACAATAAAGAAAATTAATGAAATGTCAAAAGAAAATAACTTTGCTGAAATGCACAAAACTAAAAACCTTCTGGCTTAGAAAAGTGTCTATATATTGTAGAATTATTAGGCTCTTCCATATTTAAATTACTGTGCAGCAATATGGGGCAAGAACTATCCATCAAATATTAATTCTATATTTTTACTCCATTATTCTACAGCCCTCTAGAACGTCCTGTTCACTTTGAATGACGTCAGCGGGCGGATTTTTTTCGATAACCGCCCGCTGCGCCGTTAACGCCAACTGCGCCATTAATGCCTGCTGCCCACGGCAACAGGTTTTGTCACTTCAGATTCACTGTACCATATCACGCCGCAGGTAGTTCGTCCACTTTTAAAGTAAATATTAGCTTCGTTGTAACTGCTAGCTTATCCAATGTTAAGCTATCCTGATGTTATCCTGACCATAGTCAGGAAATCAGGGGAAATCACCGTTCTCCTCTCGTACAAAATCTCCAGGGCCGAAGTAAGTATTTTGCCCCGGGGTTAACTCCTCTATGCTGGTTTTTAGAAAACAAGGAGCGGTTTCAGTGAGCTTCGTTTTCAGTATTTATTTGCTCCGGTCGCCGACCTGACTGTGTACATCCGTCTCTTTTTTCTGCGCCTAAAACTCTCTGCACCCCCTTCAGTCTGCCCCGCCTATTTCACAACACTAGTCTGTTAGAGTAGTGACAGTAATAAACTGTAATAACCCGTAGAATAAGCAGGATAATGCATGGCACACGAGTTACTATCGAAAAATATTCCCCTTCGGGGCGGAACAACACCCCTCGGCGTCAGGGCGCCAAGGGGAATATTTTTGTGATAGTAACTTGTGTGCCATGCATTATCTCTTGCAAAGAAAGCCATAAGAAAGGTTACTCAGGCACAATACTTGGCCCATATAAATTCCTTATTTATTGAATTGCTCTAAAAATACATGATATTATGAACCTTAATACCAGAGAAGAGCTTAGGCTATTTTTAGGGGTGCTGAAGCACCCCTAAAAATTTGCTCAGTACCCCCTGGTTGCTCCCTTCAAAAAAAGAAATAAATGCATAATGAAAAATCTTCGCAGCCTCAGAGTTCTCTTAGCCTAGTGGAGAACTGTCATGTCACCATGTGATTTGTCTAAACCAATAAAATACTTCTGCTTACACCCTTTTCTGATTGGTTTGCACATTCGTGCCCTGATTGTTTTCACAAGTGGACATTTGATGGTGGTTCCACTGCAGATGAGAAGGTAGGCCTGTGCCATTACAATTAGTGAACAATTAAATGCAATAGTAGTGTTCCCTGGTCTGTGGACAACTATAAAAACCACCTTCACCATCATTGATCTAACAATGTCACAACTGGACATTGTGAACAACCACCATGTAGGCTTGGTCATTTTTGATCTAAAATGAGTTGCTTCATTGGATAATCATTCAGGTAAGAATGAGTACAGTACTAGTATAGTTGAGAAATCCGTAATATTTTACATGTGCAGTATGCATCTGTGCTGATTTCTGCAGTGAACAACTGCGTTATGCATATTTACGTCCTCTTTCAGTGTGGGAAATGTGAACTGCGTGTGAAGTTATCAGTTATAAAAGTTGTTTTTGGCAGGTAGGATTTTAACTTTGCCATGTCCTGTCCGCAATGAATATCTTCCTACCCCTTTATTACTCATAAATGAAAGTTGCATGTTTGCAAACGTTGATTTGTGCTAAAAATAGATATATTGTTCAGCATAAGTGCATTGACATAATAGTGTGTACTGTGCAGGTGCTCATCGGTACAGTTCACACACATTATTTACTAGATGTTTAACTCCGTTACCCTGACTGTTGGTGAGCATAGCGTAACGCAGCCAGATGACAAATCAGGTTAGAACTCTGTTGCTTTACATGTTAAACCCTCTTGTCCATTTCTGACAACAGGGTTTGAATCATCTGCGGAGAGGGGGCGTGGCTTTGGGGATTCATGTTCGGATCACCGGATCCTTTTTTTTTTTTTTTTTTTTGTCTTGGCAAAAAAAAGTCACCCATGTACTCCGCTCTAAACAACACATATTACAACTGATATTTGGGCAGCAATCCTACATCAAAACCCAGATTCACTCGACCATACCCCCAACCTGCTATAGGGAGTTTATCCGTCATACTGTCTATATGTCTCTGCTCAGTCAATAACCCACCTCGACCTGACCCAGTTGATCCACACCTCACTTTTCTTTGAATAGGATGATGAGGAAGATAAAATATATAAAAAAAAACTAAAACCAAGCATTCAGAAAAAAACTAGCAAACCTGCTCAAAAGACACATTAAAACTAACTGAATTAGAGGGAAAAAAGTCCAAACTAACTAAAACAAAACTATAATGAAAAATCCAAACTATTATAACCCTGATCCTTAGTTTACATTTACATTTCTACATTCTCCTATTTTATTTATAATATTGTGTTAATATTCACTCAGTGTTAAATATGTACAATAAATATGGACTCATTTACATTTTCTTCCCATTAAACAAAGTTTCCTTGTTTCCCCATTAAACAAAGTTTCCTTGTTTCCCACAAGGAAACTTTGTTTAATGGGAAACCTTTCAGTCTCTTCATTTAAAAATGTTTATCTTCATGTCACGGGGTCAAAGATATAGAACACATTGCATTGACTACCCCTGTCAATTGGAATGAATGTTTCAGTTTAATCAGTGCCATCTTTATATGGGGGTAACACTTCTTGCCTGATCATCAGTTGGCAATATCTTCCCTGATAGTGTGAGAAACATAGGGACCTTGTACCAAGATGGCGGCTGTGGCACCTGAGGCTGGACATGTTGATATACTGTATAGTGTTCTATATCTATGTCATGAGGTTAGGATTTGTCAAACAGGTCACCTTAACATGCACTAAAATACAGAAAATTGCATTTAAGAAATCCGTTTTTCTCTGGGGGAGGCCCCCCAGACCCCCCTCTGGGCTAAGACCTGGTCTTCATAATGTCTGGCTAGTTTGAATCACAATTAGACCAAATTAAAGACCTTTAAGAGTTAGTATGGATGTTTATTTATATTTGAACAGTATACTATTCATCTGTACATGTTTCTTGTATGAATTTTATCAAAACACCTGTTATTATTAAATAGTGAGGAAATTAAATGTTAAATTTCCCCCTGCCTGCTTTAGAGGAATTATTGCATTTGAGTACCTATGTGTGTGAGTAGGCCAGGAGTTGACCTGCAGTGAGCTAACACAGTAGCAGCTAACGACAAACAGCCTAGTAGTCTATGGGTCTTTTTATTTCTTGCCACCTTATCACCACCACACTTCACCAGAACATCCAGGAACCAGACAATTTTTTTCTCATGCAATAAGCCTATACATTGACATGGAACTTGTAAGTTTGTAAGCTAAATCTTCATTTCAGTGCTTGTGGATGGTAGATGATAGTTTATTGGTCAATTAAAAGAAAAAAAGTTTAGAAATGGATTCAACTCTTTCATTCAAGACAGGTGCCACTGTCAGCACTGGGGGCTGAGCACCCCTAAAGGTTAGATGCTAGAATCGCCCCTGCTTAATACTCATGTTATAATGCATAAATGTATATGTATAACTAAATTAGATTTTCAATGATGTTTTGATAAAACAAAATAAAACCATCGAAAAAAGACTATATGTGACCCGCCACCACGAAACCAGGCATAAGTCGCGCTGAGCTGTTCAGAGCTACAGCCAAATTTAGGGTGGAAGGTGATTTCTTATTTGTGTTTACACCTTATCAAAAAACGGTACCGTAACACCTCTATGTTCAGTTCCTGTGGTCATTACATTGAAATCCAATCAATAAAGGTGTTTATTGGGTCAATTATTTAAGCGGTGACAAAAGTTTAAGGATTGCGGAGCAAAGACAAAGACGACTTCCACCTCTTTTCGCCGAACAAACCGATCTCCGTTCCGTGAGTAAACATCCAAGTGTTTGGTACGAGGTAAAAGCTTATATTGAATGCTCTTGTCCAATGTCGTAAGCCAAATGATTATAATACGTTGCAATTCCGTCCTATTATTACAATATATAGAACTTCTGTGACATGTCCATCAGAGTGTCCTTTAACATCTGTGAATATTTTTTGTCAATCGGATACGAATTATTATGCCTTGCTAAGGACTTCCTACCCCAAAACAATCCAAAACTTTAACGGACAATATCTAAAAATATGCAAATTGCATAATAGGTCCAACTGTGGATATTAAAATGACCATAACTTTGGTTCTACTTATGATAGAAACATAATTTTTTCACCATCTTAAACCTTAGTTTCCACTCTACCAATCTGCACACATAACTCAGTTTTGATTTCCAGACACTTATGCCTGGTTTCGTGGTGGTGGGTCACATATGCTATGCCCACTGAATAGAATGTACAGGAGTGAAAAATATATACAGAAGGGATAAAACTATGTGAAGATGAGATAAATAAGAATATATATATATATATATATATATATATATATATATATATATATATATATATATATATATATATATATATATTTGTAAAGATACGACTGCTAGAGGCTAGCAGTAGCGACTAATGTCAAACATGATGAAACTTGATGTAGATAGATAAACTATATTACATAAAGTACATATATTATATTATATATTATATACTATATTATAAAGTACATATATTCATGATGGCGCCGGGTGTTGTGGCATGCTGTCTCTCTGTTTCATATTTACTGGTTACCGTTTTACTAGCAGTGTTTTGCTTGTGACTGATACATAGAGCTTGTTGGTCTACGAGCGCAATGCCATTTTAACATCCGTGATACGATCGGAAAGTTTTATCATGCCCATCATGAGCAGAGGACTATGACTCTTCCATCATTTCTGTCTTCCGTGCCTGCTGAGTTGTTCAACCGGGGGCCGGTCTTCTGCCCTCGGAGAGCGATCCGTAGGAAACGGTCGGGCTCGTGGCACACGTGCAGGTGTGCGTGTGAAGCTTCGGGCCTGGTCTCTGGAGCAAAACCGACCACGTTTTGGTGATGTGTCTCTTGTTCGAATGGATCCATTTTGCCGCCAGCTTCTGTGGATCTCAGTCAGCTGACGCGGTGCACCTGTTCACACAGGAGGCGGGGCTGGAGATGCGGAGTGAGCTTCGACAACCTGCATGGGGTGAACTGTACAGGTTTCCCTCTGGATCAGGAGCAAAGGGTTCAAATGGCGTTGATAAATGCCAGGTCTCATTCTAATAAAACATTTGTTCTCCATGATTTTCATGAGACTTATCAGTTGGATGCCATGTTTATTGGCTGTGTGATGGTGAAGTGCCCCCCCTACTGGAACTCTGTCCTCCGAATACCAGTTTCTTCAGCTCCCCAGATTGACAGGGAGGGGAGGAGGGGTGGTCTCAGTTTTTTATAATTTTCTTAAATGCAGGCAGTCTGTGAACTCTGCCGCATTTACCTCCTTTGAGTTACTGCTATTCACTATTAATCATCCCTGTGTGGTTTTAGTTGCTGTTATTTATCGTCCTCCCTAGTATAATGAATACTTTATTTCAGAATTTGCCAATTTTTTATCTAGTTTTATTGTTGATTATGATAGGATTTTAATTGTGGGTGATTTTAACATTCATTTATGTTGTGAGAATAAGCCACTGGTTAAAGACTTTTTAAACATAATTCATTCTTTTAATTTTACAGTTTGTGTCTGGACCAACTCATTGTCGTGGACATACTCTGGATCTCATTTGTGACCCATCACCACGAAACCAGGCATAAGTGTCTGGAAATCAAAACTGAGTTATCTGTGTAGCTTGGTAGAGTGGAAACTAAGGTTTAAGGTGGTGAAAAAATTATGTTTCTATCACAAGTAGAACCAAAGTTATGGTAATTTTAATATCCACATTTGGACATATGTAGCAATTTGCATTTTTGAGAAATTGCCCATCAAAGTTTTGGACTGTTTTGGGGTAGGAAGTCCTTAGCAACGCACAATAATTTGTATCCGATTGACACAAATTTTTCACAGATGTTAAAGGACACTCTGATGGACATGTCACAGAAGTTTTATATATTATAATAATAGGAAAGAAGTGCGACGTATTACAATCATTTGGCTTACGCCATTGGACAGAACATTCAATATAGGCTTTTTCCTCGTACCAAACACTTCGATGTTTACCAACGGAACGGAGATCGGTTTATTCTGCGAAAAGAGGTGGAATTTGGATTTGTTTTTGCTCAGCAATCCCTGAACTTTTGTTGCTGCTTAAATAATTGACTCAATAAACACCTTTATTGATCGAATTTCAATGTAATGACCACGGGAACTGAAAATAGAGGTGTTAAGGTACTGTTTTTTGATAAAATGTAAACACACATAGAGAATCGCCTTCCAGTCTAAATTTGGCTGTAGCTCTGAACGCATCAGCGCGACTTATGCCTGATTTCGTTCTGAGCAGTCACATTTTAGGTTTTGGGTTGTCCGTTTCAGTTAGTAATTTTTCGTCTTACCAGTGTTAAATCATTATTAATTTTATTTGACATTTTAATTTCTATCTCATCAATCTCTGGAAGTATCAAAGATATCTCGGTACATTAGCCCAACTGCTTTACATGATTTTAATTCAAGACTGCCTGATATGGCTGACTTGGTTTTTAGTATTGACTGTAACCTGGCTGAACATTTTCATCGTGTACTTCGGAACTTACTAGATTTGGTTGCCCCAGCAAAGGTTAAGGAGAGTCTTAAAAAGAGCCCTACTCCTTGGCTGAATGATGATGTTTTACTTCTTAAAAAATACTGTAGGCAGTGTTGCCAACTCCCAAACAACATAAGGGGCTAGGGGCACTTCCAAAATGCACTAGAATGCGCTAGGGTATATATATATATATATATGTGTGTGTGTGTGTCTTACTTGACCACACTTTGTCTGACCCCTCCCCCGAGACCTCTTTGCCATGGAAGACCCTACCAGGAGTACTATAGGATTCCAGGCTAGCCTATAATACTCCAGACAACACAGCTCTTGGGTTCATTGGAGCATACAGAGTCCTCTTCACCACGTTAAGGTGATGGTCCTAGGAGAGGATATTTTTTGTTTGTTTGTTTTGTGTGTGTGTGTTTTAAGTGGCATTGACAATGAAGGGAGAATTTAACTGTTTGTCTCAACTAGATAGATAGACAGACAGACAGACAGACAGACAGAGACAGACAGACAGACAGACACAGACAGACAGACAGACAGACAGACAGACAGACAGACAGACAGATAGATAGATAGATAGATAGATAGATAGATAGATAGATAGATAGATAGATAGATAGATAGATAGATAGATAGATAGATAGATAGATAGATAGATAGATGAGAAGTGCCCGTCACTTCACAATCACATGGGTGTGATTCTTTTTTTTCTTTTTTACCAGAGCTGCTGCTTGGCGAGTGCTTCCTGAGTCCTGAGTAGAATCGTTGGGATATTGAGAAGACAGAAACGGCCTGGGTCACAGGCGCGCGATTTATTCCTATTGTCAATAGAAGTCTATGCAGAACTGGCCCCATAATGTGAACGGGATGACGGGATCATTGTCGTAACTCCGTCTATACTCGAATGGTGTGCACATCGGTGCGCCGTGCCTCCCGCGCACGGTCTTGTCAGTCAGGCAAGCAAATGGAGAAGAGGAAAAAGAATGAAAAACGAGGGTTTTATCTCTAGCGCCTGTCAATAAATTTCGCCCCAAATCACCAGCAAAAAAGCACTAGATTTTGCGCCATGTGGTTTTCACAAATTTGGGCGCTAGGGGGGGTCTGAAAAAGCGTTAAATATAGCGACAAATGTGCCAAGTTGGCAACAGTGACTGCAGGAAGGCTGAGCATCAGTGGCGCAGGTCTAGACAAGAGCCTGGAAGGACCGCCTAACAACATATCAGTCAGCCATGGCATCATTTTATTCACATCTGATTGACAATAATAAGCATGATTCAAAATTGTTGTTTGATACTGTGTCAAAGCTCACCCAGAACAATCAGGTAGTCAGCTGTCCACAATTGTATTTTTTAATGAAAAGGTTATGGACATCAGACTGTAAATTCCACAGTCTCTTCAGGTTGACCCATTGTGTGCTGCTGCTCCTTCTTTTAACAATGAAAAAGGACTAATTGATCTTCCTTCATTATCTGAACTATCTAAGATTGTTAGTTCATCGTGTGCAACAACCGTTTGTTGGATCCTCTCCCTTCTTGGGTCATAAAGGAGCTCTGGCCTCCACTTGGTCCACATGTTTTTGCCATTTTAAATTATTCCCTGTCTTTGGGAGGTTTTCCTGCGTGTTTTAAATCAGCAGTGGTAAAACCGTTTTTAAAGAAGCCTGGACTAGATGCTGAAAACCATCCAATTACAGACCTGTTTCAAACCTTGCGTTTTTATCAAAAGTGTTTGAAAAAGTGGCGTCAAAGTAGCTGGTCCACTATCTAACAGAAAATAACCTCTTTGAGCCTTTTCATCCGCTTTTAGGGCAAATCACTCCACTGAGGCTGCACTGACAAAGGTTGTTAATGATTTGTTGTTAAGCGCTGACTCTTATTGTGCTTCAGTTTTAACATTGTTGGATCTCAGTGCTGCGTTCGATACAGTTGATCACTGTATTTTAATTGAAAGACTTGAAAATTATTTTGGTATTTCAGGCAAGGTGCTGTCATGGCTAAAATCTCATCTTTTGGAGAGATCTCATTGTGTTTTATTTAATAATGTCTTGTCTGAGCCTTGCACAGTAAAGCATGGAGTTCCTCAGGGTTCTGTTCTAGGCCCTCTGCTTTTCTCTCTCTATCTTGAACCACTAATTTATTATATTCCTTTGACATTAATTTTCACTGTTATGCAGATGAGTTTCAATTGTATATGCCTATAACATGTGAAAATGGATCCAACCTGTCAAAAATTTGATTGTCTTTCAACTGTCAGAAATGGGCTCTCTGAGAATTTTCTTTTCTTAAATTCTGCAAAGACTGAAATGATGATTATTGGACCCCAGAAGTTAAAAAAATTAATTTAATAATTTTTCCTTGTGCTTTGATGACTGTGTTGTTCTGGGCAGAGACAAGATGAAAAACCTTGGTGTTATATTTGACCAGACACTTTCTTTTGAGGAACACATCAGGGAGGTGACTAAAATATAATTGTTTCATCTTCGAAGGATTGCTAGGATCAGGCCAATCCTCAGTGACAAGGATGCTGAAGTCCTCATCCATGCCTTCATATCATCTCGTTTGGACTACTGTAATGCTCTTCTGTCAGGACTACCCAAAAACAGGTTTAGAGTTTTACAGATGGTGCAAAAAGCTGTGGCTCAGGTTTTGACTGGAACTGGGAAGTATGAACACATTACCCCAGTGCTGGCTGATCTTCATTGGCTTCCATGTCATGTCCGTGCTGATTTTAAAGTGCTTTATTGACTTACAAAATTTTAAATGGAGCAGCACCTGTTTATTTAAATTATTTGGTTTCATTATATGCACCTTCTCGTTCCCTCCGCTCTAAGGGAACTGGCCTGCTGACTGTGCCTAAAGTCAGAGAAAAGACGGTTGGTGAACGAGCTTTTTCTTTTCGTGTACCAACGCTGTGGAACTGTCTTCCTCTGGACATAAGGCAGGCATGCTTGGTAGATGTTTTTAAAGCAAAGCTCAAGACCCACTTGTTCACTTTGTGTTTTATGTCTTGATTTGTTTTATTGTGTTAATGTTTTATATTTTTATGCTTCACTGTTTGTAATTGATTTTATTTTTTGGCTGTACAGCACTTTGTTTGAAAGTGCTTTATAAATACAATTATTATTATTATTATTATTATTATTATTATTACAACAACAATGTAAATGAGCATTTAACAACAACTTAATGATATATAACACATCCACAAAAAAAAAAAAAAATTGCTTTCGAACATACCTGACGAAGTGATCGCTGCAGACACGGGTATTAGCAGACCCTGCTCCTCCTGACCGAAAACGCAGATTTAAAATTCCCTTTTTATGGCATTTTTCCTGTGAGCTTTTTCCAATTCTCACCTTTGTGAATGGCAATCTTTGGTACTCTAAAAAAATAAAATAAAAATTTCCCAATGGAAAACTCACTTGGCTTCACTGCCTGCCCTCCATCTGAAAATTGTGGGCTGACTCTCTCTGGTGTGAGGCACGAGTGCTAACCACTGCACCACCGTGCTGCTCTATTTTTACATTTATTTCCCCCCAAAATATTTTCATTTTTCTTTCATTTGAAGATGTATTGTTTGGTTTCTTTTATTATACTTATCTTAATCTTAATTTAATTGTATTACTTGCAAAATACTATATTAATAAATGCAAGTTCTCCAGTCAAACGTTGTCATTTTTAATTTTTGGAAAGGTATTCAAACAATACTTTATTTCAATTCAAGACTACTCTAAAAACAAAAAAGCTGTTAAAACTACTGACTTATGTGTATATTTGAACATTTATTGAAACATTTCTTATTCTTCGACCCTGTTTTACAGTTGTTTGTTCTTATACTGTTCATATGTATTGTGTGAATAACAATTGCCAATAAAGATTTCTATTTAAAAAAACAAAAACAAAGGGAAGTTGTTTACAGTTGGAAGCAAACATGACTGTATTGGACTTTATAAACCCAGTGTTCCTACTAAACTACAAAAAGTACAAAAAGACTTCACTTTTCACTTTACGCTCCATGTTCAGTATATTGTTATACATCATATAACAATAATAAATTACCATTACTAACATTTAATAGTTTAGTAGGACAGTTTTGTTTTTTCTCAAGTACAACTTTTCATCAGAAAACTGCAAAGGTTACAGAATTTCTGTTAGTTCCTGTGAATAAAGCTGCTTTACTTTTATATTCTCTGGCTGCTGGTCCACAGAGTTTGCGTTGTAGGGAAATAACGGTGGTATGGTTGAACTTGCCAAGGTCCTAGTTTTCATATGATGTACTGTTTGTTTGTGTATAGTGAAGTATCAGAGAAGTAGCGATGGAAAAGGGGAGAGTGGGTTGACTTTCTGATGGTATTTGAACATTAATATGTTGTTTGAGTTGTGTTTGGTGGATGTCAAACTGACTTGCTTGTAGCAGTTTCTCCCCTTTAATGTGATGTACACTATGAGTATATTGCTACATAATTAATCAGTGCAGTGTTGTATGTATTTTGCGTTGTATTTTTTTTATTTACTTTTGCTCGAGGTCTTCCAATTGAGAGACTGAAGTTCAGGAGTAAAAAGACAAAGTTGATGTGAGGAAAGTGCGAGTGTTTTACTTGTGCTGTGAGTTTCTACTGCCCTCTGCTGCTCAGTGGCTGTAAAACTACAAAATACAGCTATTCAGTCCAAAAATTGCATCCAACCAAAGACACTAAACACACTATTTCACACTCAAATGTTACAATTTCACCTATTATGGAATAATTACACCCTAAAATGTATTACTTTCAACTATAATGTAATAATTCCATCCTAGAATGTAATTTCACCTGTAAAATAATGTCACCCAATAATGTCATAATTTTAATGATATGCCAATCAAAAATATCAAAAACACCCTCAAATGTAATAACTCTTCTCTAAAATTTAATATCATCTATAATGTAGTAATTCGACCCTGACATTTTATTTCACCCATAATATAATAATTTCACACATAATAATTTCCTCCTACATTTTAATAATTCCACCTTAAAATATATGTAAACTCTTAATGTAATAATTTCACCAGATATAGTCATTTTACCCTATAATGCAATAATCCCAACCTTAAATGTAATCATTTTACCCTACAGTGTACTAATTCCACCATAAAATGTAATTTCACCAGTAATGTAATATTTTGACCCACATTTTAATAATTAAACCTGTTATTACTTTGGCTCAGGATCAGTAACCAAGCAGGGAGACCCCACCAAGCACAAATACTTGAACAAGACTGTATTAAATAAAAGTAACATCAATGTATGGGTCAGTAGTAAAAGCAGTGATGAGGCTGATGTAGTGTGTGACTGTGGACATTAATATAAACGAACTAAATGGAGTCAGTGGACAGGCAGGTCAGGAGAGTAACAGCCAAGAGTCTTTACATCCCCCACTTCCTGGATAAACAGGAAGAACTGTCAACACTACAGACTTCATAATAAAGGCTGTGGCTGTAACACACCTGAAAATACAATAATTACATCCTAAAATCTTGTAAATCCAGCCTAAAATGTAAAAAAACACTTTAAAATTTAATAATTTCCTAATTAATAGTAATAATTCCACCCTAAAAATGTAATAATTCCAACATTTGTGTTAAAATTAAAAATTCATCTGATTAAAGCGTTAACTGACAGCCCTAGTTTATACTTAAATGTCAGAATGTAAAAGTATAAAATTGCATCATTAGTGTCAAGTGTGATTTAACAGGAGTGAAAAGTCAGGGTTGATGTGAGGAAAGTGTGAGTGTTGAACTTGTGCTGTGAGTTTCTACTGCCCTCTGCTGCTCAATGGCTGCAGAACTGCAAAATACAGCTATTCAGTCCAAAAACTGCATCAAAGACATAAAACACTATTTCACACTCAAATGTCACAATTTCACCTATTATGGACTCATTTCTCCCAAATAATAATAATAAAAAAATACCCCACATTTTGGAAGGCCTTTACTTTCAGAACTATTAGGGATATGGATCTAAAACTTGGTATTATTTCACAGTCCACAAGGGGAACTTATATGATTTTTTTGGAGAATTTTCCGAGAGGATGACCTGGGAAATCTGTTTCTCTGGATGCTTTGACCCTAAAGTCTCCTAGAGGAGGTGGTGCTAATGCATGTAGTATTTTATAAATAAGATACATGTTCTTGAATTATATAGAGTTCTCGAAACTGAGAAAGCTCAATTTCTCTAAAATAAAATAAATAAAAACTGCTGCTTTAAAACTCTCCACCCTTCTGCACATGTACTTCCTCTCTCTCCTCTGGACATGTCCAGACCTTCTCTGTCTCCTAAACCTCTAAAATGTTTTTTCCCTCTGATGGACTCATTTCTGCTCCTGTCCTTCCTGCTCACTCCCACTGTCAACCTTGGCATCTTCATCTCTGCCTCTTCTTCCTCAGTGCCAGAGTCACTAGAACAAACAACATGGCTGCTCTCACCACACATTCCTGCACCTGTTCCATCCCGCCTGCACACCCTCTCCACTGCTCTAGGCTATTCACCACAAGTACTCAGTCCATAGAAAACCTACAAAGTCTATATAAAGCCTATATACTCTATAAAAAGTCTATATATATATATTATATGTAAAGCCTATAAATAGTAAATGGACTGCACTTGTATAAAAGTGCTTTACATTAGCCTCCCATTCACCCATTCACACACACATACACCAGTAGGTTTCTAAGGTTCTGCCACTTCTACTGGGAGCCTATGTTAGAGTTCAGTGTCTTGCCCAATGAGACTTCGACATATGGACAGCCAGACCCAGGACGTGAACTGCCAACCTTTTGGTCATTGGGCCTACTGATCTCTACCATTGCCATCTATATACAGTAGGCTATATAAAATCTATAAAGCCTATATACTTTATAAAACGTCTGTATACGTTTTAGGTAGTCTATATAAAGCCTATAGTCTATATAAAATCGATAAAGCCTATATTGTCTATTATAAAACTTAGTCTATAAAAAAGTCTATATAAATATACAAGGCCAATAGTCTATATAAAGTCTATATAAAACATAGTCTATATAAACACATCAAACCAAATAAAACCATGACATCATCATGTGCGTATGGATGTATTTTAATAAAAATAATTCTGTCAAAATTAAACAGAATACAATATTTCTTTTTTAACATGTTTCCAGTACATAGTTGTTTTTTTTTTCAATCATCTTTTTTTTTTTTTTTTAAATACGGTTTTAAAAGTTTTAAAGGTCATGCTAAGTAAGGGGTAACTCATTTCACAAGTTTTTAAACATTTTATTTATTTTTTTGTTTGATTTTTTAAAATTTTTGCTAAAACTCAAAATGCAAAAAAAATTAAATTAAAACGATGATAGAGGTGAACACGGTGTTTGTCCACTCTTGTTTTTGTAGAAGTCTGTTTGACTTCAGAGACAAAAAAAACCCAGTCCCATCATCCCTGGTTTCAAACAGTTGCTGATCACATCAGTCTATGCAGGGATTATGAGAGGGCGTGGCTAATAGACTGAGACTCCCCCCACAGTCATTGGACAGTCTTATTCAGGGATTACAGGAGGGGGCATGGCTAACAGGCTGAGAGTCCGCCCACAGTCATTGGACAGTCTTATTCAGGGATTACAGGAGGGGGCATGGCTAACAGGCTGAGAGTCCGCCCACAGTCATTGGACAGCGTTTGTAACAGGAAATCTTTTTTTTTTTTTTAAATAGTTTTCAGAACCAGTGGCTTTTACAGCAGATGGTGTATTTAGCTTCAATATAAAGGAAAATAACAAAATAAAAGCAGCTTTTGTGAAAACTGTGACCACACACATGGAAGATGAAAGTGGACCCACAATGACCTGGACTCAGACTCAGACCTAAACCTGGGGGTGTTTAGGACTGCAAAAAATATCAGCTGCACAATATATGGTGAGATTTCATTTCACAATATTGCATCGATATTAAAATGTACTGTATCAATATATTTAGGTATTTATTGAAATACAGCAATGGTTCACCTTTGTTTTTTGTTTATTAAACTCTTATTTTGCAGATCAGGATCTGAAACCAATCTGTGTAAATTGTATATATAGTACTGTTAACGCCATGTCATCACTTAATCCAAATCTTGCACTTTTAAGTTTTTACAGCAGGAAGTGTGATAAAACAAAACAAAAATTAATCAATTGTCTACATCCCAAGCCAGTTCTAAATGTTTTAGTTTCTGTACTTTACTCGAGTATTTATTTCTATGGAAACTTGACTTTTACTCCCTACATTTGTTCATAAATAGCTGTACTTTATACTCATTACTTTTTCAAACTAAACAGATGCAACAGTACGAAAAATAAGTCACTTCAGAGGGAAAATGTGACTCATATTTACGAGTTATGATTGTGGCTTTTTATCTCAGAATTTTGACTTTTCATCTCATAATTATAATTTTTCTAACCTCACATTTATGACGAGGATGACGATATTTCAATTGTGATCCCCCCCCCCCCCCCCTTTCCTGAATTTTCTGTCCACACCCACTAAACTGAGTAACCATGGCCTGATCAAACATAATCTATACAGTAACTCACTTTTCAAGGCTTTATTTTTCAATACTTTATTGGATATTGGATTTTATTGGGTTGGACTTTACTGTATATTTTTCCATCCATGACCAAAAAAAAAATGCAGTTTTAATTTTTAGTTTATTAAAATTGAGAAGTTGTAGTTTTTAACTTTAGTAAAGGAGTTGAATCAGTATTTCTACTTTTACCAGAGTATTTTTCACACAAGTAGCTGTACTTCTACTCTCGTACAGCATTTCACCGCCACTGCTCATGTATAACACTTAAATGTATTATTTTGTTTTAAAACTTGAGCAGACCTGACCCAGACTTTGGAATGAACCCCCCACCCCCCAAAATAAAAATGAGTTCAAAATTATTTAAATAACTTTTTGGTTGATGGATTTATCCTTTTCATTTGTTTTATGAAATATTCTTCCAGTATGTTTTATTTTATCCATTGTATGTTCAGACTTAATTCATGGTTTAAAGTTATTTACCATGTGCTGAAGAACAGGAAAATTCAACACATTTGTTCAAACATTCTAATAAATAGACTTTATCATGTTTACTGTGTATAAGAATACATTTTTATATTGACAGCAACAGAAATGCCATTCTACTAGTTCAACTAATGACAGACCAATATATCAGGCTGATATTTATTAGGGTCTGTCTTCGATCAGTATCGGACTGTGGCATTAGCTGATGAGGGAAAAAAGGAGGAACAGAGAGAAAAAAAAACAAAAAAAAATAAAAGAAAAAGAACAATAAAAAGGAAAAACCAAAAAAATGAAAGCATGAAAATGGATGGCAAAAGCAAAACAAAGAAGCTAAAAAAGGGGAGAAAGTAACAAAAAGGGTGAAAAATGGAAAAAAGAAAGGTGAAAAAAACATCAGGTGTCCATTTCTTCATATTTATTAGTTTAACTGTCAATATTTATATTTTCTAATTGTAATTAAAGATTTTCTGAAATTTGTTTTTATTTGACAGGAACAAAAAGAACAACCAACCCCCCTCTCAAAAAAATCAGTGTCGGCTACAAATGTTGGTCATGAGCTAAAGCTGATGGAGGGGGGAAAAAATTCACCATTTTCAACTGGACTTTTTGAGTTTCTGTTCAGGTGTGTTTGAGCAACAGGTGTAGGGGTCACCATGGAAACCAGCAGTGGGTATTATGGTCAGATATGGAAAACAACAACAACATGAGTAAAATGAAAATACTGACTGTAGGGAAACAATATTCATCCAGAAAAGAAAAAATAAAGATAATTTGTCAGTGTCCAGGATGAGCGACAACAAATGGACAGAAAATAACTAAAACATGTCTAAGAACAGAATAATAATAATAATAATTAATTATCTTTAAATAGTGTCACACATTTCTTTATTGGATAATACTAAATTAAAAAGAAACTTTCTTCTCTGCTCGGCTCCGCCTTCAGCTCCGCCACCATCTGACGGACAGCCAAACACACCAATCACACGCATGCGCTTTCCTCAGTCGCCATGACAACCACCTGCTGGACACGCCTTCTCAGTGCTACTTAACGTTAACCTGGGGAAAGAAACAAGAAGTTCATCAGTTACGCAATCACTCAATCAGTTAGGCCCCCAGTGACACCCGCGACCCTAGTGAGGATAAAGCCAGTTCAGATGACGAGAATCTAGAATCAGACAGAGCCCTCCTTTTTTCGGAACAAAATAACGGCTGTACCAACCTTTGTTCATTTCCGAAACAGGAACAACTCGTATCACTCTCTTGCTCAACAAGTTGTTTATTTCTTCCCTAAGAAGGCCTCGTGTCCTACTACTGATTTTACAACAGAGTGGAAACAAAGCGTCTGGGCCCTGAACTCTAAACGGCTGAACCCTG
>CM035788.1:40242465-40354965 GCA_020466265.1 Siphamia tubifer
AACAGGTTTGTAAAACTCTGCTCATTTTTAAATACAAAATTTACTTTCCCTCAGAAACACAAAATAAAAGATAAAAATGGTATAAAGTTGAATTATTCCTGCAATTGTGAGAATACACCGAGCATAACGCTGAGGTTAGACATAAAATACAGTTTTTGACACTAATGTCACTGAAGCTATAAAAACGCTTTCTGATGCTATGCTGGTGTTTACAGATGCATTTTTGAAAGATATGACAGCAGTGGGAGGTCTAACCGTCTCTTCCACCACTGTAGTTGGTTGAGGGTCAGAAGTCAGGGTTTGGGATTCATCTATTTTCAGGTAAAGTCAACTAAATAATTAGTGATTGATATTCTGACTGGAGTCATGTGACACAGAAGTACGGCTGTTACACACACAAAAAAAAGTATATATATATATACACACACACACACACTAGGGCATTAACAGAGTAGTCGACACGTCAACTCCCGTAGCACAAGTTGACTTAAATTTGGAGGAGTCGACAATTCTTTCTGTTTCTGTCTCTCTCTCTCGCTCTCCCTCGGCGCGTAACCACAGTTAGACCTAAACAAGACATGGCTGCTGCAGGTAAGACAGTTGTGGTGGGCAGACACACATTGCATGTGTGTCTGTCACTCTCTTTTATTTCACCTTAGATGAAAAAAATCATCTGAAGAGGCTAGCTAATCTGCGTGATATAAGCAGCATGTGCAAGCTAACCTGGATGAGCAGCAGCGCAGGCGCGCTCATTTTTTCCAAACATGAGTGGACAGTGTGGTGTGCAGCTTATCAGTGGCTGACTTAAACATTTTGCACTTAATATGAAAACTGAGGATGTGTGACAGACGTGTGGGCAGTCTTAGAGCCGTGGGTCCAGACAAAATGTGGACATGTGTTCACCTACTGTTGTGCAGTTAAATTTAACAGGAAACTCTTTGCTAACGTCAGCCTTTGTTTTGTTGGTGTTAACATGCTGATGATTGTGTCTTGGCAGTGGACATTGTTAGGTTGCAATGAACTTTAATACAAGTTGCTCATTGCAGACGTATGTCCGTGTGTTGGTTTTTTTAGCCGCGTGTCTGTGTTGTTCCTCAGCTGACAATGTCATGACGTCATCACGACAAGTCGACTCGACTCTGACTTTACTGAAAAATAAGTCGACTTGAAAAAAACTGAAGTCATTAATGCCCTAATACATACATACACACACACACACAGCTCAGTCTGTGCTCCGATTGTGGTGGGTGTCGTACCTCTGGTGTGCTGGAGCGTGCTGGTGGCTCCATGACGGGGGCTGAAGCTGGGAGAACCAGGGTAACTGTCCTGGGATTTAGGTGAACGAATGGTCAAACAGCGAACTTCACTGTCTGTTCCGTTGACCATCTCCACAAACTGACGACACCTGAAGGGGAGAGCAAGGGGATGTCAGACTACAATTTAACATTACTTTCCTAATTTAAAAAAATAAATAAGTCCTGCTCTGTCATGTGCTGTTATATCCTTGGGCATGACACTTCACCCTCCTTACTGCCAGTGTTGATGCTCACACTGGTGTCCATGTGTATGACTGTTTGGTGGGGGAGGGGTCACGTTTCTGTCAGTCTGCCCCAAGGCAACTGTATATTCATATGTAGTTTACCACCACCAGAGGGAGCATGTGAGAATGAATGAATAATGGATCCACTGTGTACTTTGAGAATGCTTTCAATAGGAAAGTACTATATAAAGCTAATCCATGTCATTATAATTATTATCATCAAATAATGTTGAGATTTTTTTTAATAAATGTGCAAAACCGCAACATTCAGGGAAAACATAGGATTTTAGATTCCAATATAAAAATAACCATAAAATAAACTACAAATCACTCCTGAGTGCAGACTTTGCCAAAGAAGATCTTTCAGCCAAATCAGTCCTTAACCTTTTGACAAGCAAACGGATAAACATCAGCAAAAACATAACTCTGTCATTCCTTTGCAGAATAATAACCATATACCCTCTATATAGCTTAGAAAATTTCAAAATAAAGTCAGCCCTTTACATTGGCACAAAGTTGGTGCAAAAGTGGAACACAAAAGCAGCTCAATACCACAAAAAAACTAACGGTGGCAGACATTGATCCCTTTGTTCACTCCATTTTGGAAAGCAGTGGAAGCTAGCTTCTTCGTCACGACATGCTTGACATTACGTGACTAGCGCAGGATGTCACTCACAGAGCACACATAGAATTCTACCGACTAGATCAGTCCCTATGGATTGGCCCATTTTGACCAATACGAATCTAGAATTTTTTAGCTAATCACCACCATGGACACAGATTCCCCCCCATGCTTGAAACATTGTGAGCTAGCGGCACTCGCAACAGTTCACTAGCATGACGCCGGAAACAAGGAGGTGCTATGTCTCTATGCTACCATCTGGTAAGAGCCCTACATTAGTGTGACTGGTGCATTGTGGAAAACTCCTGTCTGTGTTAAAGGAGGTAGACTATAGGGATTAAAGCAAAAGCCATCCAACTGAACATCCAATCAAGTATCCCCCCCTATATGCCTACCCCTTCGAAAACCAGTGTAGCCATGGCTCCACCCTTAATATCGAACATACATTTTTGGGGCCAATACCAATCTTGGAGGGTAAAACAAACCCAATATCCGAGATATTGACCATTATAGGAAATAAGAACATTTATTTACACAGGATATAATATATTAGCTAGCTGAGGACATGTGGATTAACATTTGTAGAAATTTTTGTTTATCTCACAAAGATAATTGACACAACTTTTCTAATATCTTTTATACACTATATTACCAAAACTATTCACTCACCTGCCTTGAAATACAGTCAAGTGAAATCCCATTCTTAATCTATGGAGTTTAATATGACATTTCTGTATTCTGCAAGTGTGTGTGTGTGAGAGAGAGAGACTTTGGATATCAGGGTTTATACAGAGATACTTTAGTTGAATTTACTACCCTTTTACTACCTTTTTCACTCCCTCCACAATATTTTTTACTACCAACACGGCATTAGCACGGCTACCTGGTCAGATGACGTTTATGACTTTTTAATAGTTTTTACAAACCTTAATTTGGTCTAATTTTGTTTACTATCTTTCACTATCCTTTACAACCTCGCGGCAACCCTGGATATTTTCATGCTGCCAAGTTTGTGTGAACAAGAGTGTATAAATTAAGGTCCATAAAGACATAGATGAGAGAGTTTGATGTGGATGAATTTGGCTGGCCTGAACAAAGTCCTGACCTCAACTTCACAGAACACTTTTAGGATGAATTAGAGCACACACTGAGAGCCAGGCCTTCGGTCCAACGTCAGTGTGTGATCTCACAAATGCTTCTGGGAGGAATGGTCCTATAAACACACTCCTAAACCTTGTGGAAACCCTTCCCAGAAGAGTTGACGCTGTTGTAGCTGCAAAGGGCGAATCCATATCATTTTACGGGGATGTCAAGTTCATATGCAAGTCAAGGCAGGTGAAGGAATACTTTTGGTAATATAGTGAATCTATTCTGATATTAGACTAATATTTGATCCATGTGAAACAACAAGTTGTAAGTTCAGTAGGTTTTATGCTGGGCAGAGGAGACCAATGAAAAATATGTGTCTATATTTTAAAAAGTAGTGAAATAAAAATTGTTTGTAAAATAATTCTTTAAAATGTCAGTCAGACCTCCCTTTAATGAGTCTAACTATAAACAAAAATAATTAAAGAAAAAAATATTATTGAGCACAAAATTATATTTTCCCTCATAAATCTGAATGTGTGGATCCAACTGCCCCTACACCATCTGCAGAATGAATTGTGAAGTCGATGGACAGTGCACAGATATGTGTGGGATTAGTTCATAAGTGGAGGCTTTAGGACCAAGGGAAAAAGTGATCCGTTTGTCAGAGCGCACATAGGTGGTGGGGGGTACAAAGCGGAGGACTGCTGTCTGAGTGTGCGTGGGGCCA
The DNA here is from genome assembly GCA_020466265.1 of Siphamia tubifer. Lineage (NCBI taxonomy): Eukaryota > Metazoa > Chordata > Actinopteri > Kurtiformes > Apogonidae > Siphamia > Siphamia tubifer. Next base: position 40,246,444 of record CM035788.1, read on the forward strand.
GCGTAATTCCAAGCGGGGTAATAGTGGTCCTCGTTAGTCATGTTCCATGAGGAGTCGCCATGAAATGTAGGCATACTCAGTGGCTGTCACATTCTAAATATTAAAAAAATCCCTCAACTTTTCTGGTGGGTATACGGTGTATATCTGCATATCACACACCACTGCCAAACACCCATCACAACAACATCACTTCTCTGATCAGCACCAATCTCCCATTTGAGTTCAGTTGATGGAAAATAAGTTGACATAAAAATGATCCAGACAGTTCAGGTAAAAGTAAATCCGTCACAGTGATGGAAAACTTTAATCCATGAGTCTATGTGGACAGAAGTATGCATGTGACGTGTTTGCAGGTGCAGACTCACTTCAACATGAACAATAGGTTGGGGTTGTGTTCCAACAGTCCTGGGTAGAGTTGCTGAGTAGCTTCTATGGCCTCACCCACACGGCCTGCCAGAACCAGCTTCTGTATTCCTTTTGGAGACACAAGAGGTAAAAAAAAAATACAAGGAAACTATTAATGGACAGTCCAGGAGGAGCCCCACCCCTTCAGCACCATCAGTGTTTCGCAGTGGACTCACTCTGTCGGTTCTTTATGGAAGTCTGGTCCTCTTGGATCATGGTCTCTGTGGCTCTGGCAAAGGCTGTTGCGGTTGCACAATACCCATGATGCACCAGGTAGCTGGACACCATACTGGAAACAAAACAGGGCAATATGTATTTGTTTTGAGCAGAAGAAAAATTAAGCACTTTTTAATCAACAAGGAACTAATATCAGAACAAATTCATGAATGAATAAAAATAATTAAAACATTACAGCCATTACCACGTTACATCTACCGTTACTGTGTTATTATATTACTATGTTAGGATATTACTATGTTAGTATGTTATTACATTACTATGTTAGTATGTTATTACATTACTATGTTAGCATGTCATTATGTTACTATATTATATTACTATAATATGTTAGTAATATTTGGGTTGTGACAGTATGGACAGCATTTACTTCTGCAGGACGGCCTGCCACTCCCCCAGCCTCTCTCCGATAGGGAAGCGAGCAATCATGCCGTGGATCTTGGCCCTCCATTCGCTCATGTAGTCCTCGATGTCGAAGACAAATGGCTGCTGGCCGAAGTTTGCATCTACGATCTCCCCAGGGGTCTGGAGCCCCACAGTGGGGTAGAGGTTAGGCTGAGAAACCCCATAATAAAAAAAAAAAAAAAAAAAAAAAAAAAAAGGAAAGAGGAGTCAGACGGTATGTTTTAGGGGTCAGGAGACACTAAGTATAAGGGCCCTGGTCAGATTAGTTAAATCAAATTTTCCAGATCTTTTGTCTATAAATTAGTTCTCATATCTGACTGAAAAGTTCCTCTGTAAGTGATGTCTGACTTGAAGTGAAGTCTGATTGATCTGATATTTGGACCAAAATGAGACAAATAAGGTTAGAATGACATTTTATTGAGTGCATGTGTAGGAATACAATAGAACATTTTACTAGAAAATGGATTCTTAAAATTGAGAAATAAACCAATATTGTTATTATTCACGAAAGAAAGCACATGATGTTTGGAATATTATTTTTTACTACTATCATTATTAGTACTATTCCTGTGTTAACTGATGGTACTTACAGGCAGGTCTGTGAAGGCTACACCTAAAGGAGAGAAGAACAATCCATTAAACACATTAAAAAATGACTTATACTAACAGAGAGAGAGAGAGTGAGACAGAGAGAGAGAAAAACAAACATTACAAAGTAAAAAAAACAAAAACAAAAAACACTTGTATAGGAGGTCTAAATGCTAATCCATGACTCAGACTTAACTTCACATAAATCCAACAGAAACAGTGTTTTCTGACCTAAACTGATGCCATTTTTGGTGTAAAAGCATGTGTTGTTGATGAGGTTGACACAGCAGCCAATCACGTCACCCGTGGTGAATGTGGGGCCGTAGGGTTGGCCGGTACCAGAGGAACAGAAGGAGTGGCCGTCGTCTCCATGGTAACCATATGAGTGCTTGTCCCATCCTAAAATAGGACAAGGATTAGGATTAGTTTGGTGAATTTTACATTTATTCAGTCATCAGAGGAAGGTCACAGACTGTTGAAGTCTGAATAAAAATGAGTCATGTTTTATGCACCAGTCTTTACTTTGAAAAACACAAAAATAACAATACTAATAATAAGTGTGATTTAAAGTAGAGTATAGATGAGCTTTTACTTTGAAAAACAATTATATAAGGAATGTGATTTAAGGCAGAGTGAGAGTTTGCTGCAAAAGGACGGAGGCAGTTTCTCATCTACTACTCATCTACTGCTCAGATTTTCCCCATCTGAAAAGACAGTACCACTGACAACCAGTAGGGGGCTCTGATCAACAATAAGTAAACTGTTGAGTCACCTTTAAACCTTCAAGTCCCAAACCTGTAACCCTGAAAAACCCAAACGTCCACCTGTAACTCTTAAAGATCCAAACCTTTAACCCTTGAAGACCTTTAAATATCCACCTTTATATAAAAAAAAAACAAAAAGGGGGTTGGGAGGTAACAAAAAGGGGGAAAGAAAAAAAGGGAGGAAAAGAAAAAGGAGAGAAAAAAGAATAAAACCATTAGGGGTCAATTTGTTCATATTTACTAGTTAAACTCATTTATATTTAGGCCTTCGCCGTAGACGTCGGCGCAAGGCCTATTGAGTCTGCTGTGATGGCCAGTTGACGAAATATACCAGGGACGACTCGTACCACTCACACACACTCACGGTAGCGAGCCGTGTCTGACCATGTGCTCATCACACACATGCACCGCATACTTGCTCCTGCTCAGAATGAATGGGAGTCTATGGGCCACACCCACTCAGGGTCACTGACATGAGTGTAAGTGTGTCAAATGTGACCTCTGACCCCATAGTGATGTGGGCAGGTCAAAAGATTTCATTTGAGGCCAAGTTCAGGGGGGTCAGAAACACGCTATATTGTTCCTGCTTGGTTTCTAAATTTTTCTTTCTTTCTTTTTCTTTCGTCAGCTCTTTGAGCTGTAATTTGGGCTATCACCATGGTGTTAATCTTAAATTGGTCTACTATTTTGTTTTGTCTTTTAACTTTCACTTCTTTGATTTCTGCTCTTCTCCACTTTATTTTTGTTGGTGAAAATAACTATTTCTAAGCCAGAATCTAACGTCTTCTCCTCTTACGCTGGGAAGATTCTTTCAGTTAATGTCGCTTAGCAACCAGATTTTGCCATGGTGCTGCTGCCGACCCTAAACATTTCATACAAAACAATTATCACTCTCGCGCTAGACTTATTTATACATGTGATGTGAGCCGACGGCACTCGGGAGAATTCCCTAGCACAACGCCATCTGTGGAGAGCCCTGTATATATACACACAATAGGGCTCAAGCACACATTGCATTCTGAGATATGGCTGCCATATTGGAGGCTAGTTCTGTACAGAAAGAATAGAGGTAGAAGCACAGTTTGAGTGAGAAAGAAACAAAGACATGTTAAAATCTAAGAAAATATGTGGGACACAGGGACACACTACAGAAGGACGCTCCATAGAGGCAGGAGATTCATACAGGCAGAAGATTGCCATAATAAACGGATTGGAACCTACCAAACAAGGAATGGATGCTGAAAACCATTTACACCCACCCTTCACTATTGTGGGCATATTTACCAATCTTGCAACTCTACAAGTCTCTGGGTGATCAATAAGAGATGGGACTCACCATTTGCATGCCAGTTCATGCAGATGGGTGTGGTTTGGGTTGTGCATAGTCCTGCACGAGAGCCAAGAGTCATGCACATTGCAGAGGATGTTCGAATTAGTTATCAATATATACACTTGCATGGCTAATCACAGATTATCCGTTTGATGCTGTAACTTAAACCAAAAACACGTCAGGTCTTTCTGGGCAGCGGAGCAGAGACCAACTGCGACTACATTCTAATTAGTTGTCCAGACAAACAGATAGGAGTACTTTATTCATCCCAAGTTGAGAAATTTTGTTGTTGCAGCAGTACAGGCATTGACGGATGTGCTTGTGGCATATCAGACAGGAACATGAAATGTTAATTATATCTACAAATAGTAAGAATTGCAAATGCCTACAACTCCTGCCTGTACTACAGAGTTAGAGTTTAACATTAGCATTTAACTGTTACAAGAATTCCCAAATTCTAGACCAAATTGCAGGTTCTTTCAGTCCCTGTATAACATTATCCAGATTCAAACCGAGGATTCATTCCAGATCAATTTTACCTGATAAAATGGATCTGACTAAAACACCTGGGACTTGTTGATTGTTTCATTTAATTCTTTCATGTAATTGTGTTTAACTAAAGCCATCTACGATTGTGTCAACTTGCAATGACTGGTATATGATCAAATTTGAATTACACATTTTTGGTTTTGCAGTTTTGGTCTAATAGAGATCAGCATTTATCTCCAACTGATATCAAAGTCACGGGTGCAGTGAGGCAGTCAGGAGGTAGAAAAAAGAGAAATTACCAAAAAGTTTTACATTCACTTCTGCAAGGGGGCACAGACTTACCTCATGATTAGAAATTCAATGTGCATGTTCACCTTAATCTTGTTTAAACCCGACAGTGTTTAACTCCTGCTCCACCAGTGTCAGCTGGGATAGTGTTTTCAAAAAGCACAGCAATGTGAAAGTAGGTTATGTGTGACCTAACATAGACGTGTACTTATACATGTAAATATGTACCTGTACTCAGATATGTACTTGTACATGTGAATATATAGTTGTACTCAGAGAGTTCGTGTCAGGTTGCTGTTGGTCTGTTACATTTCTCTCCTGCTGCTCCATCCTTCCATGTGTCATCTTTTGTGCATATGTGTGTGTGTGGGTATTACATTAATCTGCTGACAGGGATATTGCCTGTAAATCAGACTCACTGCTTCAACATGCTAATGAAATGGGCAGGACTACACACACAGCTTTAAAGACCCAAACCTGAATTTGGTTGAAAAATTCACTTTCTCTTAAATTTCCTCCGTTTTTAATATAAAGGATAGTCCAAGAAATACTGAGAAATCACTTAACCCGTACACCCTTCTGGGACATTTTTGAAGATTCACCATGTCAGTTGAATAAATGACAATGTTTGGAAATGCTGGTTTTTATATTCAGTTAATAAGAGCTTTACTGAAAGAAAAAAAAAACTTTTTTCCTTCAGTTTTCTGTTTTTAATACATCAACTTTAAAGTGCATACGACACCAAATAAAAAAAATACATTCATATATCGCAAGTAAGCATACAATATAGTTGCTTGAAATTAGTTTTAATCATGATAACTTAGAAGGTGAGTTTGTACGGCATTTTTAAAAGCGTGTTTTTTGAGACAGAAAAGTAAACTTCATAACTTTTCCATAACATGACTCATGTTGAACACTCTGGAAGGAATCCTCTGCCATCCGAAAGAATACGATCTACACTGTCCACAACTAAAGGACGGTATAGACCAGCGTCTCAAACTCATTTTCTTGAGGGGCAACATTCAACCTGATTTGATGTCCAATGGTCCAGACCAGTAAAATGAAAACATAACCTATAAATAATGACAACTCCAAATGTTTGTCATTGTTTTGGTGCAAAAAACCCCCCAATAAATTATAAAAGCACTATTATAAATTATCCAAACTCAAAAAAAGTTCAATTCCATAAGGAAACACAGCATTGGGGGAGCGACATGAGCACATCAGTAAGCTTCAGAACCGGTATCCGGAGGCTTTCTTTGTGGTAGCGGGGGATTTTAGTTATGTCGAGCTGGCGGATACTCTGCCCCAGTTCTATGCGCATGTCACCATACCAACAACATACTGGACCAGGTGTACACGAACAGACAGGGTGCATACAGAGCAGTGCTTCACCCACACTTGGGTTTCCTCGGACCACATCTCTGTGATCCTGATTCCTGTGCATCGCCCTGTGCTTAGACACAATAAGCTCACACAGAAATACATCACTGTGTGGCCTAATACAGCTGGTCCCATGCTTCAAGACTGTTTTGAGAGAACGACCTGGCAGATTTTTAAAGAGGCTGCGACCAGTACGGGTAGGGTGGACCTGGAGGACAATACATCAGCTGTCTGCAGTTACATCAGCAAATGCATTGATGATTTGACAGTTACCCCAGTCACCTCACCCCCCTGAGTCGTTCATTTCTCTGTTTTCTATTAATGGTAATCCAGCTAGTGGAGGGGACACACCATGCAGCAAACGCTGCATGTGGGGGTGACCAAGCAGAATCCAAAAGAAGGAGGAGTTAAGATGGCGGAGTGAGCAGTAGCATCTTTTGCAGGCTCCGTTATTAAAGTTTTGAAACCGTCCTAGACATTTATCCTTCGACAAAAAACAACAACAACTGCACAAAAGAACTGCACGAACAACTCCTGAACCCGACGGTGTTTTGTTTTTTCGAGTCTGAACACTTTTGCTCTTTTTTTTTTAAAACGAGAACGAGATGGCTAACGCTAGCAAAGCGGCTAACGCTCAAACAACAACAACAGACCACGAATACAACCTGGCGGCCCTGCAAGAGGCATGTGATGAAGAAGAACTTGAAGAAATAGAGGCGATGGAGGAAGAAAACCGGAAAATGCTTCATAACCACACACCACTGCCCAGCCCAAATCCCAAAAAAATGAAACAAAGGAATCAAGACGAGAGAAACCAGCCGGGTGAGATTACAAATGAAACCATCTTGAATGCAATTCAGACTTTGATAAAAAGATTTGATGAACAAGATGACAGGCTGAAAATCTTTGAAAGTCGAATGGAAGCTAACACACAAGCAGTGAGAGAAAACAAAGAAGAAATAAGCAAAGTGAAGGAAGAAATGCTGATGCTGAAAAAAGAAAATGCGTCACTGAAGCAGATTTGTTTGGAGCAAGCCAGGTACAAGAGAAGGTGGGATCTTAGACTGATGGGGCTTCCTGAAAAAGACAAAGAGGATACAAGAGATACTGTGATCGGCATCCTGACAAGAGTAATCCCGCTGTCAGTGGAGAAACTCCGTGAGTCAGTAGACACAGTGCACCGCTTGGGAAAGAAGAACGATGCAGCTACCAACAAAATGCCAAGACCTATAATCATCCAGTTTGCCTTGCGAACTGTTCGCGACGAAGTATGGAGGAGATCAAGAGAGGCAAGAGTGTGCAGAGAGATGAACATTCAGTTCAAGGAGGACTTCTCAAAGGAAGATCGTGAGGCTCGAGCCAAGCTGTGGCCCAAGGTGCAAGAAGCCAGAAGAAACGGGAAAAAGGCCTCCCGAAGAGAAGGATATGCACTCATCGACGGACGCAGAGTTGACCCCTAATAGTTGCTTAGTAAGCAAACACTCAGGCACCTTCTGATACAGAGCAAAATACAGTAACATGGTAAGATGTATTTATGTTTACAGATGCAAACTCTCAGGTATTTTGGTTAAACATACTGAAAGTATGAATCTTACCAGGTGAAAGTTAAACTGATTTAACTGCCAAAAGGAGTTTAAGGAATTCAATTCCAAGTTGTTGTTTTTTATATATTTTCTATATAATGTTATTAAGGACAACATGTTCATTCCTGCATGGAAAAAAAAAAACAAAAAAAAAAACAAAGTTAAGCGCATTTAGAACAACCATATTTTCTCTTATGTCATTGAATGTTAGGGGTTTGAAAAACATTACAAAGCGTAAAGCCATTTTTTTGTTTTGTAAGGACCAAAAATCGCAATGTGTTTTTTTACAGGAGACTCATTCTATTATGACTGATGAAAAATTTTGGAAAATTCAATGGGGGGATTACGCCTTCTTTGCACATGGAACATCACACTCAGCAGGAGTCATGATATTATTCAATAGATTTCCAGGTAACATAATTGATAATAAAAAAGATACTGAAGGTCATTGGTTAATGGTGGTAGTAGAGACAAACGACAAGCGTTATATTTTAATATGTGTTTATGGCTTTAACAACCAAGCAATGAATGTCAACTTTTATGCAAAATTAAGCCAATTTATAAATGAATGGAAAACAACTTATAATACAAATAAAGTGATATTGGGAGGAGACCATAATATAGCCCCAGATTCATGGCTAGACCGACTACCTCATAGGAATTCTCAACCTGTTTACAGCGACACTATACTGTCTTTATGTACAACAACACACATAATTGATTATTGGAGAACATCAAATCCAACATCAGTTCAGTATACATGGTATAACTCTGCAGGAAATGGTCAATGTTCAAGACTAGATTACTGGCTCATTTCATGTGAGTTATGTAACGATATTTCAGATTGTAAAATATCAGCTTCTCCGTTCACTGACCACTGCATGATTAGTCTAAACTTATTAACATCTAAACAACAACTGAATTCTCCAAATATTTGGAAGTTTAACAATGATTTCCTGCAAAATGCTGAATTTTGTGATCAGGTGAAGTCTCTTATCTTGGAGGTTGAAAGGTTAGACATGAGTGATATCAGTAAATGGGAATGGTTTAAGTTTAAGACCAAACAAATAGCAGTTGACACAGGTAAAAAACTGTCACGTATAAGGAAACAAAAGCAAAAGGATCTAATTGACAAAATCAATTTATTAACAAATAATACACAATTATCCTTAGACAACATTACTGAATTAAAGTCATTGCAATCCCAATTAGATGACATGTACACAACAAAGGCAAATGGAGCTTATATTCGGTCAAGAGCTAGATGGATCGAAAAGGGTGAAAAAAGTTCAACTTATTTCTTTGGCCTTGAAAAACAAAGACAGACTAAGAAGAAAATAAATAAACTTATGACAAATGATATTATAATTGAAGATCAGAAATTAGTCCAAGATGAAATTTGTCTCTTTTATGGTAACTTGTATAAATCAAAATTTAATAATTCAGACTGTGACTTTTTATTTGAAAAAATCAATGAAGACATAAAAAAACTAGATGTAGAAGACAAACATATACTTGACGAAGAATTAACTGTAATAGAAATTGAAAATGCATTAAAACAAATGAAAAATGGTAAATCACCAGGGATAGATGGATTAACATCCGAATTCCTAAAACATTTTTGGTTGGATATCAAAAAGCTACTATATAACGCTTTTCTGGAATGTATTAAGAAAGGTAGTTTGTCCCCTACTATGAAAACTGGTTTGATAACCTTATTACCAAAACCCCAAAAAGATTTGTTGATGCTAGACAACTGGAGACCAATAACCTTACTATGCAATGATTATAAACTTCTTGCTTTAGTTTATGCAAATCGCTTAAAGCATGTAATTGGAAAACTAATAGAAGAGTATCAATCAGCTTTCATAAAGGGAAGACATATTCACAACCATATTCGACTGATTCTAGATATGATTGACTATCAACAATTCATTCAGTCAGATAGTCTTGTGTTGTTCATAGATTTTTTCAAAGCATTCGACACTGTGGAACATGATTTTATGTTTACGGTGCTCAAAAAACTTGGATTTGGAGAAGGGTTCTGCAAGATCATAAAAATGTTTTATAAGGATATCTACAGTTACATCTCCCTCAACCCTGGAATGACACCAAGAATAAAGATCTCACGTGGTATTAGACAAGGTTGTCCTATTTCGCCAAAATTATTTATTTTATGTACACAAATGCTAGCATATCTAATTATAAATCACCCTCAAATTAAAGGAATCACCATTTTTGATTATGAATATAGAATAAGTCAATTCGCAGATGACACAGTAGTCTTTCTAAAAGATAAATCTTTAATTAAAAAAGCATTAGATATAATATCAGTCTTTTCCAAAGCTTCAGGATTATGTCTAAACCTGAAAAAATGTGAACTACTATCTCTTCATCCATGTGCTGAGACAAATATAGGCTCCATCCCTGTCAAAACTGAATTAAAATACTTAGGTTTAATAATGACTACAGATAGAAAAAAGAGAGAACAACTAAACATTGAAGGGAAAATAGATAGTATGAAAAAATCTCTCAACCATTGGCTCATGAGAGATCTCTCTATTCTTGGCAGAATCTTATTAACAAAAGCAGAAGGTTTATCAAAATTAGTATACCCTTGTCAATCTCTTTATGTTCCCCCCCAAATGATTAAAAAGGTAAATTCAATCATTTTTAATTTCATATGGAAAAACAAGACACATTACCTTAAAAAATCTGTGATGGTTAAAGACTACAAACATGGTGGGCTGAAAGCTGCTGATTTTGAATCCATGATAGGTGTATTAAAGTTGAATTGGATAAAAGCTTATTTGACACAGCCGAATTCCATATGGTTCCACATACCAAAATATCTTTTCCAAAATGTTGGAGGATTAGAATTTTTGTTAAGGTGTGACTTTGAAATAACTAAACTACCAATCAAACTGTCTGACTTCCATAAACAAATATTGCTCCAATGGAAAATGATGTTCACACACAATTTCACACCATATAGCTCCACCTTGTGGAATAATAGAACGATATTAAGTAACAGGAAGACTTTATTTAAACAAGAATGGTATGACAAAAAGGTTCTATATGTTACTGACTTGATGGATGAAAATGGCAATTTGTTACAATATAATTCATTTGTAGAAAAGTTTAATTTAAAATGCTCTAATAGAGAATTTAATCAAATCAGTAGAGCAATTCCACTTCCCTTAAAATACATGATAAAAAATATCCTCACAAATTCAATTGTGTCTGTTAAATTACCTGATTTGAAAATTGGTGAACTGAAATTTGGTGAAAGAAAATGTAACAACAAAGTACTTGGAAGTGTGTTAAAGGAAAAGCTATTCCATGATATCAAAAGACCAATGAAAATAAAGATATCAGATCAGGAAGTTGCATTAACAAAGACTCATTGTAACTATCTTAAATGGCCAATTTCACCCAAGGTAAAAGAAATTCAGTTCAAATTAATAAATAATATCTATCCTGCAGCTGAAACTCTAAGGAAAAGGTTCAATTTTGAAGTTAATCCATGTGTTTTCTGTATGATAGAGCATGAAACAATTGAACACCTTTTTTTCTCTTGTACAGTCACAATGATGTTTTGGAAAGATGTTTATCGATGGTTAAATATAGGGATTAACGATTCTTTGTTTAACAAATTTCAAGTGATGATCTATATGGATGGTCTGTCAAAAAAGGTATCCAAAATGGTGAACATTATTTTCACTATGGCAAAATATCATATACACAAGAATAAATGGAATAACAGCAAGCCCAACATAAACTGTTTTAAGAATGAAATTAAAAACTATATAACATCCCTAAAGGTGTTATCGAAGGAAAACCAGTCAATAAATGAGTTGTATGAAACAATGTCAGAGTCTCTTGCTCTTTAAGTTTACAGTCCTGTGCTCTTAAACACGCTTAATGTTGAAATGTCAACCCCTGTAATAATTTTTATTTTATTTTATTTTATTTTGTATTAACTGTTTGATACGTTGTAAGCTTGTACTGTTTTTAAATGCAAGCAAATGTTTTTTTTTCCTCAAATGAGTTCAAATTGGAATGTATGGCATTGTGAATTTGAAATAAAGATTTGAAAAAAAAAAAAAAAGCAGAATCCAAAATGAATAACACCCTAAGATGTTGGAAAAAGGTTTATTACTGTTTAAAAGGAAGTCATCATTTTTAATGTCAACATTTGGGTAATCATTCAAGAATATATAATTTAACTTACTGATACCAAGCAGCACAATTATTTGCAGTTCCCATTTGTATATTGAAAATATTTTTGGTTTAATAAATACCTTGCTGAGAAAAAATAGTTTTGCATTTTGTTTCCATACTGTATCGAAAATGAACCATGATTTTTGTGTACTGTTACACCCCTATTAGAAAGTAATTGCACCAATGTTAATTTCCATCAACAATCTCCTGCGTAGCATTTAACAGCTTTAACCACAGTAATATGTCATTACCCAGTGACCTCCTTTTGTTCAGTCAGATGCTACCCGAGAAGAGCTTTGGGAGCGTCCTATACCATTCACAGTGTTTTTGACATTTGTTGATATAAACAGACAGCCACACAGTGGTATTGATTTCATGATCTATTGAATGACTCCCTTTTGTTGATAGCAAGACATCACAGCTCTGAGGCCTGGATGACTACTGGGCCATTGGCCCTATATTTTTATGCTGCACTGAAGTTTTTAATTCTGGCGAAGTTTTATTTTTTTTAGAGATTTATTTATTTCATTAAGCATTAGGTTTTATTGTTATTATTGACTATCTCTTAATTATTTATTATACTTGGGACCAGCAGTGTATGACCTAATATACAATAATCTGAGTACTAATCTTATTTTCATCTAAATGACAAACTGAATCTGAAAATAACAGCAATTTTAACAATATTCTTCCTCAACTTATCAGTCCATTTGTTTTATTCTGAATCAGTGATGATGGTCACAGCTGTGGTGTCACCCACAGAATCAGCTCATCTAACCAACCCGGGTCAGACCAACTGGACCCAAACCCACCAGGGCTGTGAAGGAACCAGACCCTAACGCAGCAGGACTTTGAAACCACTGCTCAACTCTCTGATTCTCCACAGCTGACTTTTATTTCATCATCATCTTTGTCTCTTTTTCACTGACCCAACACTCTTTTCTGCACACTCTTTTCAGTTTTGTTCCTTTCTCCATCTTCTCTTACATTTTAACTGCCCCCCCACCCCCCAATCATACACATAGTGCAGTGAAATGATCCAATAACAGATTTCCGCTATAACACGGTAATGGGAACTGGTCGTTGGGAAGCACAAATAAATTATTCCAGCATCTACATGTGGCATGTGGGGACCTGGCCTGGAGCTTTCACTGGCAAACCACTCAAATTTTCAAAATACAGTACATCTACCGTAAAATTTTATTTTAACGTAAAAATATTACTTAAGCCAAGGGTTAATAAAGTAAAAAAAATTTAAAAATTCTATTTGTTACCTACTTTCCTATTTGCTCATTTGTTGTTTTTTGTGTACCGTTTTGTTTTTTTTGTTTTTATGTATATGTTTAGTACTTAAATTATTTATTTTTTTTTTTGTTATTATTATTATCATCATCATTTTTGTACTCTGCACTCCATTGCTATAAGATGATTTCAGGTTATTGGGGAAGTGAAGAAGGGGTAGGATTAAATAAGCTTATGCTTCATCCTACTCCTTTTCAGACATGTCATTGTGTATCATTATTATTATTATTATTATTATTGTATTGATTATTGTTGCATTCTGCACATATTCGAAATCAAATCAAATCAAATCAAATCAAATCAAGGTCATATTTTAGTCTCATGTGCACTTTAATCTGAACTTTTATGAACATCTACATGAGCAGTAAATTCAATATGGGAAAATGCATTTATTGAAGAAATTTAAGATATAAAGGATTTTCTTTTCTTATATAATAAATCACTTAAACGTTAAAAAGAAAAAAAATCTTTTTGGAGGTAAAAGTGGCAAAAGTGAGACTGGGTCTTTAAGGGTTCAATGGATTCAGGGATCAGTCGGTCTAATCACATATGTATTTATGTATTGATCATTCTGTCATATCGAGTTTGGTTGCTGCATTTGCGGATACTCACCAGGCAGTCTGTTCATGTTGACCCCCTGCGCAGAAAGGCCAATACCCATGTACCTGCACCAAAAAACAAGAGGGAAAAGAAAAAAAACCACTGTTAACTCATCCATGCACAGCCACTACATTGGACTGTTATTCTATGGTTGTTCTCTTATATATGATTTTTTTACAGTAAAAAAAAATAAGTCAATTAATTAATTGATTAATTAATTAAAAATACATTTTAAAAAACAGCTGTTCTCTTGAATATTCATTGGTCACCTACCTATTTGGAGTCTTTGGCGTCAATATAGACCCCCCCCCCCCCCCTTTCATTAGCCTGACCCAATATTTTTAGGTCAATATTTGGAGGTGATAGAGATTTTTTTTCCACTGTCAAATGAAAGTAAATGTTAGAAAAGTTTTATCACTTACAATAAGAAAATAAAAATTAAAACTGCAAGCAGTCTCAAAGGTCTTTGCTGTCCGCCACGATTGCCTCCCCACACGATGTCGAGTCAAATTTGAGGAAAATTGGTGTTTGTATGCCCGATCTAATGCCATTTTAGTATAGACAATTTTGTAGGGGGCACTATAGAGCAAAACCACAATTTGTATTGATAAACTGTTGTAGGGCCGAGTCAAATCTGTATTCATATGTCTGATCTACTGCCATTTTACTAACAGTGTATTTGACGAATCTGTAGGGGGTGCTGGAGTGTGAAATAACAATTTCGTATGACAAACAGGTGTAGACCCGGGAAACAGACAGAGTCAAATTTCAGCCAAGTCTGTGTTCGTATGTCCAAACTAACGCCATTTTAATAAAATTACATGTCTAGGGGGCGCTATAGTACAAAATCAGAATGTCTTTAGCTATATGGATGTAGACTTGGGAGATAGACGTCTGTGTCAAATTTCAGCCAAATCGGTGTTCGTATGTCTGAGCTGAAGCAATTTATGTAGGAGTAATTTTTCCCGAAATCTTCACAAATTTTGCAACAGCGTAGAACAAAAATGATGCAACTTGTCCAAAGAATTTGGATAAATTTTGATGTTGCACTTGTCTAGATCGTGTTCACCGATTTTGAGTTCATTTGGCCATTTCAGCCAAATCTGTGTTTGTATGTTTGATGTGAAGCAATTTATCTAGTGGTAATTTTTCCCAAAAACGTCGCAAATTTTGCAACAGTGTAGCACAAAAACGATGTAACTTTTCCAAAAACTTTTGATGTACCACTTGTCTAGATTGTGTTTGCCGATTTTTAACTCATTTGGCCCAATGGCCAAAGAGGAGTTTGTTAAATTCTGATGACAGGGAAAATCAATGACTCGACATGTTTGAAATTTCAATCCAACATGGAGGACTTCCTGTTGGTTTATGGGCGTGGCCATCGTAAGGTTTTTTGTTCATCATCATATGATGAATATGTGTACTGATTTTCATAGCTCTAACTTCACTAAGGTGTGATCTGGCTGAATACAAACTATTGTCACTTTTCTAGGGGTCGCTGTAGACATTTCTTTACCGACTTTTATAAAAACCTATAAATACTCACAATATTTCACAGCCATTTTAATAAAAGTAAATTTCTAGGGGGCGCTATAGTACAAAATCAGAATGTCTTTCGCTAAATAGATGTAGACCTGGGAGATAGACGTCTGTGTCAAATTTCAGCCAAATCGGTGTTCGTATGTCTGAGCTGAAGCAATTTATGTAGGAGTAATTTTTCCCGAAATCTTCACAAATTTTGCAACAGCGTAGAACAAAAATGATGCAACTTGTCCAAAGAATTTGGATAAATTTTGATGTTGCACTTGTCTAGATCGTGTTCACCGATTTTGAGTTCATTTGGCCCAACGGCCAAAGAGGAGATAGATAAAACCCATTGACAGCGGAAAAAAACGACTCAAAATTTTTCAAATATCAATCCAAGATGGCAGACTTCCTGTTGGTTTATGGCCGTGGCCATCATAAGGTTTTTTGTTCATCATCATATGACGAACACGTGTAACGATTTTCATAGCTCTAACTTCACTAGGGCGTGATCTGGCCTAATAAATATTTCACCTTTTCTCGGGGCAGCCAATGTAGTAAAAGTACATTTCTAGGGGGCGCTATAGTACAAAATCAGAATCTCTTAAGCTAAATGAGTGTAGACATGGGAGAAAGAAATCTGTGTCACATTTCAGCCAAATCGGTGTTCATATGTCCGAGTTGAAGCAATTTATGTTGCGGTAATTTTTCCAGAAATCTTCGCAAACTTTGAGACAGTGTAGCACAAAAAGATCAAACCTTTCCAAATAAATTGGATAACTTTTGAAGTTCCACTTCTCTAGATTGTGTTCCCTGATTTTGAGCTCATTTGGCCCAACGGCCTCGTAGGAGATAGATAAATTCCGATGACAGTGACAATGACGGCTCAATTTTTTTCCAATTTCAATCCAAGATGGCGGACTTTCTGTTGGTTTATGGGCGTGGTCATCGTTAGGTTTTTTTGTTCATCATCATATGATACCGATTTTCATAGCTCTAACTTCACTAGGGCGCAATCTGGCCTAATACAAACTATTTCACCTTTTCTCTGTGGCGCTGTAGACACATTTCTTAACAGACTTCTACGACCCTACAAATAGTTGTGTGCAAAATTTGGTGAGTTTTTGTGCATGATCAGGGGGTCAAATTAGAGCTCAAAGGGCTGAATCAGAACAAACTGCAAGCAGTATCAATAGGCCTTGCGGCCGACATGGTACGTGGTATTAGGATCAGACTGACAATAAAAACATATTGGGTATGACAAATCTGACAACTACTGAATTATATAATTTCTTTGTCTGAAGGAATGAAAGAAGTACAAGCCCCCCTTTCTTTAAATCCTGAGAAAAAAACAGAATTTCAAACTTCATGTAGTTGTGTTGTGTTTTTTTTGTTTGTGTTACTTTCACATGTGCTTGGTTTGACTAATAAGTACATATACAGACATAAAGGGTGTGGTCACTTTGCTCAAGACCTCCTGCTTACCCATCTCGACCTTTGCTGACAATCTTAACTTCGAAGTAGTAAATTCCACAGGCTGCAGGGATGGGATGTGTGGCCCGAACTGACGCTGCATCCTTATGGTTCTTTCCATGACCTATGAAGACAAACAGAAGATGAACAGAGAGGTCATGCGACACTGCTGGAAAGCAGATCTGTGGAAACGAGGACTGTTCTGCTGCTCTAGAGTGGATCTGTGGAAACCAGTGGTTGGAAATAAACATATACACACACACACACACATATACAGTGAGAGTAAAAAGTATTTGATCCCTTGCTGATTTTGTTGGTTTGCCCACTAATAAAGACATGATCAATCTATACTTTTAATGGTAGATGTATTCTAACATGAAGAGACAGAATATCAAAACGAAAATCAAGAAAATAACTTGAAGGAATATATATGAATTTATTTGTATTTCATTGAGGGAAATAAGTATTTGATCCTCTAGTATGCATTAGGAGTTCTGGCTTTCACAGACCAGTTACACACTCCCAATCAACTTGTTACCTGAATTGAAGACACCTGTTCTAAATAATCACCTGTATAAAAGACACCTGTTCACAGAATCAGACAATCAGACAGATTCCAAACTCTCCAGCATGGGTAAGACTAAAGAACTCTCTCAGGACCTCAGAGACAGGATTGTTGACCTGCACAAATTTGGAATGGGCTACAAAAACATTAGCAAGATGCTGGGTATTAAAGTAACAACCATTGGTGCAATTGTGAGAAAATAACACAATAATTGTGAGTATAACATGACCATCAATAGACCTCGGTCTGGTGCTCCACAGAAGATTTCACCTCGTGGGGTGGCAATGATCATGAGGACAGTGAGAAATCGGCCTGCAACCACACAGCGGGAGTTAGTGAATGACCTCAAGGCAGCTGGGACCACAGTCACCAGGAAAACAATTGGCAACACTTTGCGCCGCAATGGATTAAAATCCTGCAGTGCCCGAAAGGTACCCCTGCTTAAGAAGGCACATGTGGTGGCTCGCCTAAAGTATGCCAATGATCACCTCAAAGATGCACAAAGTGATTGGGAGAAGGTTCTGTGGTCAGACGAGACCAAAATTGAACTATTTGGCCTAAACTCTACTCGTCATGTGTGGAGGAAGAAAAATGCTGCCTATGATCCCAGGAACACTGTGCCCACCGTCAAGCATGGTGGTGGAAACATTATGTTTTGGGGGTGTTTCTCTGCCAAAGGCACAGGGCTACTTCACCGCATCAGTGGGAAGATGGATGGAGCCATGTACCGAGCAGTCCTGAGGGACAACCTTCTCCCCTCTGCTAGGAAACTGAAAATGGGCCGTGGCTGGGTCTTCCAACATGACAACGACCCGAAGCATACAGCAAAGGCAACAAAGGACTGGCTCAAGAAGAACCATATTAAGGTCATGGAGTGGCCCAGCCAGTCTCCGGACCTCAATCCAATCGAAAATCTATGGAGAGAGCTGAAGGTCCAAGTTGCCAAGCGACAGCCCACCAACCTTAATGATTTAGAGAGGATCTGCAAAGAAGAGTGGGCCAAAATTCCCCCTGATATGTGTGCTCACCTTGTGGTTAACTACAACAAGCGTTTGACCGCTGTGCTTGCAAACAAAGGCTTTGCCACCAAGTATTAAGTGCTTTCAGATAGAGGGATCAAATACTTATTTCCCTCAATGAAAAACAAATGAATTAAAATAAATTCTTTGAAGTTATTTTCTGGATTTTCATTTTGATAATCTGTCTCTTCATGTTAGAATACATCTACCATTAAAAGTATAGATTGATCATGTCTTTATTAGTGGGCAAACCAACTAAATCAGCAAGGGATCAAATACTTTTTACTCTCACTGTGTATATATATATATATATATATATATATATATATATATATATATATATATATATATATATATATATATATATATATATATATATATATATATATATATATATATATATATATATATATATATATATCCATCAATCAATCAATCAATTTTTATTGATGGACAGTTAGTAGTTGGGAATAACACACCACCTTACAATCTTTAACTGCAATAGCACCACCTGTTAATTTCTAGCCCCGTTCATCCTGTCCGTCCTGTCCCTCCTGTCCAGTCTTTGTTTACCCCACACATCACTGAGGTGTAGCACTGCCCTCCCAGGCTTATAATGGAGAGTTCTAATAAAGGATGTCTGCTCAGCTTTCAGGGAGGACAGGTGATGGTCACACACATGCACTAAATATTAAAATATTTGGCTGCCAGACTAAAAAATGCATTGATCTCAAACAATGTTGACTCCCTCTCTGTGGTGTTAAATAATGAGAACAAATCCAGACAAAAAAAAAGAAAAAGAAAGAAAGAAAGAAATCAGTTACAATACTTTCTGGCACTTTGTTTGGTTAAAAATTTATAACAGCCAAAAGTTTATAAAGATACAGTGGGGGGAAAAAAGGAAAATGATAACAAAAGTGTCAACCATAGTAAAAACTAATAAATTCCAAACAGTTTATTTTTAGTCTTACTCAGTGCTTTGTTTTGTTCAGAATTATAAATATTTGGAATAAATCATACATATAGAAGACTCACCAATGATGCATCAGAAGTTAAATGGTTTTTAAAAATGGAATTTATCTGATCGATGAAAAAAAATTTACAGAATACGCGATTACAAAAATATTTGATAGTTACAGCCCTAGATGCAACTATCAAACAGTTGTTTCCGGTACATTCATTTAGTAGCGGCATCCCACCACTAGAGTTGGGCAAAAAATCGATTTCGATTTAAAATCAAGTTTCATGGCAAAATCAATTCATAATTTAGGAAAATCGTGCAATCCGATTCCCCCTCCCACACACATTTTTTGCACTTTTTTTCCTCGCAAAAAGAAAAAGAAAAAAAGTTTCACCCCAGGCCCCACCTACGTTCCCCTTCTTCTGCAGCACGGGGAGCAATATGGCAGCCTCCAGTGAGGAAGACACGCTGACTCCTAAAAAGGGTGCTAAAGGTTCAGTTGTGTGGAATTGCTTTGGGTTTTTAGGGTCTGACGAAGCCCAGCTACTGCCCAGCTGTGTCTTCAGACTGTTGTTGGCGGTAGCAGTACGACCAATCTGTTCACACATCTGAAGCGAAAGCATCCAGTGGAGTGGGAGAAAAGCAGAACTCTTAGAAAAGACAGAGACTAGCGCTGCCAGCTGTTCTTCAAATGTTCAACAAACACTGGCTGAAAGCTTTTCTCGCAGCACATCTTATGATAAACATGGAGCACGATGGGGAGCGATAACAGACGCAATAACATCATATATCCAAAACATTGGTAACATGTTCAGGTTTATTGAAGTAGCTTGATTGATAATTAGGTTTTGTTTTATTTTGTCCTTACAAAGTAAAAATGTTACTAGTTTTCTTTTTTATCTTACTTTTGCACTACTACGGTTTTTTTTGCAATGCTTTTCATATAATATGAGTATTAATGTATATTGTTTTAGTTGTTAAAATATTTTAAGCTTTCTTTTTTCCAACAAAATGTATCTTTTGCACTAATTTTTTTTGCACTGTTTTTCCTGAAACAGTAGTGGATATGTCTCGACCTACTACAGTTCATGTAGGCAAAGTCTCAGGTTGCATCTTTTGCACAACTGATTTATTATTTACAGTTATTTGTAGAAGTATTTTTGTTTTACATGTTATTTAATTTTGAAAAAAAGACGAAAGAAACCACGTTTCTAGTGTTTTCATTTTCATATAGCCCGTGTGGGAAAAAAATCGTATTGTGAATCGTGAATCGAGTTTTTTTGGGAAAAAATCTGAGATTTTTTTAAAAGAGAAAATCGCGCAGCCCTACCCACCACTAAAAAAAGAAAAAAAAAATAGTCCTGCATTGTCAATCTCAGACACTAAGACAGCATTTACATCACAAGAAAAGTTCATGGAAATTGGTCCTGTAGTTTTTGGGTAAAGTTGCTGACAAACAAACAGACAAACTGAACCAAAAACAATACCCTTTGCCTCCCCTTGGGGTGGGGGTGTAGAAATAGCATGAGTTCTTTCTGAGACAGTGTATATAATATCCCACATGTCAGCTGTTACTACACATCAGTCCCTCCCACCAGAGGTCAAAGGTCACAGGCATAAAGAGTCTGAGGACTTCACTGCTGAGTGGGACACCAGAGGACCCCGTAAGAACTGATAATGTAATAATTTCACCTATAATGTAATTATCGGTTATCAGCTGAGGCCGACGGATAAGAAATCTGTATGAGTCAATCACATGCCCTGTGCCTATGGCAACAGCAGTAACATTTAACGGCACTAGAAGATTCAACTGCAGCAGACTTTGGATCAGTTTTCATCAAGCATTGAACGAGACTGACTGTCACTACTGTGTTTGACTGAGAACTGTTGAACCAGTGAAGAGTCAACTGACAGAAAGAACTGAATAATGGACTAGTCATCCACACTTATGTTCTCTGGCACCAATACAGTAAAAAAAAAAAAAAAGATTTTCCATCAGCCTTAACCAATGACCGATACAAGCGTAAGCTGATATTTCAAGCGGATACTGATTTTTTTTCTGTCCAATGAAAACGAATGTTAGAAAATCTTTAATTACAATCACAAAATACAAATAGCGATTGTTAAATAAATATGACTAAATGGATACCTGACAGTTTTTACTTTTGGATTTTTTTTTTTACTTCCACTTTTTCCCCCCTATGATTTTTCTCTCCTTTTCCCATTTTTCTTCTTTTCCTTCATCCCCGCTGTTTTTGCTCTCTCTTTCCCCCATTTCTAACCTTTTTTGTTGTCCCTTATTTTCTCTTCTTATTTTCCATTTTTTCTCTGCCTTTTTTCCCCTCCTTTTCCTTTACCGGTCAGTAAATCGTGGCAAGGGGAAAAAAAGAGCAGTATCGGCCAACACTTGGAAAAAAATTAATCGCCCTTAATCGGCGATATGGGTCTACAGCTGCATTTCTATGTTTAATTGCCTGTATTAGGGCTAGGTGATTAAATGATCGTGATTAATGATGGTGATAAATTTCTGGTCGATTACAGTCAGCTGCGAGCGTCGATCAAACATGGCGGAAATGTGCATTAAAGCGTAATTTCTTCTGCTAATGCACAGATATGCATGAACCAGAGCTACACTGCCGGAGCTAGTGGGGGTGCTGTAGCTCACATTTGGACGGGAACAGACGAAGTAGATCAACAAAAACAGGTTCAGGAACTTAAGCCAGATGCACAGATACAAGAACAGAAAGAATGGCAGAAAGTGGAGCGGAGGGCAGCAAAAGCCATGACTGGGGAGTTACTCTCCAAAGAGGACAATATCATTGAGAAAAAAGGTCACTCAACATCGGTTGTGTGACAGCGGTTTGACTACCATAAGTGACGTCGAGCAAATCAACCCGGTGTGCAGGGTATGTCAGTGGTCAGTGCCATCAAAATCTGGCAACACAACAAATCTTTTTAATCACTTAAAAAAAATACCATCTAAGTGATTATGGAGAAAGCATGAAAATGCGAGTAGAGTCTGCAAAGCCTGTTGCCCATTCAGCCACTACTCACAGCACAGCCACAAGACCAAAGCAGCAGTCTATCGTTTCATACTAGGCACCTTCATTATTTGCAAGAAGCAATGTTAATTTTGTATGCTCTATACCTCAAAACCCTCAAGACAGTTAAGTATTGTTTTATAATATTTTTCTAAATTGTTTTGCAGTTTACTGAAAATGTATCTTATTTAATATGCTGATAATAATAAAAAAAATCTCCATAATCTCTAGCTATTTTCATTTTTTAGTTCAGACCCATTAAAATTGCCATGTTAAAGACAATATTTTAAAAAAAAATTGATAATTGAGATCGGATGATATAAGAAAATTAATAGTGATCTCTTTTTTTTTTTGCCTAATCGCCCAGCCCTAGTCTGTATATATGCATGCATGTCTGTGTACAATAGGACAAGGTAGACATTGGCCTTGAACAGAGAAATCTGGAACACTGGTCAAAATATAGAATCTAAACCACTAGGGTGAAGAAAGAAAAAGGAGAAAGAGAGCAGGAGTGAGCAGAACCAGCAGAGAGAAGTTAAAGGTCTATTTCTATGTCAGCTCTGAATAATTGTGCACTTCACTTTTCAGTCATGACATCTCATCTAATGACAGACCCATATACAGAGGTTGCACCAGATATTTTTATTGCCCATCATTTTGATGGAGAGGTTCATACAAATTGTTATCTGTCATTTCAAATTAGAATTTTAATGAGTCATATTCAGTAGTATTTAATGTTCAAAAACATCTCAGTGATGCAGTAACTATCGTTCCTACTAGATGATAACATCTGTTAGATGTTATCAGATGATAGCATCTGTTTTCACTGCATTGATCAGTTCAGCAAATTTACTGGACTTTTGAAAAGAACTAATGACACTTTGTTGCTTTGACAGTTACATTAGTAAAATAGCATGTAATTTCCACTAAAGTCAACTAAACAAGTGTTGACAATGACTGATTAATATTCAGATTCACTCACCATCAACCAGACAGGTAGTCTGCTACAGGTGGACTGAAGTAGTCATCAGTGACTTTACAAATTCACTGGTACCTGCGTACATTAAACTCGTAACTAAATCAGTTATTAAACACAATATATACTCATTAACTCACTTTAAAGGGCTTTATTTTTTGGCTAAAACACAATCAGTGCTGCTCAGTGACGTCTGTGGCTGAATATAAAGCTTCTTCAAAATAAAACAAATTTGCTGTGGATCAACCACGGATCCACAGTTTCATCCATGAATCTGCTTTTATGTATTCACTTCCTGTCCTGCAACCAACCCACATTTCGTTATTTTACTTGTGTCCCTGAATTTTTATTTTTTTTTACCCTTTCCCAAATGTTTTTGCAGTTTACCCCATTTACCTGACTTGGTCCAGAACTGTGCAGTGTTGTATTCAGTGTAATAGTGACAAGTGGTGCTGTAGGTTCTGTTAACAGACTTAACCAATAACTATTTGACTGATGACCGTTTGATCGTATCAACTTTGTTAAAGAAAAAAAAAAAAAAGAAAACAGCCGACATCTGTCATTCCACTGCACAAACTCTTTTGCATTGTAGTATAGGCTATAAAGAGCAAGCTTTGTGATCTCTCCACTGCATATCTTTACAAATGATAAATTTGACCATGAGCAAGACAGGGCGGAATTTATTAATAGCAAATGCAGAGCTCAATTAATCTATGGTAGGCCCATTTTGCACCAGTTTAGAATGTTTGCTCAAAATGTAAATGAAACACAAAGCTGACGTGAGGTAATAGATCTTCTAGTGCTAGCAGCTAGACTTGGACAGCAAGTTGCCACCATGAAACACAAAAGCGTGGTGGATGAGTTGTGTTATCCATCTGACAGGCCTATTTAAATGACAGGTGGGCTACAGTAAAAAGAGTTTGTGCAGTACTGTCTAGGGTTGGGAGCCGTAACCAGTTCTGAAGAAGAAAAACATCACACCGATCCTCAAATCAACTCCTGGTCTTACTTACTCCTGGTCTATAAAGCACTAATCGACCTTGGACACAAATAAATCTTAGATCTGCTGGTTCCCTATGAAAGATCCAGAGCCCTGGGGTCATCATGGACAGGTATACTGTGTGTTCCCAAAATCAGAACCAGTGAAGCAACATTCAGTTATTCTGCTCCTCACCTATGGAACAAACTACCTGAATACCTGAGGTCCGCTCAAACTGTAAGTTCATTTAAATCAGGCCTGACAACATTACTATTTACTCGTTTTTAAAGCCGACATTCCATGGTTATTTCATTAACATTACTGTGTTCTCCATTGTTATTGAATACATTGTGTGTTGGTTCTATATATATATATATATATATATATATATATATATATATATATATATATATATATATAAAAAAAAACATCCGGATTGCTTAGTTTCAAGTTGTTTTTGCACAGTAGAAAAATTACTTGAAATGGAACAACAGAGTTTACCGTTACTTCCTCATACATGTCCATGACCACGGCTCTACACTAACTTTTTTTTCCAGGAGCACACGTGCCCCTAAGTTAAAAAATTTAGGAGCACACAAAAAAATAGGGGCACAAGTCCGTTTTAGTTTTAAATGTTTATTTATTTACAGTGCAGTACTTGCGCACAGATACTAACATTCTTGAATGACTGCTGTCATTTGTGTTAATTTAGAGCAGACCATAACATAACTTTGTATTATGGGATGCTTTGTCCTTTGATACATTTTAGAACGTTGTATTGGCTGCCTTGTTATTGGATACATTTTAGAATGATTAACCCTTTAACTCTTGAGACTGAGACAATGTAAAAAATAAAATAAGATAAAATAAGCAACACAATGAACAAAAAACAGTCAGTGATCAGTAAAATGAGCAAAAATGAATAATAAACCAACAAAATAATATGTAACATGAACAAAGTAAGACACTAACCGAACACAATTAAAGAAAAATAATAAAATAAAAAAAAAACAGAAAAATAAACAAAATAAGCAACATCAACAGAAACTAATATATATTCACAAAATAAGAAATAACGTGGAAAAAAGGGCAAAAAACAAAAACCCACAAAACCCAAAATGAAGTAAAAAAAAAAAATAAAAAAATACCTAGTGTTTTAATTTGGTTCCAGTAGTTTTAGTTTGGGCTTTTTCTTTTTCTTAATCACTTGCTTTTCGACACCTGTACATCAGTTCCATTAACAAAATTCTCAGTAGAATAACAGATAAAAAACACTTGAATTTGTCTGAATTTTTAAACTAAACCATCCACTCAGAACGTGTCAGCGCTGACGCATCAGGAGTTAAAGGGTTAATCCTTTCAATATGTGCCGTGTTCGTCTCGACTATGCGGAGCTGTTCGCGCAGTTTTAATTCATTTCTAGTAGATTTTCATTAGCTATGGCAAGCCAAAGTGTTCACATAGCCACGCGTTGTCTTTATTATATCACGCGTTACAGAACGCGTTCTAGCACGCGCACTGGCGCGCTATCACGCGTTACAGGACGTGCTCTTGTTCCATCGTTCTCGTTCCTATGGCAAGCCAAAGTGTTCACATAGCTGCGCGTTGTGTTTATTATATCACGCGTGCCAGAACGCGTTCTGGCATGCTATCACGCGTTACATTCCGCGTTCTAGCACGCGCAATGACACGCATTCTATTGCGCGCACCAGTGCGCATAGCAGAACGCGTCCTGTAACGCGTGATATAATAAACACAACGTGCGGCTATGTGAACACTTTGGCTTGCCATAATTAGCTCCTCAGGTCTGTGTGCCTGCCTTATTGTGTGCTGCAAGAAGCACTCGCACATGTGCGACTGTTTTGTTTTCCTCGTTCGCACGCTGAAATATTTGCTCGCAAATGCGAGTGAAATGGGCGCACTGTAGAGCCCGGTCCATGACGCGGTCACAAGGCGTATCTGATTGGCTCAGAATGTGTGAAGGAACACTCCCCCCTCCCCTCTCGCTGTTTATGTATTTACCTATACCCAAGTAGCATCCAGCCAGGTTTCATGCCCTTGCTTGTTCTGAAAACGTGCAGGGAAAGAAACAAGGCTTCATTTCCACAGGGAGTACATAAACCATTTTGATCCACCATTTTTTTCCAGTTTGGGCAGCAGCTACTGTGCCTCAGTCTTCTCTTGTAGATTCTAATGCTAATGCTACTTCAGATTCGCTGCCGGGGACAGGCTTAACTGAACATGGGTGACGCTAAAGTCCGTCTGATGTCAGACTGTAGTTAGTAACAAATTAGTAGTTAGAAGTTAGTAACAATACTTATACCAACTACAGTTAGTATAAGTATTGTTAAAAATGTCTTACAATAACACAATCATAATTTCGAGTTTTTTTTTTTTTTTACAAAAACATGGCAGGCTGCAAGTGAGCTTCCCTGGCAGTCCTACCATCAAGTCTAGCAAGATTTCTGGATGGAGGGAGGGAGTAGGAAGAAAATAAAAATGCCAGAAAAATAAATACTGAATACTGACTATTAGAGATAAAATAAACTCCTCCCAAATATTAGATCAGAAAAAGCAGTAGTTTCAAACCTACACCTTTTTATAAATCCTTCTGGAACACTAAATAATTTCACCACTGTAGACCAAACTGATGTCATATCTATTATGTCTTCCAAATCAGCCACCTGCCTCTTAGATCCAATCCCAACAAAACTCTTTAAAGAGATTCAGCCCCTAATTATTAGCACTGTCCTAAATATAATTAACACTTCATTAATTACTGGACATGTGCCGCAGCCATTTAAATATGCTGTTATTAAACCAATTCTGAAAAAACCTACCTTAGATCCTGACCTTTTAGCTAATTATAGGCCTATATCCAATTTGCCCTTCCTCCCAAAGGTTTTAGAACGAGTAATAGTTAAACAGCTGTGCCAATACCTGTAGGATAACAGCTCATTTGAACAGTTTCAGTCTGGCTTTGGTGCCCATCATAGCACTGAAACAGCGTTAGTTAAAGTTACTAATGACTTATTATTAGCTGCTGACGTCAGATTAATATCAGTCCTGGTTTTATTAGACCTTAGTGCAGCCTTTGACACCCTTGACCACAGTATCTTACTGCAGAGATTAGAATGTGATATAGGTATTAGAGGAGCAGCCCTCTGCTGGTTTAAATCATATTTATCTAATCGCTACCAATTTGTTCACGTCAATCAACAATAATCGCAGTTCTCCAGAGTTAATTATGGTGTGCCCTAAGGGTCAGTCCTTGGGCCTATTTCGTTTACACTATATATGCTCCCTTCAGGTAACATCATAATTAATTTTCATTGTTATGCGGATGACACACAGCTGTATTTATCAATTAAGCCTGATCAGACCAGGCAAATAGATAAACTAAGTGCACGTGTCCAAGACATAAAGACTTATATGAGTGCAAATTGTCTTCTATTGAGCCCTGAAAAAACTGAAGTCATTATAATTGGTCCTAAAATTGCAAGACTCCCTAATTGACCAGATAGTTACTCTAGACAACTTAAGTGTAACAGCCAGTGCCACAGTTAGAAATTTAGGAGTTTTATTTGATCCAGATCTTTCATTCAAAGCGCACACTAACCAAACATGTAAAACAGCCTTCTTTCACTTGCGCAACATAGCCAATATTAGGAATATTCAGTTTAAAAATAATGCAGAAAAATTAATTCATGCATTTATTACATCTAGATTAGATTATTGTAACTCCTTATTTGTAGCGTGTCCTAAATATCCCTTAAAAAACTTTCAACTGGTTCAAAACGCAGCAGCAAGATTATTAACAGGATCAAACAGAAGAGAACACATCACCCCTGTGATCAAAACCCTTCACTGGCTACCAGTTGAGTTTAGAATTAAATTTAAAATCCTCCTTCCTTACATATAAAACCATTAATGGTATGGGCCCCTCTTATCTTAAAGATGATCTAGTTCCGGACCAGCCCAATAGAACCCTTCGTTCTCAGAATGCAGGTCTATTGAAAGTTCCCAGGGTTTCTAAAAGTACAGTAGGAGCTAGCGCCTTTAGTTATTAGGCTCCTGCCTTATGGAATCAGCTTCCCTTTAATATTAAAGAGGCCGACAGTCTCTATTTAAAATTAGGTTGAAAACATTCCTGTTTGAGAAAGCCTTTGGTGAGGTTAGTTAAAAACAGACTGAAGTCACAGTTCAGTCTAAGCTTCCCTCGGAGCTAGAATGCTGGAGGAAGTACAGGCACTGAGTTCTTTCTTTTTCTCTGTCTCTCTCACACACACCTGTTTTTGTCATTTTTATAACCTATCTTTCATACCAAGTCTGTTCATGGCCAGTCACCTGGTGACTAGCCATGTCACCAGGCTAGTCCCCCCCCCCCCCCCCCCCCCCCCCGGGGGAGAGTGGTGGCTCTCTTGACAGTGACTGCGTGGGAGCCATGGATGACAGGATCTACAGTGACCTGACCTGTGACACTGGACCCCCTCCCTTGCCTGTCTGGTGTCTGGACCTGCCCCCCCTCTCCTTCATGGACATTCATCTATAGCCTGTCCGTCCATGGGAGTGGATCTCTCCTTCAATGTGATTCTCCTCAAGATTTCTTGTTTTTCCCACTGGATTTTGAAGTTTTTTCTTGCCGAGAAGGAGGGTCTAAGGACAGGGGATGCTTGGGACTATTCATATATCTCTGTAATTGAATGTGTTTCTGTAAAGACCTGTGAGATGACTTTGTTGTGATTTGGGGCTTTACAAAAATAATTGAATTGAATCATGATCTTGGACAGAATTGTGTCATTGATTATAGTGGAACAGTATTTAGCCTTAAATTATAAAAAAAATTGTTGAGGAACATTTTCTTGGTAGACAAAATTGGTTAAGGTAAACGGGCAATAATGCAATATTATCGTTATCACAATGCTGTACACCTATTTCGCACATCGCAAGTTTTGCCAATATCGTGCAGCCCTAGTTTCAAGTAATGTTCGTGTTCAGTAGAAGCATTCTTATTGTGCAGTAGTTGATGCAGCCTAGTCCCATCTCCAATGGCCCCCAGGTAAAATGAGTTTGAAATCCCTGGTTTAGTTAATGTAGATCTGATCCACAACCTATTCAATAATTACAAGTGTAAATTACAGTTGTCAAAATTAACACACTAATTCAGATTAATCTGTCATTATGATTTCCTCTAGGATTTTTTTTCTGCAGCTGGGGCAGGCATGCCTGGGTAGTCATGGCAGCATAAACAAATTACACTTCATTGCTGATTTTATTTCTAGAATTGATTTATTAGACTTTTACCAACCAAATGGTGTAATGAAAACAAAAAAATAATTCAAACTACATTTTAATAACAATAAATAATAATAATAATAATACAAATGGAAATAAATACCTCAGTGGCAAAGTTTGCACCAGCCTGAGAGCACCGGATCTTTCTCTGCGTTTTGTAGAAAAGTTCTAAGTCTCTTTAGTAATCAAATTCTGCTAGGCTTGGCTCATTGATACTGAGCAGCATACAGAACATTCCTACGGGAACAGACTATCATTGAATTAATTTTATTTAAGATAAATATTGGCATGTAGCTATATTATGCAAAGTAATAAGGGAAAAAGTTCAACACTCACCATTGTCTGTATGGTGAATGAAATCTGCTGTTTTTTCCACCCATTTTTGAGCTCATTTGGCCCAACGGCCTAGGTTCGTTAAATTCCAATGACAGCAAAAATCTATGACTCAAAGTTTTTAAAATTTCAGATGGCAGACTTCCTGTTGGTGTATGGGCGTGGCCATCGTAAGGTTTTATGTTTGACATCATATGATGAACATGTGTTCCGATTTTCATAGCGATAACTTCACTAGGGTGTGATCTGGCCTAATACAAATTATTTTGACTATTCTAGGGGGTGCTGTGAACATTTCTTTACTGACATTTACGAAACCTGTAAATACTCGCAATTTTTCACACTCCTGAAGTAGGGCTGGGCGATTTTCTCTTTTAAAAAAAATCTCAGATTTTTTCCCAAAAAAACTTGATTCACGAGTCACGATACGATTTTTTTCCCACGTGGGCTAATTGAAAATGAAAACACTAGAAACCTGGTTTCTTTCGTCTTCTTTTGTAAAACAAAAATACTTCTACAAATAACTGTAAATAATAAATCAGTTGTGCAAAAGGTGCAACTGCAACCTGAGAATTTGCCTACATGAACTGTAGTAAGTCCAGACATATCCACCACTGTTACAGGAAAAACAGTGCAAAAAAAAGTAGTGTAAAAGATACATTTTGTTGGAAAAAAGAAAGCTTAAAATATTTTAACAACTAAAACAATATACATTAATACTCATATTATATGAAAAACATTGCAAAAAACGTAGTGCAAAAGTAAGATAAAAAAGAAAACTAGTAACATTTTTACTTTGTAAGGACAAAATAAAACAAAACCTAATTATCAATCAAGCTACTTCAATAAACCTGAACATGTTACCAATATTTTGGATATATGATGTTATTGCGTCTGTTATCGCTCCCCATCGTGCTCCATGTTTATCATAAGGTGCAGAGTCCTGCACAGGTTCGGGTACCCGTGGGTGAACCGCAAATTTTCACGAAACGGGTGAAAAATGTTGTGCTGTGTCGGATACGGGTTCGGTTCGGTCGTGGGTGATCGCGGGTCTAATTTGCGGTTCATAGGCTAAAAGGTTAACAACATTTTTATTTGGCTCTGCCTTGGCTATGTCACTGTTCAGTATATTCGTGGCAATAAATGTTTGTATTTAAGTTTGGCTATCTGACATTTTCTTTCGGGTTCGGGTCGGATATCGCGTTCATTTATAGCGGGTCGGTTCGGGTGCAGATTTTATTTTTTTCGTAGGAAAACGGGTCGGATACAAGTTTAAACATGACGGGTACGGGCGGTTGCGGTATGTCAAAATCAGAACCGTGCAGGACTCTGATAAGGTGTGCCGCGAGAAAAGCTTTCAGTCAGTGTTTGAAGAAGTACTTGCAGCACTAGTCTCTGGCTTTTCTAAGAGTTCTGCAGCCCCCCCCACACACACACACACACACACACTGGATGCTTTCGCTTCAGATGTGAACAGATTGGTCGTACCGCTACCGTCAACAACAACAGTCTGAAGACACAGCTGACAACCTGGCAGTAGCTGGGCTTCGTCAGACCCTAAAAAGGGGGGGCGAATCGGATTGCACGATTTTCCTAAAATATGAATCGATTTTGCCCTAAAACTCGATTTTAAATCTAAATCGATTTTTGGCCCAGCTCTATCCTCAAGTATGTGCAAAATTAGGCAAGTTTTCGTGTAAGTTCAGGGCGTCAAATTAGAGCTCAAAGAGCAGAACCAGATCAAACTGCAAGCAGTATCAATAGGCCTTGCACCTGATATGGGACGGGACGAAGGCCTAACAAGCAGTATCAATAGGCCTTGCGCCCGACATGGTATGCAGCGAAGGCCTAATTAGTAGCAGTGGGACACTGCTGCTGAATGAATGTAGCAGAAACACTGTAATCTGATTACAAATTTTAAACCACAATTCAATGGAACAGTTGTTTTGTTGAAAGTAGAGACAGACCAATTATAGGGTCTCACAGATTAATCGGTATCAGCAACATTGTGTGCGTGTGTTGCCTGGAGAATTAGAGTAAAGCCTGTCTCGTTCTTCTTGGATATCTGCTCTGACAATCGGCCTATCGCCACCTGCACCTGAAATCACTGGCTCCCACCCCTGCATTGCTAGTTCCCCACCCCGGTTTGCGTGCTCTGACAAGGGTCCGCCGCTCTGAGCCGCCCACCAGGCACAACTTTGGACTAACCCAATTCACTCCGCACACATGCTCAATTGAGTCCTCAATCCACTTGCGAAATTTTTATTTCACTAGACACATCTTTTTCATTACTCTGCCCAGAATAAAAACTACCACATCTATAACCCATGGTGCCACATGGATCAAGTATTAGTCTGACATCAGTATAGTATACAGGGTTTGAAAGTTGTGTGAATTATTGTGAGATAAATATTTATGCAAGTGTTAAACCACATGTCCACAGTTACCCAATATAAGATTATTATATCCTGTGTACATAATGTTCTTACTTCATATAATCGGCCAATATATTGATTATCGGTCAATATTGGATATCAGCCTATATAGTGTATATCACCTTTTTTTTAACCTTAAGTGTCAGTATAGGTAAAAAAAAATCCAATATTTTTCTAGTTTAAACTGGAGAAAACCCTAAGAGAGGTAGCTGAAAAGAAGGTGCAGGAAAGTTGCAGCTACCCAGTCATCACCAGCACAGAATTTCTCATGCCCATCCTGCCAAAGGACTTGCAGGTCAAGGATTGGGGTGTACAGCCACATGAGGGCCTGCAGAGGACAACCTTCCTACCATTTTCGTACACGAAGAACCAGCCATGACAATATATTTTTGTGGGATATATGGATACAATAAAAGAGATAGAACAGTTTACCTATTCCAAGTGTGTTGATCATGACTAACCAAAATTAATCCACAGCAACCATGTGATTAATGTTTAATCATTTGACAGCACTAAAAAAAACGGTTAATTACAGTCTAATAACAATAACAAGCAACTAATTTACATTTAAATATGTCACTCCAGATCAGATTAATGTAAAACAGCAAAATGACAATAATGGTATGAATTGCAGTGTATGGGACGATGCATACGAGTCCACTATGTTGACTGATAGAGAACTAAAACAACTAAATCCATGACTATATAAGAAGAGCTGTAGAATAACTGTTCAATGTCATGACCACTGTGCATGAAAGAGTTAACTAAAGCCTATATGAGCACATAATTATTTTTACAGCGTAGCTGTTGTGCATCCTTTTATCCTCTGCCTGTTTCCCTGATGTAAATAGCCAATAGGCCCCAAAATGCTCCTTCGAAGATGCAGCCTGCTGTGTGTGTGTGTGTGTGTGTGTGTGTGTGTGTGTGTGTGTGTGTGTGTGTGTGTGTGTGTGTGTGTGTGTCTGTGTGTCTGTGTGTCTGTGTGTGTGTGTGTGTGTGTGTGTGTGTGTGTGTGTGTGTGTGTGTGTGTGTGTGTGTGTGTGGTGGGGGGGTGACCAAAAAGCCCAGAGTAAGCAGCCCATCACACAGCACTGAGTGGAGGACTTCACCCAGATGCCACCTTGATTTGGTTAAAGTAATCCAGCTGACAGGCATCCAGAGCTGTCACCCTTAGTCATCCCAACAAGCCATTACGGCGAGCGTCTGAAAAGCGCATCTCCTGTTATTCTCATTTCACATTCAAGAGATTAATGACAGCATCGACACACTGGCCTCATATACTAATAATGCGCACAGGCCTCCTCCGTCAGTCAGCAGCTGTTGAAACCGAGCTGGAGCCTTGACATGACACTGTTGTTATGCTCACAGATAAACCCTGAATGGAGCTGAACCCGCTGCTTCCAGACTAGCACAAAAATATTTACCAATTCTTCAATAGACTTCTAGAACACTGCAACTGAAATCACGCGAGAAAAGAAAACAAAGCCAATTTTATTCCATTTTTTGTGGTTCCTGCCTTTACATTAAGCAAAAAATAAACTAAAGAATCGTAGCATTTAACTCAGTTTGAGATGATTAAAAGGTTAACAAGTTTGTGACTAGCTTGTCCCACCGTGGAAAAAAAACAGCCACAAGGTAATAAAGCTAGGTTAGCTGATGTTGGTGCGTGCTAGCCACTAAGCTAACTTCCAAACGTAGCTAACTAACTCGGTAGCTAGCTGGCCCCTGTAAGTTAAACCCCAGTAGTTCGCCGTTAGCTAGCCTTATTTATTATCAGTGCGTCGTCTTAGTTGGAACTGTAGAGAATGTACAGACGAACAGCTAAAACGACAGAAATGGAATAGAATAGAAAAAATAAAAAAGGGAAACCCGTGTTGAGGATGAATATGACTGTTTAGTAAAAAAGGTGAACGAGTTCACTTCACTGCCCCCCATTTGGACATTCTTGTGTTCATTAAAAGGGAAACAAAGCAAGGTTATAGGACAGGAGAGGCAGTTCAGACTAGATTCTCTCTCTGTCTCACACACACACAGTCAATATAATCGCGTTCTCAGTATGTATGTAAGTGAGCTCGAGAGAGCACGACCCCCCTCCTCCCCCTCAGTACTCAGTGACACATTTGACGCTTAGACCCTCCGCTTTAGCCTCCGTTTTGCCTTCCCTTAGCCTCCGCTGTGCCCACCACCCCCCTTAGCCTCCACTTTAGCCACCGATATGCCCCCCTTTAACCCCACACGGCCCCTCCGCCAGACTCTCACCTTTGTAGTGGACCCGCAGGTTGTTCTGGGACAGGCCGATGTAGCTGTACTTATCCTTGGGGCTCCAGGAGCGCGGTAAGGGGCTCTCTTGCTCGTTGACAGCCGGGTACAGCCGCTTTAGCCGCTCGCTGAGCTCGTGCTCCTGGTAGTTAAAAGCCGGATCCGCGCCTCCTAATAACGGCAGGCTTCCCGCGCAAAGCTCTGCCATTTTGGGCCAGGCCTCGGCTACGGTCCGCGGTGTAACGGCTTCTGTCTGGGTCTCCGAAGCCCCGTGTCAGCCCGCTGGTACTGGAAGCTGAGAGTGAGAAGGACTGAGGGGAGAAAATAGCAGCGGTGTGACATCCCCGGATAAGCAGCAGAATGTACTGTAGGCTGGCGTGGTGTCCTGTGGGTACTGTAGTTCAGCTGCACGGGGCGCTTTATGCTAATAGGTCTGGAAAGGACTACACTGTTCCACTGTGGTTACTGTGGGTTCGGGCTGCCACTCGCACAGGATGATGGGAAAGGTAGTTCTGGACCGGTAGTTCTGGACCGGAAAGGAGTCATGTTTCCAAAATCACTTATATATATATATATATATATATATATATATATATATATATTTTTTTTTTTTTTTTTTTTTTTTTTAATTATTATTTATTTATTTATTTTATTTTTGGGGGGGCAGTATCCATACGTAAGAATTCGAAAAATAAAATAAAAGCAAGGTTACATTTATTAGTAAAGTGAAAAACGAATTGCAACATTGTGAACACACAGTATATGCACCCAGAATGAAAATGGTAATACATCATGTGTCATATATGCATGTTTTTGTTCATGATCCATACGTGGGAGCTGGAGTTAGAAGATTAGGAGTATAAAGGTTGAATTTGCATAAGAAATTTGGACTCCTATTCAATACAAATCACTTAAACAACTCAGTCACTTTTTAATCACATAACAGCACTGCCATTTTTTCACTTTTCACCTGCTACATCTGTAAGTGGGCCTATGTATACTGGGATATATATATATATATATATATATATATATATATATATATATATATATATATATATATATATATATATATATATATATATATATATATATAAAATGTTCCTCTCGCCCCACGTGGGCGGTGTCTCCTTCAGGCTCGGGTCCTCTACCAGAGGCCTGGGAGCCTGAGGGTTCTGCGCAGGATCTTAGCTGTTCCTAGCAATGCGCTCTTTTGTACAGAGATCTCTGATGTTGTTCCTGGTGTCTGCTGGAGCCATTCTCCCAGCTTGGGGGTCACTGCCCCTAATGCTCCGATCACTACTGGTACCACTGTTGCCTTCACACTCCACATTTTCTCTAACTCCTCTTTCAGCCCTTGGTATTTCTCAAGCTTCTCATGTTCTTTCTTTCTGATGTTGCTATCACTGGGGACTGCTACATCTATCACCACCACTGTCTTCTCATGTTTATCCACCACCACTATGTCAGGCTGATTGGCCATCACCATCTTGTCAGTCTGGATCTGGAAGTCCCACAGGATCTTGGCCTGTTTGTTCTCTGTCACCTTTGGGGGGTTCTCCCATCTTGACCCTGGGACCTCCAGTCCATACTCTTTACAGATGTTCCTGTACAGTATGCCCGCTACCTGGTTATGCCTCTCCATGTATGCCTTGCCTGCCAGCATCTTACACCCTATATATATATATATATATATATATATATATATATATATATATATATATATATTGATGGATCCAATAACAGTATTTATACTAGAAACATGGTTCACACTCATTAGACAACTGAAATTGAAAAAAGAACAAGCAATATTAAAATGGATACCAGTGGATGATGAATTTACGCACGGGTTGTATGACTCAACATTTAAAGAGAGGACAAAAAAACAGAATGACTGCATGGTGTACTGCCACAGAAAATGGAAAACTAAGGAGTTTTGAAGACTTGAAAGAAAATGTTTGTACTTAAGAATCAAGACCTGTTTAGATAATTTCAATTAAGGGAATATTACAAGAAAGAAATAAAGAGGGACACACCAGAAGAAATAAACCCAGTGATAAAAATGGTTGTGAAAGCATATAATGAAAACACATCAAAGGTAATATCTAGACTCTATCACAGTATAATGGAATGTCAAAATAAAACAACACTATACATAAAACACAAGTGGGAAAAAGAGTTAAATATCAACATTTCTGCAGAAGACTGGTACAACATGTGTGAAACTCAACAAACATCCACAAATTCACTTAAGTGGATAGAATTTAATTGGAAGAACCTAATGTGTTTCTTTATTACACCAAACATAAAAAGTAAACAAGTATCAAAACAGCAAACGTGTTGGAGGCAATGTGGCCAAATAAATGCAAACCACGCACACATCTTCTGGTGTTGTCCCAGAATTGAGCCATTTTGGGAACAAGTGAACACTGTCATGAATGAAGTACTTGGATATAAAATTATTAAGACCTGCTCTACCCTGCATCTAGGAAATATAGAGGAAATTGTCCTGAAGGAGGATAAATATTTGGTAAAAATTCTTCTCACTGCGGACAGGAAAGCCGTAACCAGAAAAGGAATAATATAATAATACAGGAAATATGTGCGATTGAAAAAATGACTTATTGTTCAAGAACAAATAAAGAAAAGTTTGATCAAGAATGGGACAAATGGATTATATTTACAAGCAAAGACACCAGCACATAAGATGTTGTGATTTTCATTTTATTATTCTTTAATTTATTAATTTTTATATACAATAATGAATGTAAATTGAAGGCTGCAACCCCACCCTGTTTACCATGCCATGCCTGTTCTATGTTGTTTTGTGCGTAATGTGTATATGTAAGAAAATAAAATTTAAAAAAAAGAAAGTTAAAAAAAAAGAAAGATACTGCATTTTTTTAAAGTAACATTTTCCACAAAATAGACAAAATACATCAAGGAATACAAAAAATGTGGAGAAAAAAACGATTAAAAAACATGTTAAAATCCACTAACATGCACCAAAAAAATAAAATACAAAAAAAGGGAGGAACAATTCAAAACATATTCAAAAACTCTTGTAAAATACAGGGAAAAAACAAACACCGAAAATGTGATTAAATATCCAAAACATTTGCAAAAATATGAATATATATTGAATTAACATGTTTATTGAACACCTTCAAGAGTTTCAACACAACTGTAAACAACTGTTTCACTGAATTGTTTCCATGCATTAGTGGACATTTAGACAGGCATGAAGCAGAACTACTATGTGGGTTTTGTTGTGTGCTCTGTTTCTGTTACCATGGAAACCAGACTGTCCTTACTGTTGTTGCTGGACTCTTCCAACCACTCTGAAAAAGTTAAATTCTTTTTTTTCCTATTTTTTTTAAATGTCACCACAAAAGGATATCAAGTTCCCACCTTCAACGACACAAAAACAAAGGTAAGTATTAAATAATTATTATTTTATTATCTACATTATCTCTGTGGTAAGTAATTATTCTTTTAATCTACATTATCTGTGTGTTACCTAATTATTATCTGCATTATCTGTGTGTGTGGAGGCAGATGACACTAGTGTTAATTTAATGTTGTGTTTCTAATTTAGTTTGACACATGAGGAAAACCCTGTCCAGACTTCAGAGGAGGAAGTAGGAGGATCAGCAGGAGGAGGAACAAAAGGGGGAGAAGCAAGAGGAGGAGTTTCTGCCCAGAAAAGTGGAGTGAGGAAGGTAAAAATGTGAAGGATCATCAGCTTCCCTATGTATTCGGCAGTGTTGGGAAAGTTCACCTTGATTAGGAACTAGTTCAAAGTTCAGTTCAAGTTACTCGATATGAATTAGTTCAGTTCATCGTTCATTCTTCCAAATTATGAACTAGAAGTTCATGGATCCCAAAATGAACTTTTTCGTTCTTTTTTTTTAGTTCTTTTTTGTGTTATTATTGTAAACGTATTATTAACCGTTTCCGACGTTATCTTGACCGTAGTCAGGAAATCCGGGGAAAATGCCGTCCTCCAGGGCAGAAGTAAGTGCCTTAACTTAACTTTAAAGTTAACTTCCCTCTGCGGGTTCTTAGAACACAAGGAGCGGTTTCAGTGAGTTTCGTTTTCAATGTTTATTTTCAAGAACGAGACAACACCTGCTCCGGTCGCCGGTCACACTCTGTACATTTAACTCTTTTTCTCCGCACCCAAAAACTCTCTGCCCCCCTCCCTCTCTCTCTCTCTCTCGCTGCCCCGCCCACATCATTGGCTATTCCACAACATTATGTTGCCGAAATGTATTCAGAATAATACAAAAATGACATCTATGATAATGCTGTGTTTTGATCCCATTGTATGCCTTATAGGACTCAATAATTGCAACATGATAAGAACGAAATGTGAACTATATAAGAGCGCAGTTCAATAAATGCCAGAATAACCGTCCACAACTTCCCGTTCATTAGGCAAAAGTGAACGAGACGTTCACGTTCGTCAAAAATATGATATCTTTCGTGAACGATCGTTCAATGAACTCGTTCAGGTACAACACTGGTGTGAATCTTTCACTCACACAACAATCCAATTTGAATCTCGATTCACAGACCACGATCCAATTCAGGGATGATTCATAAACATTTGTAAATGATTCAGTATGATTCGATACAATTTGGTTCAGTTTGATTCAATAGAAATTGACAATTTAACCGCAAGGACTTATTTTACTTTGTCACTGAGAAGAAAAAGAGAAAATCACAAACATAATTTCAAAACTGTATAATTTTGTTTATTTAGTGTCCAAGAGACACTAGAGCAGGAACTACTGAACATAAATTCACACAACATGAATGCAAGTCTTTACAATATACCTGTTTCAA
Source organism: Siphamia tubifer (assembly GCA_020466265.1). NCBI lineage: Eukaryota > Metazoa > Chordata > Actinopteri > Kurtiformes > Apogonidae > Siphamia > Siphamia tubifer. Next base: position 40,285,753 of record CM035788.1, read on the forward strand.
CAATATATGGGTTTAGTTTAATCATTATTACCTCATTAATTATGCGTGGAATGTTTAGCAGAAGACAGAATCTGATATCACTTCCACAGATTAAAGATTAAATATGGACTTTAGTTATTAAATTATTTCTTTAAATCAGATATGAAGGGAATATCTGATCCGTTATGGATTTAATGGGCCTGATTAATCTGAATGTGTTGCATAATTCCACAGTTCTCAAACTGGGGTCCGCGGACCCCTATGGGGACGTGGCGCATGTCCAGGGGGTACGCGAAATTATTCACGGTTTTGTTTTGTTTTTGTTTTTTTTGCTGTTTTATTTTGAAATGCGGAAGTTTTATTTTGTAGCAAGCGGGCGGAAGTAACAGCGCTGTTTCACGCTAGCTTGACTAAATTGAGACGGAGCAAGTCACAGGCTATTTTTAGCCACCCTGCAGCGAACATGGATCGATTTTTGTGTCCGCCAAGTTCCTCAAGAAGTGGTAAAGGAAATGACAATGACAAAAACAAATGCCCTAACCCTAAAAAGAGAAAGTACATTGATAGTTATATTGAGTTTGACAAGCTCATCCCTCTCATTAAGTCTCTGTCTGTCTGTCTGTCTGTCACACACACACACGATTTTGTGTGTCTTTTGTTCCGTTTATTATTTTAAAATGATTTAAAATTTTTGTTTCTGAAGTGCTCATTTATATTATAATACCTGAAAATTTGGCTGGTTTGCACAAAAGCACTATTAAAAAAGGTTATCATTGTTTCATAATAATCATTGTTGAAGTGTTTTTTTATCATTTTCAGTATCGCGAGGATGAAGGGGGACATGGAAAAATTTCACCCCTCCAAGGGGGACCTGGGCCAAAAAAGTTTGAGAACCCCTGGCATAATTTATCATGAGTTCTTAGTCACAGTACACATATTTTGGTCATACATGGTCGCAATAAGGAGTCATAAGAGAAAAGCTTTAATTACAAGCTAATCAGACAACACACACAAACAGCAAACACAGTGAATGAATAAGATCGGAAGGCGGACAGACATGTGAGTGATTACGGCCGGTGTTCTGTCAAAATGGGCATCACTGTTGAAATGAGCTACCAGCAGCCAAAATTGACCATATCTCTACAAATTCACATTATTCCATCAAAATATATTACTTTGCATTTGGAAATGTTACTATTGATATCATATAATGCTCCCATTATAGGTAGACTTTTTACAAATATTGTATTTTTCTATTAGTATTGTAGCACTCCGGAGAGTTTCACACAAGGATGAAGCCAGGAATGTCATTAGAAGAAGATTTATCAACTACAAACCGAGCAGAGTAAAAGGACGGCTCACTTCAGCACCGAAGCGTGCACCTCAGTCAGTCAGTCAGTCACTCACTCAGTCAGTCACTCAGTCAGTCACTCAGTCACTCACTTCGCCACACCCCTTCATCAGCCCGCCCCTTCCTCTACACACTCATCACAGGAAGTTGAACAGCTCCAGTCCCTGTTAGTGAGGGACACTGTGGTGCGACACGCGAAGAGGGGTCAATGAGAGCAGGGGGTGAAGGTGTATCTAACAGGTGAAGGGGTATCTGGGCTCATAGACAGTCATGTGCTGGTCTGTGAGGTAGACACCTCAAATGACGATGTTGCAGTCCCCCTGTCTACAATGAACTCCACCCCGGTCAGTACCCTTTCCCTCTCTTCCTACCTGTCACAATAGCTGCAGCTGTCCACAGCACAAGGGTGTCAAGACAGGGGATCAGCGTTAGCATGCTGAGCTCCAAGTTGGTGCACCACTGTAAATTGGAAGGACTGCAACTCCTCCAACCACCCAGTTACCTGTCCCTCTGGCTCCCTAAAAGACACCAACCACTGCAGAGCTGCATGCTCTATCCTGATGGTGAAAGGGACCCAACAAAGGTAATACTTAAAGTGAAAAAGCTAACACCACCGCCAGCAACTCCCTCCGGGTAACACAGTACCACTTCTCACTCTTGTTGAAAATCCGGCTAAACTATGCCACAACCCGTGACTCCTCAGCAGTTATCTGTGGCAGCATTGCGCCCATACCCACATTACTGCCATCGGTGTCCAGAATGACAGGCAAGGTGGGATCTGGAGGACTGAGCACAGGAGCATTGGTAAGGATCTGTTTTAGAGAAACAAATGCCTCATGGCAGTCTGCTGACCATGAGAAGGGCTGGTTGTTTTGAAGGAGAAGGAAAATGGGAGCACAAATGCTGGAAAAACCCTTAACAAACCTGTGGTAATAAGAGTCAAGACCCAAACAACTTTTGAGTTGCCTCTGATTTTTGGGTTTGGGCCAGTCTCTAATAGCTGCAACCTTTTCCTGAAGTGTGCTAATCCCTGCACAGCCAACTTTATGACCCAGAAACTCAACCTCCCTCTGCATAAAGTGACACTTCTCTGGTTGAAACTTCATCCCTGCAGCTGCAATCCTCCCAAACACCACCTTCAGAGAGTTAAATGGACTGCATTTATATAGCGCTTTTCCACCTTCATGGTGCTGAAAGCGCTTCACATTAGTCTCTCATTCACCCATTCACACACACACACTCATACACCAGTAGGTTTCTAAGGTCTATGGTAAGTCCTACTGGGGGCCTAAGTCAGGGTTCAGTGTCTTGCCCAAGGACACTTCGACATGTGGACAGCCAGAGCCGGGACGCGAACCACCAACCTCTCGGTCATTGGGCGACCCACTCTACCAACTGAGCCACAGCCGCCCTGTTCAGTGCTCAAATGACCTCCCATGGACCAAGATATCATTAAGATAGACCAGGCATTCTTGATAGGGGACACCAAGCAACACTCTTTCCATAAACCTTTCAAATGTACCAGGAGCATTACACAACCCAAAACTCAGGACTTTGAACTGCCAGTGCCCACTACCAGTACTGAAAGCAGTCTTTGGTCTGGACTGAAGAATGAGGGGGACCTGCCAATACCCACTGCGTTAATCTAATGAGGTGAACCAGGCTGAACCCGATACCAGGTCCAGGGTCTCATCCACCCAGGGAAGGGGGTAACAGTCCTTCCTTGTCACCTTGTTTAGGGGCCTGTAGTCAATGCAAAACCTCCACCTGGAGCTCCTTTTCCTAGGCTCCATAACTACACCTGAGGACCATGGACTGTTTGACTCTAAAATAGCACAAACCGCCACCCCCGGAGCCTGCTGTTGGATCAATGGCAAGTGACAGGGACGTGCTTTAATAGGGTGTGCATCTTCTGTATAAATGTGGTGTTGTACCAGGTGTGAGCCCCACATTCCTGTCTGTGAGAGCAAACATTCCCCTAAACTCCCACAACAACTGCCACAACTTCATTTGCTGATGACTATTCAGACCCTCACAGTTCCTCTCCCATATGTCTCAGATAGCTGCCCCGCGATCCCCCAGAGTCTCGTGTGGGTGTGGTCTACAGCTAATAAGGGTGGGTCTGGCTGACTGATCTGGCCCTGAGGACTGGCCTGTTCTACATCTACTGTAGTACTCAGAGAAGATGTGATATGGGGGCACACTCTGTCCAATCTTGAATTAAATACATTTAAATCCTGAATTGAATAATTAGTTAAATTCCCAAAATGCACCTGAGAGGATAAAGAGATATTCACCAAAATAGTAGGGCGTAATTTTGGTGTCTTGACTGTGTTACACACATATTCATGTTAAATATTATGTAAAGTAGTATAAACATTTGTTTGATCTGAAAAATTGTTTGTCTTTTATCTCAGTCAGTTTTATATTTTTCAAGTTGACCCAGAGTATTTCTAAACCTGCTTCAGAACATTCGTCTACATCTGAATTGACAGATCCCAAGCCACGCCCACCGACTGCTACGTCTTATAAATTTGGCTAAGGGCAACTCTTTCAGGGTCAGGTCTCATGGATAATCAATATGGGGACAACGATACCTTTTAGTCAGGTACCTCAGGGAACACTGGACAGTTTCTGGTCATCTAAAGAAATTTCATCAAGAAGCAGACAGCAGGGCCTACAGTATGCGACAGAGGGATACATACACAACATATTTTTCAGCAAAAGAGACAAAACAACAGTCATTGAGGGCAAGAGCCTTTAGGTCGCAGAGGAAGAGTGATGAGACGGTATCCTGTCAGTGTTGTTCCTGCACTGCTGGGTAAGTGTTTTAATTAAGTACAGAATCTTGACAAGATACTACCATGTAAAGTACTGATCAAGTGTGTGACGGCTGAGCAGCCAAGGCACATTTAAGTACTTCTTATTATTCTATTTTCTGCAGTGAACATCTACATATTCTTCTCTTTTCCCAAATGACACATCCCACTATTTATACCCAGAAATATAATTGGACCATACCATTCACACAGGGGAAACTCAAACTATCCATTTAACCATACACGCCTAAACTCTAAAATATACACACCTAAACTAATATATATACACAAACATTTCTATAAACCCATTCCACCCTATACACAAAATATCTATTTATCTCTATATACATATTTACAAACCCCTAAAATCAAACCCCCGCCACAACTTCCCAAATGCAGTCACCCTCCCGGAATCTTTAAATGGTGGTCTTACCCCTGGGGATCTTTTAGCCCGACGCACCACATCCGAGCAGACGACACACCGGTAAGTTGACAACTATACTTCCCGCTTCACACACGCATGCGCACACACACACTTGTGACCTTAAATCTACTTCAATTTACGGTGATATCTGTGCATTCCATGGATTTCGGTGAAAGGCAGTGTGAACACAAGCCGACAGTGCACTCCTCCACCGGACCAATTCACTCCGCATCACCTGGAAATGCACAACACTCATCGTCTTAAATATGGTCAATAAATACTATCTATGAACAATGTCTTTATTCACCGCTGCCAATTATGTCCGCATCATGCCGCTGTGACGGTGGCCCGTCATCACAAAGTGTTAAAAGTGAACAAATTCTCAGTGTTTATGTGGCCCAGGGGCGATTCTAGCATCTAACCTTTAGGGGTGCTCAGCCCCCAGTGCTGACAGTGGCACCTGTCTTGAACGAAAGAGTTGAATCAATTTCTTTTTTCTTTTAATTGACCAATAAACTATCATCTACCATCCACAAGCACTGAAATAAAGATTTAGCTTACAAACTTACAAGTTCCATGTCAATGTATAGGCTTATTGCATGAGAAAAAAAATGTCTGGTTCTGGGATGTTCTGGTGAAGTGTGGTGGTAATAAGGTGGCAAGAAAAAAAAAGACCCATAGACCACTAGGCTGTTTGTCGTTGGCTGCTACTGTGTTAGCTCACTGCAGGTCAACTACTGGCCTACTCACACGCAGGTACTCAAATGCAATAATTCCTTTAAAGGTATTGTGACGTCCAAAACTCATTTTTGATATTTTCATGTTACTATATGGGTCGTCTGGCCTCATTTACACCAAAAAAACATGAATCTAGACTGTTCAGTGGTTTTCCTATGGTCTGGGGCTCTTGGAGGCCTGAGCATGAAACGCTCTCTCTGATTTGTCTCCCACGTGCTACGTCACACACGGGAGAGCAATAAGGAGACCCCCCCCCCCCCCTTTTCTCTTCTGCCCGTCCCCTGTGCTTAGCCCCGCCCCCACCAACGTTACTATAGAAACGGTGTTCACATGCGCTCCTGCTCTTACAACCTTTTCATCGCTGAATGGTTTACTCGTGTCGTAATGGCTCCTAAATCACACCTCAAATGCCATGTTGTTGGCTGTGTAGATCAGCAACAATCACTATTTGACCTACCAAGCTCCCCTGAAGAACTACGTTCCCAGTGGCTGGCTTTTATCTACCAAGGTAACGTTCCTGCTTATTTACCCAAGAGAGTCAAGACTTGTTCCGGTCATTTTGAAGAAAACTGTTTTCAAAACCTCCAAATGCACAAGGCCGGATTCTCAAAGCTGCTTTTAAACAAAGGAGTCGTACCAACGATCCGCGTCCCAGGCACAACTGTAAGTATTATCTTACTACTTTAATTTGTTGATGTAATAGTAATCTGATTACTTTTTGATTTACAAGGAAACTATGAATTAAAAACTTATAATAACAAAGTAACAAGTAACAAATATCAAACTGTTGTGACAAAATACAAATAATAAATACACTTTAATGTCGCGGACTCCCCCCCCAACGTTTCGACGAAACTATGGATTAAAAACTTATAATAACAGGGCTATCTACTTCAGGGTCTGACTCTGGGTCGAATAGGTGTGCGTTTTCAGCCATGCTGGATGAAGGAATCCTGTCGCGTCGTCAGTTGTATGTAAACATGGGCTTTCCCTGGAAGGGGGAGCAGGAAGGAGGGGGGTTGGAGCCGAGTACATGACTGACAGGCGAAGCGCCCCAAGTGGTCTGATGAGGTGTTCATGTGTTGCAGGCATAGTACTTGGATTCAGACCACAGAAATCCACAAAAATGAATATTATGGAGTGGGGTTTTTTGGTTGAATACTTTTGAAACACGTTTTAAATTCATTGTCAAAGACTTTGAATGCTATGAAAACAACATGTCACAAAACCTTTAAAGCAGGCAGGGGGAAATGTAAAATGTAATTTCCTCACTATTTAATAATAACAGGTGTTTTGATAAAATTCATACAAGAAAAATGTACAGATGAATAATATACTGTTCAAATATGAATAAACATCCATACTAACTCTTAAAGGTCTTTAATTTGGTCTAATTGTGATTCAAACTAGCCAGACATTATGAAGACCAGGCCTTAGCCCAGAGGGGGGTCTGAGGGTCCTCCCCCAGAGAAAAACAGATTTTTAAATGCAATTTTCTGTATTTTAATGCATGTTAAGGTGACCCGTTTGACAAATCCTAACCTCATTACAGATGTAGAACACTATACAGTATATCAACATGTCCAGCCTGATGTGCCACAGCCGCCATCTTGGTACAAGGTCCCTATGCTCCTCACACTATCAGGGAAGATATTGCCAACTGATGATCAGGCAAGAAGTGTTACCAGAGGCGAGTTTAGGCTATTTTTAGGGGTGCTTCAGCACCCCAAAAAATTTGCTCAGCACCCCCTTCAAAAAAAGAAAAAAAATGCATAATGAAAAATCTTCGCAGCCTCAGAGTTCTCTTAGTCTAGTGGAGAACTGTCATGTCACCATGTGATTTGTCTAAACCAATAAAATACTTCTACTTACACCCTTTTCTGATTGGTTTGCGCATTCGTGCCCTGATTGTTTTCACAAATGGACATTTGATGGTGGTTCCACTGCAGATGAGTGAGAGTAAGATGTGAAGGTAGGCCTGTGCCATTACAATTAGTGAACAATTAAATGCAATAGTAGTATTCCCTGGTCTGTGGACAACTATAAATCCACCTTCACCATCATTGATCTAATTTTGTCACAACTGGACATTGTGAACAACCGGCATGTAGGTTTGGTCATTTTTTTTAATCTAAAATTAGCTGTTTCATTGGATAATCATTCAGGTAAGAATGAGTACAGTACTAGTATAGTTGAGAAATCTGTAATATTTTACATGTGCAGTATCCATCTGTGCTGATTTCTGCAGTGAACAACTGCGTTATGCATATTTACGTCCTCTTTCAGGGTGGGAAATGTGACCTGCGTGCAAAGTTATTGGTTATAAAAGTTGTTTTTGGCAGGTAGGATTTTAACTTTGCCATGTCCCGTCCGCAAGGAATATCTTCCTACCCCTTTATTACTCATAAATGAAAGTTGCATGTTTGCAAACGTTGATTTGTGCTAAAAATAGATATATTGTACGGCATAACTGCATTGACATAATAGTGTGTACTGTGCAGGTGCTCATCGGTACAGTTCACACACATTATTTACTAGATGTTTAACTCCGTTACCCTGACTGTTGGTGAGCATAGCGTAACGCAGCCAGATGACAAATCAGGTTAGAACTCTGTTTCTTTACATGTTAAACCCTCTTGTCCATTTCTGACAACAGGGTTTGAATCATCTGCGGAGAAGGGGCGTGGCTTTGGGGATTTATGCCCCGGATCACCGGATCTTTTTTTTTTTTTTTTATCTTGGCAAAAAAAAGTCACCCGTGTACACCGCTCCAAACAACACATATTACAACTGATATTTGGGCAGAAATCCTACATCAAAACCCAGATTTCCCTCATTTTAAAAATTTTCTTATTTGACTCGACCATACCCCCAACCTGCTATAGGTGTCATGACCTCTGCTCCAGTGACCATTCCCCCAGTACTCTCCCCACTCACCTGGCCCCGCACTGCGCAGCTGCAAGCCGTTCCTCATCTGTGGCTATATAAGAAGTGAGGCTTGCAGTTGCCAGTGCGGGACCATTCAACAATGTCACCTCCATAACCCGGACACTTTCACCATCTCCTCAGTCACCATAACTGTTTTGAGTTGTCAGCGGTCAGCTGTACTCGGTTGTTAGACAGCTTTAGCTTTAGCCTAGCTTGTCTTGTTCCTGTTGGTTTTAACACAACCACAGTCAAAAATGTGTTAGCCTCCATTCTCACAGACATTTATTGTTACTGTAAAACGTAGAAAGTGAAATGGCTTCTTCTCAATAAAAGACCCTGTAGTGATGGGTAAACTTTGTGTTAGCTGTTTTGTAGCCTACAGGCTCCAAAAAAGCCTACTACATGCTGTAGAGGATGTAGGATGACAAGTTTTCTCATTTTAGCCACAGTGGGCAAATAGTGTTAGATGGCTAATGGTTATATTCCTGAATATTAATTTGCAACTTATATGCTTGATCACCCCGGGATGAAAAAAGTGTCTCGGATTGGGTCAGGATAGCTGTTGTCACTTTTACATTTACCCCACACACAGCTTTTGACCATGATGATAAACTTAAATTGATATTGCCTGATTGGGATAGCATATATAGCTTCTACAGTGAGTTTGACAGCTCCTGAGGTAAAAATTGTCCGAGGTTGTCAGAGGCTGCGTGAAAGGGGGCGCGGCTTGGGATCAGTCAATTTGAATTTAGACCCAGGTTCAGCTTTTACGATTAGTTGACAACATAAACAAAATAACACAAACTGAATAACGATGAACAAAATAAGACACAAAAAAGACAAAATGAATACAAATTAACAAAATGAGACACGTCTTGATTTTATGCCTGATCCCTATGTGTGTTAACCTTTAATCCCAGTGTGTGTTGACCTTTGATCCCTGCAGGTCCAGTGGCACCGTTACATTTATTCCAGTCCAGGGACCAAACCTCCGTTCTTTTTGTATTTGGAAAAATATGTGAATAAGGAACTACAGCTGATTGACCCATATGACCCCAACCTGAGGGAGCTAAAGCTACAGGTACAACTGTGATCCCAACATGAGGGAGCTAAAGGTACAACTGTGACCCAACATAAGGGAGCTAAAGCTTAACGTACAACTGTGACCCCAACATGAGGGAGCTAAAGCTACAGGTACAACTGTGACCCCAACATGAGGGAGCTAAAGCTAAATGTAAAACTGTGACTACAACATGAGTGAGATAAAGCTAAATCTAAACCTGTGACCACAACATGAGGGAGATCAAGCTGCAGGTACAACTGTGACCCCAACATGAGGAAGCTAAAGCTATAGGTACAACTGTGACCCCCAACCTAAGGGAGCTAAAGCTACAGGTACAACTGTGACCCAAACCTAAGGGAGCTAAAGCTACAGGTACAACTGTGGCCACAACTTTAGGGGGCTAAAGCTGCAGGCACAAATGTGACCCCAACCTAAGGGAGCTAAACCTACTGGTACAACTATGACCCCAAATTGAGAGAGCTAAAGCTACAGGTACAACTGTGACCCTAACCTAAGGGAGCTAAACCTACAGGTGCAATTGTAACCCCAAATTGAGGGAGCTAAAGCTACAGGCACAACTGTGACCCCAAACTAAGGACGCTAAAGCTACTGGTACAACTGTGGCCCCAAGTTTAGAGAGCTAAAGCTACAGGTACAACTGTGACCCCAACCTAAGGGAGATAAAGATACAGGTACAAATTACTGGACCAATTTCTATACATTTTTCAGTAAAGGTGTGAGGTGGTCCAGAATAGATCCCATTAAATTTTGCTGAATGTAGGTCAAAGGTCACAGTTATCTCTGATCATTGTGTTTTCGCAAAGATCAAAATCATTATTTGTTATAACTCAAGAACGGAGGGTCACAGAACTTTCAGATTGTTACCAAACAATGTGGAATGACGATTTCTACAATTCTCATAGTTGGTGTTATCGCATACGACCAACAATTTTTAAGATCTCTGGAGCTCAAAGGTGACATGTCACAAAATTAACTTCTGTACCACTGTTTGTGTGTCAAGCATAGACTTATCATGCTATAACTTAATCAATACTGGATATAGCATAATATTACACTCACTGGTACATATATTGTCCTTGGGCAAGACACTTTACCCTCCTTGCCTCCAGTGTCACTCACACTGGTGTATGAATGAGTTTGAATGTTCAGTGTTGGTCAGAGGGGCTGGAGGCGCGAAATGGCAGCCACGCTTCTGTCAGTCTGCCCCAGGGCAACTGTGACGACATATGCAGTTTACCACCACCAGAGGTAGCATGTGAGAGTGAATGAATATTGGAACACTAATGTGAAGCGCTTTGGGTGCCTTGAAAAGCATTATATAAATCTAATCCATTATTATTATTATTTCAAGAACTGGTGTCATAGAAACTTGAGATTGGCATGAAATAGGGGCGAGATCAGGCATTCTCTAATCTTATTTTCTGTTTTGAACACAGGTTTACAAAAACACCTTCTCTAAATTTATCACAGAGTTCCAGACCTACCAGCCTCTGTTGTCTGCCATAAAAAAGGAATATGAAAATGTCATAGGTCAGTATCTGCAAGCAGCTTTGGCCCTGCTGGGCATTTCATAGTAATAAATAGAAAATAGACTTAATTAGAGCATTTATACCCCTTATATGGACAAAATACTTAATGATCCTTTCATTTATACAGTTTTACATACATTTAACACCATAGTGTATTTATTTAGAGTTGATATAAAAACATTGACAGACATATTTTCAGATCTACTTCACTGACACCAGCTAGGGTTAAATGTCTATATTTGGTGAAAAAAATCTAGTGTCTATATTTTCTGAAAAAAATCTAAATTTGACCAAGACAATTTTCACTTGTTCCATTGTTAGATTAAAAAAAAACGTTTAAAATGTTGAATAAAAAAATTCTTCAATTCAGCAAAAAAATAAATTAAAAGAAGCAAAAAAAAAGGATCTTGAATTAAGAATAATAATAAAAATGTAAAAATTTTGTTTATTCTGTTTTTTTTGCTTAATTCAAGATTTTTAGTGCATTTCTCTGAGGTTATCATTTGGTTCAGCCTGGTTTTGTAAATATGTTAACATTTACCTTTGATTATTGTATTTAAACAGATGGAAACATGACTAAAATACTGAAATAAACCCAGTTTTACAGAATTATATATATATATTTTTTTACTAATGTTCTAATATTCAGCTGTCCATCTTCTTTTTTGACACAGAAAATATGTTCTATACTTGCTTCACCTCCTGTCCATTTGTGTTTCAGCCTTTACTTCCATTCTTTATTGTGCTTTTCAGGTCATCAACAGCTTCAAATCCAGGAGGTGGAAATTCTACAATCCCATGTGAGGCAGGTGAGGGAGGAGTTTCAGAGTAAGATGGAGGCGGATCAAGGGGTGGAGCTACAGGAGATCCACGCCTTGAAGAGAGAGAGACAGCAGCTGCAGGAGGAAAGAGAGAGGCAGAAAAACAGAGAAGAGGAATTACAGGAAGTGGTACATGACCTTTAACTTTTAACCCTGAAAGACCTTTAGACATCTACTGCAGGAGGAAGAGTGAGGCAAAAAGACAGTAAGATGGAATTATAAGCAGTGGTATGTGACCTTTAACCCTTAAAGACCCTTACACATCCACCACAGGAGAACAGAGAGCCAAAAAGACTGAGAGGAGGAATCAGCAGACAGTGGCAGATTACCTTTAATCCTTAAATGACCTTATATGACCACCTTTAACCCTTAAAAATGTACCTGTAACCCTTAAAGACCCACCACAGGACAAGAGAGAGAGAGAGTGAGAGGAACGAATTGCAGGTAAATGGACTGCACTCATATAACGCTTTTCCACCCTAAAGACCCTTACATGACCACCTTTAACCATTAAACACACTTAAATATCCACCTTTAACCCTTAAACACCTTTAAATGCTGACCTTTAAAGGGATATACCACCAAAAGGCCAAATTCAGTGTTTCACCACCGTTCCCAGACCTAAATAAGTGTGTGGAAGCATTTTCCTGGCGACCCAGCCAATGTCTGAATCTAGGAGAACTGACCACAAGTTGAATTCCTAGAGTAACTGCATTCTTGCGTCGCCAACTAAGTATCTTGTCTAAAGTGAATTAATGTACTTGATTTTGTCTCCTCATTACTTTCTGTGTACTGGGCATTTACTTTGAGGGTGAATGATGATGATTCATGGCGCGAAGGGCTTGACTTACTCATTTGTGTATGGGAACTATTTTTCGGTGCGGAGAAACACAGCCAATGCACACCAAGGACTGTCAGTGAGAACCTCATTTGTTTTTACACAAATGTGGCTATCCTCTTCTGTATTCCTCTGCATCGATGGTAATATTTCACCCCAGTCAGCAAACTCTCAATTTCAGTTTGCATTGATTGGCAATCTCCACACTGACACTACCAATTTGCATTTGCTCTGCTTTGCACATCTGGATCGCTTGGAGGAACGGGATCTTCCAGTGTTCTCCAATATTTGCCACTCCTCCTCTATAAATATGAGTTCAAAAAGGTAAGCGTTGGTTGTTTCTCCGCACCGAAAAATAGTTCCCATACACAAATAAGTAAGTCGAACCCTTTGCGCCCTCAAAGTAAATGCCCAGTACGCGGAAAGTAATGAGGAGACAAAATCAAGTTCATTAATTCACTTTAGACGAGATACTTAGTTGGCAACACAAGAATGCAGTTACTGTAGGAATCCAACCTATGGTCAGTTCTCATAGACTTGGACATTGGCTGGGTCACCAGAAAAATGCTTGTACACACTTATAGAGGTCTGGGAACAGTGGGGAAACACTTAATTTGGCCTGGGGGTGGCATATCCCTTTAACCTTTGAAGACCCTTAAATGATCACCTTTAAACTTTAAACACATGTAAACGTTCACCTTTAACCCTTAAAAATCCAAACATCTTTAAGGGTTAAAGGGATGCTATCAGTGTGTCACGTGTCCATCCCCTGTAGGTGGAGCATCTGCAGTCTGAGCTTTCGGTGCAGTATCTGCGATATCGGGACGAGTGCGATGCTCGAAAGCTGCTCATCTGGCAGTTGAATGATCTGAGCAGAGGGACCAGGAAGCGAGAGGAGTCGAACCACCAAGGTATAGTCTGTCTTCTGAAAGGGGAGGAGTCTAACCACCAAGGTACAGCCTGTTCAGTTGTTTCCAGGTGATGGGGGGGGGGTCCCTGTTACTATGGAAACCATAATAACAGGGGGTGTTTCATTGGTGATTGGTTGGCTTCGGGGGGTGATGTTGTGAGTGACAGGTGGGGTTGAAGTGTAATGTGTATTTCGATGGTGATGGGGCAGTTCAAGTGTGACATGTTTCCATGGTTACAGGGGGTTGTTCAGGTATGACATGTTTCCATGGTGATGGGCTGTGTTCCCATGGTGATAGGGGATGTGTTTCCATGATAACAGGGGGGGTTTCCATGGATGCAGAGGCGGTTCCAGACCCAGTGCAGCTCCAGGTGGCGCTGAAGATGTGTCGTCAGAACTTGACTGAAGCCCAGGAGGATCTGAACCGATTGAAGGTCCAGAACTGGGACATGGTTCCACGATGGGACTGGGACCAATTGGACCAGACACACCAGAACACCGTTCTACAGGTACTGGTATGAGAACCACAACAAGAACCAAAACTACAGACATGAGACTAACCAGGCTAAACATACCAACACACGGTCAGAACCAGTACTGACCCAGAACCATCACACATGAGACCAACTGGACCAAACACACCAGAAAACAGTTCTACAGGTACTGGTTGAACTGGGGGGTTTGAGGACGTGGGGGTACCAGAACCAAAACTGTTGTCTTATGTTGTTTAGTTCTGTATTTTATTGTTAATTTCTCTGTAATTTATAGTTAGCTGGGGAGGTTATTCTTTTGATTGTGACAGAAATTATTAAAGCACCAAAATTGGTAGGGATGAACTTCAGAGCTTCCCACATCATTTCAGAAGGGGTGCCAAAAAATGTGATCCTCCGGTCATGTGGTTTTATCTCAAAATATGCTTTTTTGGGTACTTTTTTTTTTTTTTTAGAAAATATATCGGCCACTGGAGAAAAATGTTAAGCCTTGGAAATTATACGTATGGATCCTATTAACTTTTTTAGGTATGTTACTTGAGATAACATTACCAAATTACCATGGTAACAGCCATTTTGGGGTGAAAAATTTAAAAAATGAAAAAACAAATATTTCCACAATTTTTCCAGCATTCTTGTTTAAATGTCACCATCAGAAAGTATTTGGTCACTATGATGTGGAATAGAAAGTTTCATAACATGGGAAGTTTTGGGTAAAATCATAATTTTCATACTCAGAATGGCCAATTTTGAAGGAAAATTATAATTGCTATTTAAAAGACATAGACCCCTATATCAAGTGTCTAACAAGATCTTTCACATTTACACATTGAAGTTCAGTTTAACCCTGATAATTGGCATTTGCAATACCTGGTGCACAGAGGTTTAGCCTTACAAGTATACTTGATGAATTCCCTGCAGATTTTTTCAGCTTCTGGCAGTAGTGTCTACTTGGGTACCCAGCTATCACCTTTCCCGTTCCAGCCAAAACCATCAGCTGGAACAATTTACATGCCCAATTTACATGTTGCACCAATGCTGCCTGGGTGGGTGGGAGGTTATCCATTGACTTTGACGTTCTTGACCTCCTGTCTCAACTTGTTTATGCTTTTCACACAAATGAACAATTCAATGCTTGTAAACGTTGGTGTTTTCAGATTAACAGCTTGAAACCGATGTGCAGCTATGCTACAGAATGTCACAGTAACATCTGGGTGACACTTCCAACCGTCCCAGGCTATCTTCTTTCCTTTGCTGTAGAACTGCGAAGTGGTGTACATCCTGTGGGTGGAATATGGGTAGAAGTCGACACATGGATTCCCCAAGCCCAAGCCGACTGCAGATGGCATTGGTACTGTAGAACTGAATGTGTTTCCCACTCCCGAATGCAACGCAGAGATCCACATTAGGATAACCTGCCAGACGATCAAAGAAAATGCCAATCAGAGTGATAACATCAGTGTCCACTGTTCGTACAAGGATTGTTTTTGCACCATTCTCCACAGCATCTTTGACATGGATGCACATCCTGGAATCAGCCTCCTCGTGGTCACAGGACACCATTGGCCATTGAGAACCTACTGTGACAATGGATTCTCCTTTGGTGATGTAGACAACTTTTATGTGTCGAGGCATATGGTCACTTACGTAGCAGGTCAAAGAGCTTGTCTTTGTTTCGTTGATCACAGAGGAAATCCTTGAAGTTGGGAGGTAATTTGGACCAACCTCGAACCTTGGTTCTTGTACCTCTGCCTCTCTTTTCTGTATTTGCCTCCTTAGGGCTATTGGCCTCTTATCTATTCTAGACTATGTCAGTCCTGTTACTGTTGTCTAACTCCTTTGTAACCCAAGGAACAAACACCTTGTCACAGTATTCATCAAACATTATAGCTTTGCGTAGTTGTAGGAGGTGGACCACTGCAGCATCATCATATATCTTGGCATTGAAACATGTTGGTGCTTCACCATTAGTGTCTGGTTCAGGAAGAATGGTCAACAGATCAGACTTCTTTGTAGGGAGTTGAAGTTTACCATGATCTGACAAAGACGGTGGCCATGGGTGGTTCTGGTGGGAGAAGAACACTGTGGGATCAATATCATGGAACATGCTTGCAACGTACAACTGTCCAAAGAGATTGCAGTCAATTTTCAGACTTGATATTTGATTCTTGGCCTTTGTAGATCCTCTCACCATTTTTGATGAGAGGAAGTGAGTTTCTCTTGATTTGGTGATGGATTGAGACCTTCCTCTCAATGATAATGTTTTTGACATATGCCTTGTATTGATCCTGACCTTTATCCTGGGTTCTGCTAATGGTTTATGACACTTCAGTACCAGTGCAATTGCAAGTATCAATAGCCAAGAGTTCAGAGGTTGCCCATGTCCTTTATCGTTTTGCTGAGGCTAATGACATGTGCTTTGAATGCCTTCTGAGTTGACAGTCCCTTCTCATGGTGTTCCATCTCATCAACATCCTGATCCATGAAGTCGTCAAAATCACTCAGTAGTCATGCTAACTCTGGTCCTGCAATCATCAACTAGTGAAAGGCTCCATAAAAGCATTAACAAGTGATTATTAGTATTTATCATTCATCATTGATGGCACAGTAGGCTATGACAATAATACAGTTCCTAGTACATTCTGAAACATCAAAATTTTAATAATCTGAAATAAAAGTGTGTTGGACACATCATTGATTTGATTTGATTTGAATGATTTATTTCGAACATGTGCAAAGTGCAACAATAATCAATACAACAATAATAATAATAATAATACTACACAATGACATGTCCGAAAAGGAGTAGGATGAAGCATAAGCTTATTTAATCCTACCCTTTCTTCACTTCCCCAATAACCTGAATTCATCTTATACCAATATAGTGCATAGTACAAAAATGATGATAATAATAAAAATAATAACAATAACAATAACAATAATAACAATACCAATAATAAATAACTGAAGTACTAAACATATACATATATACAAAAAGCAAAACAGAACACAAAAAAACCACAACCCCCCCCCCCCTCCAAAAAAAAAACAAAAAAACCCCCAAATGAGCAGATAGGAAAGTAGGTAACAAATAGAGGTTGTTTTTTGTTTGTTTGTTTTCTTTTTTCTTCCCTTCCTTCTTCTTCTTTTCCCTTTCTTTTCCCTTCCTTTTTTTCCCTGCATTTTGTTCTTATTTTTAAAAAAAAATTATTTATTTAATTTTATTTTTCTATTCATTCACTTAATTTATTCATTTATTTATTTTATTTCATTTTTTTTATCTTTTAACCCCACAGAGGGGGAGTCAACATTGCTTGAGATCAATGCATATTCCAGTCTTGCAGCCATATACTATACTATTTAGTGCATGTGTGTGACCATCATCGGTCCTCCCCGAAAGCTGAGCTGACATCCCCCATGAGAACTCTCCCTTACAAGCCAGTGAGGGCAGTGCTACACCTCAGTGATGTGCGGAGGAAACCCCAGGCCGTAGGAGCCACAGGATGCCACTTCCAGAGCCACCGGGGCCACCGTGAACGACACAAACCCGGAGAACAAGAGGGAGCAGCTACAGTCCCCCCCAGCGCACCAAGACCGACCCAGGCGGCCCGGGGCACGACGACCCAACCCCAACCCCAACCCCACCCACCCCAGCCTCCACCAACCCCACCACCTGACTCGCCCAGCCGACCATTAACATCAATTCATCAAATTAATGACATCATAAGTAAATCCAATCCAATCAATAGCTTTTAATAAAGCAAAGCATTCATTTCAGCAGAAAATAGGTAATTTGAAGTGCAAGAACAGTAATTTTACCCCAAAATTTCCATGTTATGAACACTGTCTCACTCCCAGTGCATCAAAATCCGACCCGTTGACCAAAGGTCGGTTTCTGACACACAATGTGTTCGTCAGCATCTAATTCAGACACAGTGAGTTTCTAACCTGTCCACTGCAATATGAGACGCTCGGGTTTAAAACACTTTTTTGCTTGGGTTTAGGGTGAGGGTGAGGGTTAGGGTTAGAGCTCTGAGTGTCACATGATGTAGCAGATGGGTTAGGGTTAGGACTCTGAGTGTCTTATATTGCAGCGGATGTGTTAGCAACCCACTGCGTCACAATTAGACGCTGAGGGTCACCTTGTGCATCAGAAGCTGACGTTTGGTCAGAGCGTTGGAGCACATCGAATTTTGACGCACTGGCAGTGAAAATGTGCCATATGAAACAACCTATGCCACTTCATAATGATTAAAAAACTTTCTGCTAGTTTTAGGACAAGAGTTATGTAAAAAAAAAAAAAGTTAAATATATCTATCAGTTTGCCAGAAAGGTTTTTTTTTTTTTTTAAGTTTAACTAACAAAAAAAGGCATTTTTCACACCAAAATGGCTGTTACCATGGTAATTTGTTAAAGTTAGCTCAATTAACATACCTAAAAAAGTTCATAGGATCCAAAGGTATAATTTCCAAGTGTTAAATTTTTTTTCCGGTGGCCGATATATTTTCTAAAAATAAAATTACCCAGAAAAGCACATTTTGAGTTAAAACCACATGACCAGATTGTTGAATTTTCTGGCATCTGTTTTGAAACGATGCAGTATGTCCTAAAGTTTGCCAATTTTGGTGCTTTAATAATTTCTGTAACGATTCTTACAAATATTTGGATTAAGCTGCCCCACTAAGTGTTTTTCTTCTCTGTTAAACCAGTTGAAGATGCTGCAGGATAACTATGATCAGCTGATGTCGAAGTATGAGGCTCTGCTGGAGATCCACAGAAAAGGAAACGTCCAAAGTCTAACAGCTATGATTTCACAGGTGCTTATCAACTACACACTATTAGCTTAGATGGTTCTGTAAACTGTCAAACAGGTATTATCATGTACGAGCATGTGTCTGTTTGGATGAGTGACTATCCAAGACAAAACCTCAACCTCAGGAGAATTTTCACACACACACACACCGTTTTCACACACACCATTTGCACACACTACTTTCAAACATACCTTCTTCACACACCATTTTCACATGCACTATTTTCATATACCATGTTTTCTCACACACTATTTTCACACGTACTATTTTCACACACCCTGTGTTCTCACACACTATTTTCATACACATCATTTTCACACACACCATTTTCCTACACTATGTTTTCTCACTAGTGTTAATTTCGTCACAAGACGGGACGAAATATGTTTGTCGATGACCCTTTTTCCCATGATGAAGACGGGACGATGACGAGACGACACAGCTATTCTAAAAACACCGACCATAACTGTGCCAATGTGTCGACGAATAAAAACAAGACAAAAATGTCAGAGCGCTGCACTTTTACATCTTTTTTAAATTAATCTAAACAGAATCAGGTTTCACATTCTCCGTCCTGTCCTTCCACTTCAGAACTAAACCCAGCAGTGGACACAAATGTAGCTTACCACCGCCAGAGGGACAATGTGAGAAAAAATTAATACTGGATGAATACTTGGGTGTCTTTTATAGACTTGTAAAAATCGAATCTACTATTCTTATTCTTATTCTTATTCTTATTCTTATTCTTATTCTTATTCTTATTCTTATTCTTATTCTTATTCTTATTCTTATTCTTATTCTTATTCTTATTCTTATTCTTATTATTAATATTCAGTGACACATATTGTTTCTCAGCCCACTCTCATGTTCTGTGTTTTTCATCCAACAGTTTGAAAAATCCACAGTTGAAGCTTCACCTGAAACTTCTGAAGAAAACGATGCATCAAACCAACAACATATATGAAGGTTGTAGATTACAGATGTATTTTATGGTTATAGATTATATATGTATATATGAAGGTTATAGATTATAGATGTATATTAAAGTTATAGATTATAGATAGTTATAGATTATAGATGTATTTGATGGTCATAGATTATAGATGTATATGAATGTATAGATGTATTTGATGGTTATAGGTTATAGATGTATATGAAGGTTATATATTATAGACTCGTAATTCTTGATTTGATTTTTTTGTTTTTCCAACTCCTTTGCCAAATAAACTAATCTCTGTGTTAAAAATATTTTACTACACTATTATTTAGGAAAGCTAAGATTAAAATGTTCTAATCAAGTAAATGTTGCATTTATTCATCAGCAATAATAATAATGCACCTCAGTCTGAGTTTTGATCTAAATGATGGTGGATCTACTGAAGTGTGGTCAATCCGTAGGTGACACTGGATTGGACTGGCAGCTTAAGGACAAGGCAAGAAACAGGTCGAAACATAGGGCCAATGCCCTGTGCTCATCCAGACCTCACAACTGTGATGGCTTGCTATCAACAAAAGAGAGTCATTCAATAGATCATAAAATCAATACCACTGTGTGTCTGTGTGTTTTTATTAACAGATGCCAAAAACAGTGTGAATGGTATAGGAAACCCCCAAAGCTCTTCTGGGGTAGCATCTGACTGAACAAATGTAGGTAACTGCGTAATGACATATTACTTTGGTTAAAGCTGTTAAATGTTATGCAGGAGGTTGTTGGTGGAAACTAATATTGGATCAGTTACTTTCTTTGTTATGGGTTGAAACTGAACTCAGTGAATCAATGTGAATTCTGTTGAGAACTGAGGGAAGACTAGTGATTTTAGTGAGCAACTGGAAAAATGAACAGTTATACACAAATTGTTTACAAAAGCAAATTTTGAGAAACAAAGTTGTAGGCTTCATGCTTAGAGCATCTAATGAATCAATAAGAATTGAAATCCATTGAGAAATGAGGGAGAAGTGATTTTAGTGAATTATAGATGATGGACGCCAACTGACACCGCCGGCGGAAAAATAAACAAAGTTGTCAACAAATTGTTTAGAAAGGAAAATTTCAACAAACAGATACATTTTGTGCCTAACACTTATATCTATCTAATGAATCAATCAGAATTGAAATTAGTTGAGAATTGAAGGAGGAGCAATTTTAGTAAAATGGTAAATGGTCTGCACTTATATAGTGCTTTTCCACCTTCATGGTGCTCAAAGCACTTTACATTAGCTTCACATTCACCCTGTTTATTTTTCCAGACTGGAAAAATAAACAAAGGTGTAAACAAATTGTTTACAAAGGCAAATTTCACCAACGTGCTAGGTTTTGTGGCTGGTGCCTAGATATATCTAATTAATCAATCAGAATTTAAATTATTGAGAAATAAGGGAGGAGAAGTGATTATAGGGAATTGTGGACGACGGACGATGATGCCGACGACGGAAGGACGAAGCGTGATGGCAATCATGGACTTTGTCTGGATGAGCTAAAAACAGGCAGAAGTCAAAACCAAGCGTTCATAAACAAAAGCCAAAATCCAAGACGTTACCAGAAGACAGGCTAAGTTAAAACCAGAACTCCAGTCCAACAAAGGGATCTGACAGGGGCGAAGCAGTCTCAGGGTTTAATTTGAGTTCCAGGTCTGATATCCAAAAAGCCACAATCAATACCAATGCCGACAAGAAACAGACAACAGACAAATCCCAAAAACCCAGAAAACAGTCATACACAGAAAGTTAAGACACGGATATTGAACACTCATTTGGGTGCAAACAAAGGCAGACTAACTAGCGACGCAGAAACACACACACACCACACTTATAAAGGGAAGGGAACGGGTGAGAGCAATCGCACAGATTACAGGGCGGGGAGAAACAGTGGTGACGGGAAGTAAAACTAGACAACATGCACACAGACCAACATAACCAAATAAAGCCCAGGACACAAACGACAACAGAAAAGAAAACAGGAAGATGAACAAAAAACTTGCATAACAAGACAAGTAAAGTCCAGAATTCTAACAATATTGTTCTCTTAAATCTGCTCAGTGTTGTTCTCTTAAATCTGCCCGGTATTCTTCCCTTAAATTTGTAGGATTTTTCCCTTAAATCAGTTATCACCTGTATGTCTCTCGTCTCATCGCCTGAACCTGCTTTATCCTTACTAGGGTCGTGGGGGCCTAATCCAGCTACAATAGGTGAAGGCGGGGCACACCCTGTATGAGTCACCAGGGCTGAACATATGTAAACAAACAATCAGTCTCGCATTCACACCTATGGGCAATTAAGATTAACCAATTAACCGTGAATGTCTTTGGATGGTGGGAGGAAAACCAGAGTACCCAGGGAGACCCACACAGACACGGGAGAACATGCAAACTCCACACAGAAAGGTCTGGTCCTGGAATCGAACCAGGATCCTTCTTGCTGCGAGGCACAAGTGCTAACCGCGAATTTTCCTCACAAGAGTGATGAATCAAGTCTGATGAACCAACCGCTTTGGTTGGTAATGAAAGTTTGATTTTTGGCCTTGCCTGGAAATGATGTATGAAATGTTTAATATTATTTGGGGTGATATCTATGATGTATTAAGGTGATGTTTGGTCATGAGCACTTGATGGTATGGACTACTAGAATAAACACAATTCATATTTTTTAATGTTAACATCTATGCGGCTTTGATTGCATTGCCTATTTCACAGTCAATGAAATGTCTACTACATTGTGGGTCGAGCCCCGAAGTTGTGAATTTAACACTTACCGCTCAGGGTGCTTTGTATGAAGTTCAAAACTTTACTTAAAATTAAACGGTATACATGGTGCAGTGTGTAATCCAGAATCTTTGTTGTAACTCATAACTGTTGAATAGTTTGATAACTGGACCTTCTAAGGTAGCCCAGCAACCAGCATGACGTAAGTGCAGGGGTTTGAACCTATACCCCACCCATTGTTGTTGAAGTGGTGTGGAAATAGTGAGTCCCATCCCGTTTACACATATCACATATCTAACACGGAAGTGTGTGACATCTGTGAAACTTATAGCAACAACATGTGTTGGTCAGAAAGTGCCAGAGAGACAAGGTTTTTATCTCTGCGCTAAAAACATCCTGTGGACACAGGTCCTTACATGTAACACTGCAGATTTATCTTGTCATACACACATGCTAGTTTTGGATTGGAACACACAGTTCTACCAACAAACCTCTACTGAAAGATGTTATGACTGAATTATTGATTACATTTCACATGTTTTCATATTGGCTTTCTACTGTAGACCTACATTTTTCTATTGAATCAGGTCTGTTTGGGTTATTGTGATTCATTATTTAGAATAGGTTATAGCGTATGAACAGTATATAGATTTTAACCTAGTTTTCTACTGTAGACCTCCATCTGGTAACGGATTTCTTTTGAATTGGTCTACTAGTTCTCGTGATGTATTATTATTCAGAACATTTTATTTGTACAGTACTTGATATAGGCTACTGTGATCGTCAATTTTTCATTATTTCATTAGCAATGTGTTTACTCAGCTATAAAGGTAGCTGTCATGTTATGTTTATTGTGTTGCTATTTCTAATAAATTGAAGAAGCACTGAGTAAAGCTAATAGAACTAGATGTTTCCATCCCTATGGTAAGTTAGCACTCTTGGAGGTCAGAGTGGAGTGGTGATCACGGAGAGCAGGACTTTTATTGAGGTCATCAGGTGGGAACCCTGCTTCATTGACGTTTCATTGATGTAAGCCCAGTACGTCTCCAGAAGGCTCAACGGTGTACCTGGTGTCCCAGGTACACCCCCCTCCGTTCCATGTTCAGCACTGGACTCTGCATGGCAGGGGCGTCCTCCTCCCTGAGTCAGGCCTAAGCCTGACCGCATACCACTGGTCTTTTTAACTTGCTGCCCATCTGTTGTCCTTCCGTTTGATCCACAGCCAGTGGCTGCTTTTTTCAGCCTGTTGGAGGGAATGACCCCTCACTCCCGTTTTCTTCAGCAGACTTGTCGTATGTTGCCACATAACCTCCAGTTCCCACTTCTACTGGAAATATGAGGGCCTTCCAGCCGTTCTGGAAGGCTTCTGCTGCCAGGTCTGATTTATTCATTCAAGTAATTTCAATCAAGACATGTAATCAATATGTTAGTTGTAGAACACAACTCGACTGGAATTAATACACAAGAGTATTCCTGAAATAAGTAAAAAAATATTGACATGTTTTGACTAAAACTGAACTAAAACACCTTGCATTAATGTCTGAGTAAAAGTAGACTAAAATGTTGAGACTTTTAGTCAACTACTGACTGACTGACTAACAAAAATTATTTGTGAAAGACTAAAAGTGACTAAGACTAAGAATAAACTTTGACAAAAGACTAAGACTAAAATGAAAAATAGGTAACAAAATTAACAATGCTTCAGAATATATTGAATGAACTTCGGAATATATTGAATGAAGCTGTAATTCATAGCCACGTACATCAAGTGAAGTGATACCTTTCTGAGCTTGCTGGCTGTACTTTATTGAATTGGAAAACATTCGCTACAGGTAAAAATGTTGATATACAGTATGTGTTACAAACACCACTTTCTTTTTGTCATGTGTCCCTTGTTGCTTTAATATTTTTTTTTAGTAACGCCATACAAATGACCAATTTTACAGAATATTTAAGTTAAATATAGCTGCATCATATCCTTTATGTAGTCATATAATTTACAAAACATGTACCAGCAATATATATATATTAAAAAAAAACTTAATCATGGAAGTATCTCCACATCTTGCTCTATACATTTAATTCGAGTAATTCCCAAAAAGTTAGTGATATATTTTTTCTAATAAATGTCAGGAGGAAGTAACAGGACTGACAATGTTGACAGCCGACTTATTTGTTGTTAAAGAATAAAGTATCTATTAAAAGAAATATATTTGTATTAATACCTTGTTTGTTAATATATATATATATATATATATATATATATATATATATATATATATATATATATATATATATATATATATATATATATATATATATATATATATATATATATATACATATGTAGAGGTGGGTCTGAAATACAATGTCCAGGGCAGCTATGCCCTGGACATTCCTTTGAGTTGCGCATAAACACTCAATTTCCTAGAATGCAGCGGGGGCCGTTACGTCCATGAGCGCGTGCCCTGGCGTCAGTCGGAGCGGCCATCGCACGTAACGCGCATTCGAGCAGCCAGGCTCTGCTTCGGTTTGAGGTAAATTTGTCTTACTATTGTTATTGCTTCCCGTCACACCGTACACTGAATGGAAACATATACAGAAACAATTGGGGCCGGTGGAGCTGGGCCTCCGGAGCTCCAAAAGCTCGTAGAAGTGCTTAAACGGGCTGCCGCTGACCGGTTCCTACCGTCCCGACGGGCACGCCTATGAAGGGGAGCCGGAGCGCGCGGGCCCGGAGCAGGCATCAACACTGGGACGAGCCCGGGTATTTTTAGCACCAGGGAACAGGCCAACACCGGCCACACACCCATTTAGAACCGGAAAAGCAACTGGAAGTGGAGACTAACATTAGCTGGATGGAGACATGTTCCCTAAATCAAGCGTCTGGGTTCACACCGTTGTGACTTAATGTTGGCAAACAACAGCTACAAGCTAGTAGCATGTGGCTAACTGCTAACAAACACTCGCAGTCTGTGTGTTAACGAAGCTAAACTGTGAACCAGGCTAAACCGTTAACGGGGCTAAAGTGGCTTCAGTTAAGTTTAAATGGACGAAGTGTGTGTGCTCTGGATTGGATTTGTGTTCTTCCATTCTGGCTAATTGTATAAGCTTTTAGATTGTTCGAGTAACAACTGTGTGTGGACAGGCGCATGACTTGTGCTGTCAGTGTCACTCAACCAGAGCTGATGTGATCAGCAAAAACACGCCTGCAGCGGATTAGCTAAAGTTGATGGAATGTTTCCGCAGAAGATATAATTAATGTATTTCCAGCATTTACAAAATACATGAAAGTACAAAAGAAATTCCAAAATCACGCATTTACACTCGAAAAGAGGTGGGAAAACGAAAAACGCACTCATTTCTTATCATCATTGGATGATAGTCATGATCATAATTTAATACCAGAACAGTCGTTTTCAAAGTGGGAAGCCCCTAGGAGGCGTCAGAGGACTTCAGGGTGGTGCGGCGTGAGAAAAAAAATAAACCTGAATAAAAAAAAAAACAAACTGAAACATGTTAGCCAACTACAGTACACGTGAGGGGCAAAAACTGTGCAAAGTCTGACCCTGATCATTTCAACTTGACTTTCTATGGATTGGTCCTGACCAAAACGGCCTAAACCATTTTAGAATCAAGTCATTCAACAGTATTTATATTATAGATGCAGAATGTGTGTGGAAAAAACAGAAACGGAGTAGACTTCTGGTGATGTTACCACAGCAATAATTAACTATTTAACTCCTATTACAATAGTTACATACCAATAATAATGGTAAGAATAGCACAAATGTTGAAGACATACCAGCGATGATAAAAACAGCAGAAGGTAAAGGACAAACAACAACAAACACATAAAGTTTATAAAAACTGAACATTAAAGGAACATCACTTTAAGGTCCAGACTATGTGTTTATTGGACATTTTAAATCCTGGATATGTGGGCGTGGCTGGTGTTGAATGTTTAGACGTGTGGGTGCAGCTGGGGTTTAAAATAAAGATGTGTGGGTTTGGCTGTGTTTTACTGTACAGATGTGTGGGC
Organism: Siphamia tubifer; assembly: GCA_020466265.1. Lineage (NCBI taxonomy): Eukaryota > Metazoa > Chordata > Actinopteri > Kurtiformes > Apogonidae > Siphamia > Siphamia tubifer. Next base: position 40,312,219 of record CM035788.1, read on the forward strand.
ACGGCTAGGGTTAAAATACAGATCTGTGGGTGTGGCTGAGGTTTAACATACAGATGTGTGGGCGCGATTGGGGTTTAACATACAGATGTGTGGGTGGAACTGGGGTTTAACGTACAGATGTGTGTACCCGCCTGGGGTTTAAGTTACAGATGTGTGGGCACGACTGGGGTTTAACTTACAGATGTGTGGGCGCGACTGGGGTTTAACATATAGATGTGTGGGCGCGACTGGGGTTTAACATATAGATGTGTGCGTGTGGCTAGGATTTAATGTACAGAGGTGAGGGCGTGGCTGGAGGTTTGTTGTCAGCTAGGTGATCCATTAATCTAATGTTCACCAGTCCTGGTCCTGCAGGGTCTCTGTCCTGCATGTTTTAGATGTTTTCCTCTTCCAATACACCTGAAGACCTTATTTTCAGTCTTCACCGCAGCTGGATGATGGGTGACTCAGGTGTGATGGAAACATCTAAAACATGAAGGATAGTGACTCTCGAAGACCAGGGCTGCAGACCGCTGGCCTCGTGCTAGCATTAACCTAGTGTTGTCCTTAGCCGAGTGCTAGAAGGATCCACGACTTCATATTAATGTGGCATTTTAATCTGGAAGCGCTTCAGTGGGGGAAAACAACTGTCAGTGTACAAACAATTTGTGTTGGTTGACTGATGTTTTTTTGCTCAAATTTCTCACAAAATACACTAAGAAACACAAAAAATGCAGAGAAAACAAATACACAAAACATGTTAATTTGCAAGTGTGTGCATTTCCTTCAGTAACTGCATGCATGCTACTAAATGTATGAAATGGTGCCTGTCTGTGCCCCTGCAGGAGTTACTATTTTTTTCCTCCTGAAGTTTCATGAACATTTATTTGAGGAGGTGGGGCCTTCCTGATCTGTTATATAGTATATTCTACATATGTATAATATGTTTGTCATATAGTATACATATGTAGAATAACTAATGCAATAGTTATGATTGGTGTGGTTGTAAGGATATAAACTTCTATCAGAGGAAGCACTGTGCTCCACCATGGCCCTAAAACTATTCTAACTCAATGCCAGGATTCAGTTCTGTGACTACCTGGTAGCTGAGCCACAGCTGTGGGACAGATGTAGAGGGGTAGAAAACTCCCCCCACTATTCAATGACAATGACAGAGCTGAGTTTAAGCACCTGCTTTGCACTGTGCTGTCCACACAATCATCACTGTGGAAAAGGGGCAGTTAACCAAAAATGAATATAATTTAATGGAGCTAATTCTCCTTATGAATTAATTGTTTTAATCCCGAGTGTGAAGCTGTTTGTTGTTGGTCCCAGTGTGTCGCAGGGTGAGCCAGGATGGCGGACCAGCCTTTGTGGGAGCACATAGGATCCAGCTTTGTGCAACACTACTACTATATGTTTGATTCAGACAGAACTCAGCTGGGATCCATATACGTGAGTACAACTTATTTTGTTTTGTTTTTATTTAACACCAGGACCAAAGGCCAAGCTACATCAACTACATCCCCACTTGGACTGAGGCCTGGTCTTTAATGCCACATTTCCACTTCATGGCAATGGCCTTGACTCGATTCAGTTCAGGTACCACGCACTATTCTTTGAGAGCATTTCCATTAGACCTGGGCAATAAACTGAAAATTTACCATCAATGACATCTATCTATAATTCACCAAATCTCTGTCTGTAGGGTTCCTGTTTGTCTGTGGAACATCTAACACCTGCACAACTCCACCAAATGATCCAACATTTGGAGGGTGACTTTCCAGTACTATGGCAGATTGCAGTGCAAAATTTCACACCATTACAACATACAGCAAGAAAGATATTAAACTAATTGCATTGCTTTGTCTAACTTTGGAGATCTGAGCATTGCCCAAGTCCCACCCCCTGATTTGGCTCCAGCTGCGCCGTAGTGCATTACTAATGCCAACTCATTGCTGTTATGGACTTTCACAAGGTCCAGTATTTCCCATATCTGTCTATAATTCAGCAAATTTCTGTCTGTAGTGTTCCTGCTTGTCTGTGGAACCCCTAACACCTGCTCAACTCCACCAAATGATCCAAAATTTGGAGGGTGAATTTTCAGTACTATGGCAGATTGCAGTGCAAAGATTCACGCCATTACGACTTACAACAACAAATATATTAAACAAATTTTAACGTTCTCTTTCTAATTTTGCTGCTCTGAGCACTGCTGTGCACATTGCCTAAGTCCCACCGCCTGATTTGGCTATAGCTGCACCGTAGTGCATTACTAATGGCAATTCATTCATTGCTGTTATAGACTTTCACAAGGTCCAGTGTTTTCCATACATAGAGTAATTTGTGGCCGCAGTGCTACAAAACCAAAAAATAGCATCACAGATAGATTGTGTTCTCCCCCCACAGCGTGATTCTGTCATTCTCACTCACACACAGAAAGCATGTGAGAGAGAGATAAATATTTCGGTACCAAACACATACAGCTGTTGTTTAATTACGCCCTCTCTCCACTATTAAACAGAAACGTGCACACACTGCAATGCGACACATGTGGCACAGCAGTGCAGACAGCGACAAGATAGACAAGATGCTGTTATAGGTCACAAGAAGTTTCAGATGCTTCCATATGCTACAGGTGTTAAAGACCTATATATGTAAAGGCTGGAATACATCTAATTTAATAAAGCACCTGGTGATGTCGTGTTTACTAAACCCTCTGTAAAGAGCTAAGTAATCCTAGCACTGTGCTAATAGCACTAGCTTACAGGGTTCCCCCGGGGTCTAAAAAAAGTCTTAAAGTCTAAAATTCAGAAACTTAAATTGTAGGCCTTAAATGTCTTAAAACACCAATATTTTCATCCCAGATCTAAAATGTAATTGACTCAAGTATTCCTTTTTTTTTTTTTGCGTCCGCTCTGTCCATTCTGAGAGAAGTGTCTGGAGAAGAAAAAAAGTGCCTGTTGCTGTTTCTGCTGTCAGCTGCTGAAAACTCAGTGTGCCCACTACCATTTTCTGTACCTTTCATATTTTTTTATGTAGATCAGTAGGATAGTCAGACGGGATAGTGAGAACATGTGTTCATGAAATGGGTAAATTTGACAAGAAGTGGCTCGAAAATAACGAATTCTCCAACTGGTTGGAAGGGGTAGTTGGCGACAGGCTCATTGCAAAGTATGCAATAAAAAATCTACAGTTGGGGACTTTGCATGCGACACTGCATCTTTACGGTTTTCACCACTTTATTTTTGGTTTCCTGACGTTTCGGCACTAAGCCTTCATCAGAGCAATGTCGCGCTCTTCCTCTACAGGCTGATATCTTAGGCTATTTTGAAAATCTGGTGAAGAAAATCTGTTCAAGGTGTACAGGCCCTCGCAAAATGTTGATTAATAAGGCGTTCTGTTGTGCTGTCACTGATGCATGTTTTGCCATTGGATGTACAAACGGATAGGAAGAATGGACACTCTGAGACAAATACTAAATCCCGAAAATATTTGCACTGATTTAGGAGCGAATTATGTGACCATATGGCAAAAACCACAGAGACAAATTATGTTTTGTGTTGCTTTTAATCTCAAATAGTTAGTTTGGTGTCTGTACTGTTAGCCTACTAGCTATGTTAGCTCCAGAGTCCAGTGTCCACCACTGGTGGACTCTTCCTCTACAGAAGAACTGGGACTAAAGAAGAGCATGTCTGCTACCTACTGGAAAACAATATTAAGAAGCTTTCACACTTCTCAGACTATTTTATCACACACATGTATTCGATGCACTGCTACATCTCTTGATGTTACTTTGTTGGATAGAGGATTAAAAAATATAAATATCAATTCATTTAAATGTAGCATTTTTATCTAATTTTTAATTTGCACTGCACAGTCTGCACTTCTATAGCACTTTTCCACCTTCGTGGTGCTCAAAGCACTTTACATTAGCTTCACCTTCACCCATTCACACACACACACACACACATATAGGTTTCTAAGATTCTAGTCTTATTGGGAGCCTAAGTCAGGGTTCAGTGTCTTGCTGATGCCGCTTTGACACGTGGACAGCCAGAGCTGGGATGTGAACCGCCAACCTCTCGGTCATTGGCCAACTCTGCCACAGCTGGTTCATTATGAGAGAGGCTCAGCCCCCTGGCTCACGGTTAATTTTTACAGAAAACCTCCTGCTTATCTCCATTAAATAAGCAATATTGGTATCTGACATTATAGCAATATTAGATATCAGCCAAAATGTTCACATCGATGCATGTCTAGTTACCATGTCCTGTGCAGATTAGGCCAAACAAAATAATACGTGTGGTTCCGGTCACCCGACCGACCCAATTTTTTTACGACGAAAATGCCGACTATGTAGACATTTTATCAGTTTGTCAAAATAAATTAAATATAATGAACCGACTGCCGACTCTTATCTTTGAAATTCCCAATAACTGATGATGAGAGAATTTATTTCTCCGTATTTAGTCCGTATTCATGTTTACCAACATCTGTCACCTGTCTGACCACCGTGATTTATGACTAGCGACAAAAGACGAGCCATATACATCGTGTCCATGTCCATCAAAACAACCCTCAATGCATGTGATTGCTGCGCGAGTTTTGATTGGCTGTTCGCCTCTTGATGAATCAGAGTACATCGTCTGTTAATTTCCCACTCACTTCACACCAGAGTCCTGCACGGGTTCAAGTACCCGTGGGTGACCCGTGGGTGAATCGCAGATTTTCACGAAACGGGTGAAAAATGTTGTGCTGTGTTGGATACGGGTTCGGTTCGGTTCGGACGTGGGTGATCGCGGGTCTAATTTGCGGTTCATAGGCTAAAAGGTTAACAACATTTTTATTTGGCTCTGCCTTGGATATGTCACTGTTCAGTATATTCGTGGCAATAAATGTTTGTATTTAAGTTTGGCTATCTGACATTTTCTTTCGGGTTCTGGTCGGATATCGGGTTCATTTATAGTGGATCGGTTCGGATGCGATTTTTTTTTTCGTCGGAAAACGGGTCGGATACGAGTTTAAACATGACGGGTACGGGCGGTTACGGTATGTCAAAATCAGAACCGTGCAGGACTCTGCTTCACACTTGGTTTGTTTCAAAAACACCACCTTTCTTTATTAATTGGGAAGATGGTTTCATTTATGGAGCATCTCTTGGTCACAAAGACTTGTGTGCCTGGTCTGGGGAACCAAATACAAATCCTCTTCCAGAGCTAAAAAATAAATTTAAAACTGTACTCCCGCTCTGTCAAGATTGTGAGGAATGTCAAGAAGCCAGTAACAAAACAGCAGTATGGCAAGAGGAAATAAGTTGAACAGTAAATTGATAGCTGTATATGTCCACTAAAGCCTTCAATATTGGGGCCTTTATTTCATTGAAATAATATTTAGATGTGGATAGAATTTACATTTGTAGTTAAACTGTATTTTTGTTGAAAAAAAAATCAATAAAATACAAAATGTTGATGTCAAATCAGATTTTATTGTATTTCAATCATCTAAAATTAGTTTATGCTCTCTTAAAACATTCTGTAAATATACATGTACATGGCAAATCTGAGGCAATGTGTTGATTTTCTGACTGCTGGAAAGCATAACTGATATTAAATCTTAATTTTTGGAGCTTCTTTTTAGAAGACGGGTATATAAAATTGTAAATAAAATAAAATATGGATGACCGACCTACCTACCCAATTTTTCCTATCCATGTGATGGGAACCACATATATTATTCTGTTTGGCCTTAAATAATGAAATTGTATGTGTATATATATATATATATATATATATATATAATATAAAATATACTGTTTCCTCTAGGATTTTTTTTTGCAGCGGAGGCAGGTGTGCCGGGAAGTCATGGCAGCGTAAACATATGTCACTTCACTGCAGATTTTATTTCTATAACTGATGCATTAGACTTTTAACAACCAAATGGTATAATGAAAACAAACAAACAAATAATTAAAACTAAATCTTAATAATAATAATAATACCACGAAAATAAATAGCTCAGTGGCAGTTTGCACCCAGTCTAAGAGCACCGGATCTTTCTAGGGTTATTGTAGAAAAGTTCTAAGACTCTTTGGTCAAATTCTGTGAGGCCTGGCCCATTGATACTGAGCAGCACTCAGAACATTCCTATGGGGACAGGGTGACATTAACATTAGATAATTTACACTCGTGTTTAATTACAAATATGAACATAACTTATGACAATCTATGACTTAGTAAAAGGTTAATGATACCTGTCTAGACTCCTCCTCGTCAATGTTTTTTTCTTTTTTCAAAAATACTTCCATAAACTCATCTGGAGTCAGCATTAGCTCATGTAGATATTAGCTTAATGCCATATTATAAATTAGCTTAGTTGGCGCCGTGTACAATTAAATTAAGCTGTTATGTTGCGTAACATTAGCTAGCTATCAATATTTGGTGCATACCTATTTAACTTTTAAAAATGATGATTTATCGCAAACTACCGTAATAAGTTGACATTTTCTTTGTTCGAATCACACTCCTCCTCCGACTGTCTGATCAGCTGACCCGTCACCTCCAAGATGTGCTCTCACAAAGAGTATATGATTCAAGATATTTTTCTGTAGTTCGGGCTATTTTTGTTTTTGATGCGATGATGTATTTGGCAGGGCCTGCTGCTACTCATTGTGTGTAGCGGAAACTATATATATATATATATATATATATATATATATATATATATATATACAGTGTTTCCGCTACACACATTGAGTCGCGGCAGGCAGGTTGGATTGAATACTGAAATGTTGTAAACTGAAGAGGATTATGTTTGTTTACAGTCTGTAGGTATTGAATCCTGATTAAGAGGAGATAATTAAAGATGTTGTGTAGCATCCATTTTCCTGCCTCACAATTTCTGTCAAATAGTATTTTTCCAGATATGTGGCCATTGCTGCATGTAAATGATACATCTTCAGACCAGAGGTGGGCAATCCCAGCTCCAAAGAGTATTGGTTCTTCCTGTTTCCACTAAATATCCATCTACCTGGAGTTGTGCTCATCAAAATAGGCTGATTCAGTGAAAGGTTGGAAAAAATACAAGGCAGGACTTTTACTCTTTGGAGCTGAGATTACCCAATTGTGCTTCAGACCAGCTACTGTGCAGATACTGGACCATGACACTGGCAGAGTGAGTATTTTTAATAACAACTACAGATAAGTAACTGGTGTTTGTGAATTCCTCAACTGGTGACATGAGATGTGGTGCTAGCTTAATAATAATAATAGCTTAATTGGGGGGTGCCACTCTCATGCCAAACAATGCCACTTGGTCTGTGGGGAACACTGATATATCTTGCTGGGTGTTGATTGGTGTCACCTGCGTTAGCATGCCACAAACCACTATGGTGATAGGCTGTCCGCCTGACCTGAAACTTTGTTTTACTAATTCTACCAGCAGTACCAACTAGTGATGGGAGAAAAAATTGATTCACATATGTATCAGGATTTTTTTGTTTTACGATTTTTAAATCGATTTTTGTTTTGTTCAAAAATTCTTTTTTTCCCCATTTTTAAACGATTCATTTTAAGCCATGTGGGGAAAAAATTAGCGCTTATAAAGTCTGTAGACGACTGTATGAGTCACTCAGATGTATAATAGGCATCATGGAATACACAGAAATAACCTCACAGAAGGCACACAGATGACAGCTAGCTTGTTATCGTTCAACAATACACCAGTGTTAAACAGCATTAACTTATGCGCAGAGAAACTATACACTATGCCAATATCTATTCCAACTGTATTGTGTTATTAATCTCACCTTGTGGCCTTTACACACAGTAATAAACCAGGAATATATGAATTGGAGTTGGGGAAAAAGAGTGTCCTTGGCAACAACACAGCAGATAATTCTAAACAAGTAGGTGGTGCGTTACGACCATTGTAACATCTATTGAACATCCGTTCAATAGCGCGGGATGTCTGAAAATTTAGAGAAAATGAGTTGTTCCTGAATAAATATAGTTAAACAATCAACAACAATTTAACTGTGGGCTTTCTAACAGAAGGGAAGAGCAGAGCTGGACATGTACACTTTGTTATGAAGTATGTTCATTTTAAGGCTCCTATTTGCGTTGTGTGCAGATAAATGTAGCTGTTTACTTCTCAAAGTCTGGTTCAAATATATTCCTGCTGAATAAATCTTAACTGACTCACATATGATGTGAAATGGGAAAATGAGGCTCCTGATATGGCAATTTAAATCAAATCGGCACACAATCATAAAATAATCAAATCGGCATAAAAGCATATTGTCCCAGCCTTAGTAAGAACTCGCACCATTAGCATTACCAACAAATTATTATAGTCTTTTTTTCTGCTCCTTCCAACTCATTTCACCCACTTCCACAACACATTAGTTGCAAATAATCTCACATTTTTTACGGGCTCTGCACGAGTTTACTATGATAACTGGCATAATTTTGCCCATGTCGGTGAATTCGGTATTTTAATAAATAGGAAAATAAGTTTTTTCTTATTTTGTATTTTGATTGCGTGTGCTGGTATGTTCTATTCATTCCCCTTTAAGACTGTGTAGAGTGTAGTAGTCACATGACTCCACCCATTCAATCATGTGACTCCACCCATCCAGTCTGAGTAGGAAGGGAAATGGACAAGGAAATGACTGATGGTTCAAATCAGGGCTCTAGGGTGGCCGGGGCCCAAAACTGGCCCACCAAACAGTCCAGTGATGCTGAATTTGTGAAATTTGAAAATTATACTAAAGATATTATTAACCAAGGCAGTTAAAATCATTTAGGTCACTTCAATCTGAAGTGTGTCAGACCAGTAAAACACTATCATAATTACCTATAAATAATGGAAGCTATTCATTTTCCCTATTTTTTAATGCAAAAAACAGTACAATTAAACAAAAATGTTTACAGACTAGCCTTTTACAAAAATGTGAATAACTAAATGTCTTAAGAGAAGAATGTGGAATTTTAACAATATTCTGTCTGTTCCTAAGTGTTGTGTGTATAATCGTGCTTCAGTAACTTCAAATAATTATAACCATTGTGCAATGGAATGTAAATATTGTATATAATGAAACATGCTGCTCTTCTCTACCATTTCATATTTGCACTATATTTTCTGCTGTTGTAAACTACAAAATGTCCCCAGGGTTGGATGAATAAAGTATTCCATTTCATTTTATTCTATTTGTAGATCCACTGTCGGCTGTTGGTTGTAATGCACATGCATAAATGATAAATTCAGAATTTCCAAGTCATTCATATTTGTTCATGTTATGTTAAAGTACAGTTCTTAGATGTAAACATTTTCTTTATGGATTTTTGCTTTTGTCACTCAAAAACATGGAGAAAAAGTTGTTGTTGTTATCCTTCTGTTATTTATATTATTTTACTGGTCTGGCCCGCTTTATATCATATTAGGCTGAATGTGGGCCCTGAACTAAACTGAATTTGACACCTTTTAGATGGATCCCTTTTCCAACTCACCTGATTCAATTGCTCAGCCTTTGACCAAACTCTGCCGAACCGGATAAGAACCTTCAGCTGATTGAAGAGTGGAAACATCTAAAACATATAGGATAGTGGTCCTCCTCCTGCCAGGTAAGGTGTGAAATAGGCAGTGTTGCCAACTACACTCCTATCTGTGCCCTTGACAGAGGTAACTGAACACGAAAAAGTGTTGTGACATGAGGTCGGCATCCTATCCATCCGTCTTTGCATTTACAGAGCTCTTGTGGAAAGAAATGAAGTCTTTCCTCTTTAACGAGGGCAGTGGCTTCCAATTATTAGAAAGACAACCAACTTTCAGTTACCATTAAGAATATGGTGGCCAATGAGTGGTTCAGGGAATTCTAAGCAATATAAATCTTTAAAATGAAAATCTACTTGTGCCCACATTTTTCCCCTGTGTTCCTAAAATTTTTGACTTAGGGCATACGTGCTTCAAAAAAAAAAAAAGGTAGCGTAGAACCCTGGTTCAAATGAAGAAGCAGCTAAGCAAGTAAAGTGAGTCCAAGTTGATCCCACTGTTCTGAAAATTAATTTTGACATCAGTCATTTGTAAATGTTTTGGTTTCACAAAGATAATGTTGAGCAAAAGGGCTTGAAATGCCAAGTGTCACAGATCAGTTAACATTGGTTTGCAACCGGGTTTTGCCATGGTGCTGCTGCCATGGCAAAACATGTCATACAAAACAATTATCACCCTGTCATTAGGCTGACTATATATGTATATATATATATATATATATATATATGGTACGTAGTTATTCCAGGGCAAATGTCTTGCTCCTCAATTGAAAGTTTGTGAGGCTTCAAGAGGCAGATAAAAAATGTATGAAAAGATAAAGCTTTTCACTTCTGAGGGAGGGGGCACATAAGGCACTTTCCCACATAGTAGTTCTAAGAACTTGGTTCTAAAAACTATATAGTACTGAGGGAACCTTTGGGTTTGTATTCTGACAGGGCAGTGGGAACTGTGTGAGGGGCCAATGTGACACTAACGTCCGCTGTAGCGATGTATTCTTTAAGCAGGGCTCCAGAGTGTGACCTATTAGGTCACGTATTTATTAAGGTGCAAGTTAAAAATTTAATGAGGTTGCTCCGGTGCTACCTGTGAAACGGACTATTGGAAAAATGTATAATCATTTTTTTCTTTCACTCGGCTGTGTTAGTGCATTAATGGAGTGGTTGATAATACAATCTTACTTTCTGTCTCATTAATGCGAGTCCTATTTTTTTTCTCTTGCTCCCTGTCTGTCTGCACCTGTTATGGTCTGCGCATGTTACGTGCACAGTAGTGCACGCGCACGTACACGCAGTGCGCAAAAAACCCAAACAAACAAAGCAGATTCAGTATGAAGCGGTCGATAGCTGATTATTTTAAGAAGAAATGTGCCAGCGCGTTTCAGCATAACATACACATACCCATATGTTTTGGTGTTTTTTGTTAGTGATGTTACCATAACAACTGGCGCGATATGATGTCATTGACACACGTCTGAGAGGACAGGGCAAACTTATGCCCCCCCCCCCTCTCATTTGTTTCCAATGTATTTTTTAATGAGATGCTGTTTTTGCAGTTTAAAAGTGTATATTATTATTACGTTTCTTGCAATTTAAATACCCTGATTTGCTGACTTTGCTGCTACAGTTTAACGCCGTGTTGGTAGTAAAAATATTGTGGAGCGAGTGAAAAAGGTAGTAAAAAGGTAGTGAATTCAACTAAAGTATCTCTGTATAAACCCTGGTATTGTAAAGACTTCAGTTTATGTTGTGGGAATGTATGTTCAGTAGTTCCTGCTCTATTGTCTCTGACACCAACTAAACAAAAGTATATGGGTTTGAAATGATATTTGTTTGTTTTTCTTATTTTCATGAATCACCCTGAATTAGATCGCAGTCCGTGAATCGAGATATGAATCGAGATTGTTTTGTGACTTTTCACTATTCACACCCCTAGTGAATAGTAACCTAAATAATAAGTGCATAGTGGTGGGCCGTCCTGGTTAATGTTGCACTGTACAAAATTCCTGGTGAGAGCCCTGCAGAGGCAACCATGGAGGCAACAAACAAGGATGATGGTGGTAGAGGAGGAGGAGAAGGGTTAGCAGAGGGAGCGACAAGAATTTATGGATTCATCTTCTGATGAAGAGAGTGACAGGTTGGCGAAAGAGGCGGGGGAGAAGAGAAAAAAAAGGTACCCTAGAATGAGCTAAATTGCAGCCAGGGAACATATGAATGCTGCTTATTTCAAGTTCTGTGTGAATTAATGAGTTACTTTGAAGTTACCAGTAAGTTAAATGTTCAGAATGTTTTCTGACATCACATAATTAATATGTAATCTTTTTGTACTGTTGATCATGAAACTTGAATTCAGATTAAAATATATTGCAATTGTCAAATTGGGTCATTGTCAATCTTTAATATTCATAAACATAATATTAATAACACGCTGTGCAATGAAAAATATGGTCCTATCTAATTTTTTTTGGTGCTACTAAATGAAAACATAGGTGGCACCAGTGCTACCTATGAAAAGGTTAGTCTGGAGCCCTGTCTATAAGCACTAAATTCAACAATCACACAAGGAAGTAGAAGACAGTGGTACTGTAAACTAGAATATAGAATGAGTAGGCCACATTGTTTATGTTCTGCATTGCGGGAACCACATTGTTTATGTTCTGTATCGCGGGAATTTTATTTGTGGTCAAATACAGTGTCTAATGTCAAGAATAGAGGATTTTACATTTTAGAAAAAGGTTCTGTGAACTATGTAGTTCTTATGCTGTGGGAAAGGGGGAAAAAAAGATTCCAGGAACTAAAAAGGCTATAGGAACTACCAGGGCTGTAGTAAAGACCACCTTTGTCAAGTCCAAGACCAGGACCGGTCAAGACAGTCCAAAGAGGTTCAAGTCCAAGACAAGACAGAGTCCAAAATTAGGATTGACCGATACAGGTTTTTTAATGGCCGATGATAATTTTTCCCATCACCCTTGGCAGATATGGACTGCTGATTTCCTTAAGACCATATTTGGGGCCAATATGGGTAAAAATAAATAAATTTTAAAAATTACAAATATTCCAGGTCTCAAATAAAAATTAAAAAGTTATAGTAGAACTTGTGACATTTAAACAACCTGTATAACATAAAATATGTAGTATATTTTTTTAAAATTGCAAACATGTAGCATTGTGCACATTGCACTTTCTATATTTTAGGAGAGCCATTTTCACTTTGAAATTCAGTCTTATGTAGCGTGCACAATATGTTGTTTGGAACTTTGTTTTAAATATTTTGTGTTATACAGGTTGTTTAAGAGCTCCAAGAGACTTTTTATTTTTGCAAAAAATACAAAGATATTTTTATTTGGGACATTACTCGGCCATTAGAATGGGTCAAAATGCATACAATGCACAATTTTTGATATATTTTATATATTTTTTTGTTTTCTGTTGCTGTTTACACTTTCATTATTTTAGGAGAGCCATTTTCACTTTGAAATTCAGTGTTGTGCAAGCAGCAATATATCAATAATTGTGCATTTGTAAAAATCAGTGTGTTGGTGTTTTTAAACAATCTGTATAACATAAAATTAATATTAAGACAATTAAAGTTACGGACAAGTAACATATTGAGCATGCTGCATAGTGAGTATTTTCAAAGTGAAAATAACTTTCCTAAACATGGAAAGTGTAAACAACAATACAAAATCAATGTAAACAAAAATCTCAATGACTGGAGAAGTTACAGATTGCATTGTTATTCATCTATACAGTATGTTAGGTGTTTGGAAGTGTACATCAATATTGTGAGTAAAGTATATGATTTAGAAGAAAACAGACTTCATGCATCATAACCACGGATACTTGTTGAGCTGAACTAAAATGTCCAGAGTCATCAGATGGTGTTGGTGAAAAATGGGAAGAATTTGAATGTAATGTTGACATATTAGCTTCATGTTAGCTGACAGGTGTCGAATTCCAAGTTCAAAGGTCACAGCCCTCCGTTTCATAGGGTTAAGGCTAGTGCCAGATCAAAACAATATTACTATGGTTCTGAGTAACTGGAACTACCCTGAAGCTGTGGGTGATGCATTCGCCGAGTGTCTACGACTGATATGCATAGGGTATGCCCCACTACCCCCCTAGGATCCTACCCCTTGAAAAAGACCACTTAGTACACAGGAGTGTAGACCCCGGGTCACCCTACTTGTAGTCGTTGCATCATTGTGAATTTGTGGCTCTTGTTAATCGGCTAGGTTTATTTTAAAATCCAGGACAGTTGGATCTAAGGACGTTATTCTTAATTAAAGGTGGATAAATGATGGACTGACCTGTTATTCGATACCTGATGGATGCACACAGTATTAAATACCTAACTTTTTAACTCTTAAATTGCACAGTATGAGTGACGTGATTTTAAGCACATGGACAATTTACTGGTGCTTAAAATAGCTTTTATTAATTTTTAGTAGGTAAATAGCACAGCATAAGCAAATGACATAAATGGGTAATAAATCAGAAATATAATCACATAGTATAGTATTTCCATGGCACCTAAACTACACCCTAAACTCCTTCATACACAACACTTAGGTCTTATTTAAATTAAAGAACCATCTACTTACTCAATACCATTGGCAATACTTAAAAGAAAAATTGAAAAATAAAAGTAATCCAGACAAAAGGGAAAAATTCAAAAACTCATGAAAAATGGAAGGGTAACAGTCCAATAGAAGAAAATTGATCCAAATTAAGTTGCTTAAATCCAGGTGGAAGAGTCCAAAAGTTCCTCAAAGTAGAAAAATCCCATCAGAAAATGTCCAGAATGTGAAATATAACTGAATCAAGTCCCAGTAGTTCTAATAAATTCAGAATTAGTCCAGAGAAATTCTCTCAAATTGTTAGTCCTTCACTGTGCCGGATCCACGGGAAAATTTATAAATCTTTTAAAAAGTTTAAAACAATTCGGGAAGGCTCTCGTAGTATCTTGGCCAAAGATATAAAACAAAAAATCCTTTATCAATGTGTCAGAAACACATCAACATTCTTCAGTGTCTGTCAGCCAGAATCCGAAATCCTGCTAAGCGTATTCTTTGTCAGCTTTGAGTGAAAAGATTTCTTCTTTGCTGGTCTAACTTTTAGATATGGAGACCTGAGTAGATGAAAACCTCTAATTTAGCTACAGATAGTGGCTAAGCTGGTTTCATCTAACTCCGCAGTTGGTGGCTGAGTCCCGGATTGTTGTTCCTGGACATTAACCTTTATACTAGATGGGCGTGTGCCCTATACATCCTGCTTAGTCACATCCTGTCAGACCATTGCTATTGCTTAAAAGGAATTGTGTTTCCCTGGCTTTTGACTGCTACCCCCTTGGGTTCTTGCTCCTACATGTCTGTGACCTGTCCTTGCTCACATGCACTTGTTGCGCAATTCTGGTTTGTCCCTTCTTGCGCAAGTCTGGACTTGCCTGCACTTGTCTTACGAAACACAGTGGCAGACACAAGTGATGAATCTTATCTACTTTAAACACATCAAAATCAGTACACTTAAATCAAATATCCCTTTAAGCAGAATAATATATTTTTAAAGCCTCTTTCTTTATAGAATAAACCTTTTCCCCCTTCACACATCATTCTTAACCTTCATAGGTTTACTCTATAATGCCTTCTGTCTAATACATGTTGCTGCTGCTCTAAGCTTAAAAATCATAAAACAGCTAATGAATACACCCAATTTGACAGAGGCTAACTGCTGTTATGGTTTTGTCTGTGAGCAACCATTTGATTTGGGACTGGTGTTAAATGATTCAGGACATTCTCACCTTTCTAACAGTATATGGCATGACTATATTTATTAAGGAATGGCATTTCAGTTTTTAAATGAAGTTCCTAGCATTTTGATGCTAACTTCCAGACAGCCATCAGCGCGACCGTGTACATTTAAGCTTTAGATGTTTATTCAGTGACAACACTCAGATTGAATGCGAAGCACAATAACAGCATTCAGTTTTTCTCCGACCCACTCAATAATCTTCCAGGCACTTGTATTACATGCACATGACTTAGCATTAATGTTTGCAAATTCAAAGTTGGTGGTTTCAAACTACATTTCAAAAGCGTTAGAGGCTCTGAAAGTGTAAAACTTGTGGCTGTAACTACGAGTTCTGTTTACTCTAATCAGTAGGGAAGGGTGACAAGGCAGCTTGTGGCAACACAGAGCTGGCCTTGTGTGCCTGTGTGTAAATGACTCTGGGGGGGGGGGGTTCGACCCTTAGTCCAAAAGACTCAAGTCCAGGTCAAGACCGAGTCCAGAACAGAAAAAAGACAAGTTGGATGCATGTCAGTATAAATTCATTCATTTGGGGTTGTTTGTTGATCTAAAAGCAGCAGTGTCACAACACCCAGGATTTCTAAGTAGAACCATTTCCCATCATCTAATCTAAAGAAAACACAATTATATAAGGTGATACCTATAGTTACAAGTACAACTGATAGAAACACCAATCCACTACTAATACCACTGACAGGTACTAGTACTGAGCATTTGAACAACTAAATTACAATATAGCTTCAGTCCAGACATAGACCAGAAGGTCCAGTATTGCCAGTTTACTCCTATAGTTGGTTTATGCCTTCACTGGATAATATTGTGTCATTTTGTTATTTAAATGTGCACTAATGTGAAACCCATCTATTTTCAGAAAACGTTAATGTTTGGTTAAATAAAAATAAACGGAGTGAAATTTAAAGTATCTTCTTTTTGTTTCTGAACAAAGTGCAGAAGTTGATTACGGAGGGCATGCGCATGTACACACAGGTTTACTCTAAAGTGAACGTTAACATAAACGCTTGAGCATTTGACACACAAGTAATCATGAGGCACAGCATAGCTCCTGCATGGTAAACATGTTTGTTGCTCCTCAAGCTCATGGATTTATTTTTTTTGTTCAGCCTCCAAAGACAGAAATGCAGGGCTAATAGCGCCCTGGCTATTTCTGGATTAGCGGCATAGCAACGTGGCAATTTTTTAAAATAATCTTTTCTGTCATTATTTCCTGGATTTGTGTTGCGCAGACCAATTTCAACTGTCAACTACAGTTACATGTCTATGTACAAGACGATAAGCCAATAAGAAACAGGGCGGGCCTTTGTCTCAGCCAATAACAGTAGGCTAGATTGATGCTGCTCAACCAAGCTCTCACATGAGCATCTTTGTACCGACTCAAGTCCCACCATGTGCCTCTCAACTTGTCTCTAGCATCTGCTAAGCATGGCTACATTTATGAAGCCAGGAGAGGATGTAAAATATATCGATTAAAGGTAGAAAAAAATAAATGGCGCTGGGCTTGACTGGAGGATTTGGGTGTTGACGGTAAACCCTTTTCGAGCTGATGTCAAAAGTTACCTCAACCCGGTGTATATTACTGCACTTTATGTAGGAAGAAGTGGAAATTAAAACTGCAAGCAGTCTCAAAGGCCTTTGCTGTCCCTCGCGACCGCCTCGCGACGTCCAAGTCAAATTTGAGCCAAATCAGTGTTTGTATGACCAATCTACAGTCATTTTAGTAAAGCCAATTTTGTAGGAGGCGCTACAGACAGGGCTCTACAGTGCGCCCATTTCACTCGCATTTGTGAGGAAATATTTCAGCATGCGAACGAGGAAAACAAAACAGTCGCACATGTGCGAGTGCTTCTTGCAGCACACAATAAGGCACGCACACAGACCTGAGGAGCTAATGAAAGCCTATTAGAAATGAATTAAAACTGCGCGAACAGCTCCGCATAGTCGAGACGAGCACGGCACTTAACATTGAAAGGATTAACCCTTTAACTCCTGATGCGTCAGCGCTGACACGTTCTGAGTGGATGGTTTAGTTTAAAAATTCAGACAAATTCAAGTGTTTTTTAACTGTTATTTTGCTGAGAATTTTGTTCATGGAACTGATGTACAGATGTCGAAAAGCAAGTGATTAAGAAAAAGAAAAAGCCCAAACTAAAACTACTGGAACCACATTACAACACTAGTTATTTATTCCTTCTTTTTTTCCCCCTTCATTTTGGGTTTTGTGGGGGGGGGGTTTGCCCTTTTTTCCACGTTATTTCTTATTTTGTAAATATTTATTAGTTTCTGTTGATGTTGCTTATTTAGTTTATTTTTCTGTTTTTTGTATTTTATTATTTTTCTTCAATTGTGTTCTGTTAGTGTCTTACTTTGTTCATGTTACATATTATTTTGTTGGTTTATTATTCATTTTTGTTCATTTCACTGATCACTTTGACTGTTTTTTGTTCATTGTGTTGCTTATTTTATCTTATTTTATTTTTTACTGTGTCTCAGTCTCAGGAGTTAAAGGGTTAATCATTCTAAAAAGTATCTAATAACAAGGCAGCCAATACAACGTTCTAAAATGTATGAAAGGACAAAGCATCCCATAATACAAAGTTATGTTATGGTCTGCTCTAAATTAACACAAATGACAGCAGTCATACAGCAGTCATTCAAGAATGTTGGTATCTGTGCGCAAGTACTGCACTGTAAATAAATAAACATTTAAAACTAAAACCTACTTGTGCCCCTATTTTTTTTTGTGTGCTCCTAAATTTTTTAACTTAGGGGCATGTGTGCTCCTGGAAAAAAAAGTTAGTGTAGAGCCCTGGCTACAGAGCAAAATCGCAATTTCTATTAATAAACTGGTGGAGGACCGAGAGATGGACATCTGAATCAAATTTCAGCCAAATCCAAGTTTGTATGTCCGATCTACTGCCATTTTACTCACTGTGTATTTGGCGAATCTGTAGCGGGGCTATAGTGCGAAATAACAATTTCGTATGACAAACGGGTGTAGACCTGGGAGACAGACATCGGAGTAAAATTTCAGCGAAATCAGTGTTTGCATGTCTGAACTACAGCCATTTTAATAAAAGTACATTTCCAGGGCGTGCTATAGTACAAATTCAGAATGTCTTCAGCTAAATGGATGTAGACCTGGGAGATAGACGTCTGTGTCAAATTTCAGCTAAATCGGTGTTTGTATGTCTGAGCTGAAGCAATTTATGTAGTGGTAATTTTTCCCACAAAATTTGGGACAGTGTAGCACAAAAATTATGCAACTTTTCAAAAAAAATTTGGATAACTTTTGATGTCCCACTTGTCTAGATTGTGTTCACCTATTTTGAGCTCATTTGGCCCAACGACCAAGGAGGAGTTTGTTAAATTCCGATGAAAGTGAAAACCCATGACTCAAAGTTTTTAAAATTTCAATATAAGGTGGCAGACTTCCTGTTGGTTTACGGGCGTGGCCATCATTAGGTTATTTGTTCATCATCATATGTCAAATATGTGTACCGATTTTCATAGCTCCACCGTCACTAGGGTGTGATCTGGCCTACTACAAACTATTTACACTTTTCTAGAGGGCGCTGTAGACACATTTCTTTACCAACTTTCATGAAACCTATATATACTTGCATTTTTTACACTTCTGAAGTGTGTGCACAATTTGGTGATTTTTCATGCATGTTCAGGGGGTCAAATTAGAGCTCAAAGAGCAGAATCAGATCAAACTGCAAGCAGTACCTTGCGTCTGACGTGGTATGCAGCGAAGGCTTAAAAACCGCTATCGCGGCACGAACAAGATGCTTTCCACAAAGCCGCAACCAGGTCAGTGCAATACACATCACGT
This sequence comes from Siphamia tubifer, assembly GCA_020466265.1. Lineage (NCBI taxonomy): Eukaryota > Metazoa > Chordata > Actinopteri > Kurtiformes > Apogonidae > Siphamia > Siphamia tubifer. Next base: position 40,331,407 of record CM035788.1, read on the forward strand.
TTACCAGGAGCAAGTGCCACAGCGGACATTCTGCCCTCGATTACAGACAGTGACTGATTTAAAAATTCGACTGTGTACCTTCATTGCGGAACATCACTTGTCGTTCACGGTAGCTCAACCACTTGTAGCCCTGAACCCCATGCACAGTAACACTCAGGGCTCTAAATTAACACCCGCCAACCCGCCAAATGCGGGTGAAAATCCATTTTGGCGGGTAGGGAAAAAAACCTACTAGCCACTTTGGCTGGTGGCGAGTGCAGACCCGGTTGTAGCTATGAGCAGGCTGGGCGACAGACCAGGGCGCAATCCTCTATGGAGCGCCAGCATATGACCGCCCTATTTTTTTTAATCCTTCCCCTGTCTCCTTTTTTTTTTTTTTTCGTCTTGCTTGCTTCGGCCCAGGATCGGCCATTCTAACACCGGGTGCTAGAACGCGTGCCATTGCGCGCGCCAATGCGAGTGCCAGAACGCACCCTGTAACTAGGGCTCTACACTAACTTTTTTTTCCAGGAGGACACGTGCCCCTAAGTTAAAAAATTTAGGAGCACACAAAAAAATAGGGACACAAGTCGGTTTTAGTTTTAAATGTTTATTTATTTACGGTGCAGTACTTGCGCACAGATACTAACATTCTTGAATGACTGCTGTATGACTGCTGTCATTTGTGTTAATTTAGAGCAGACCATAACATAACTTTGTATTATGGGATGCTTTGTCCTTTCATACATTTTAGAACGTTGTATTGGCTGCCTTGTTATTAGATACTTTTTAGAATGATTAACCCTTTAACTCCTGAGACTGAGACACAGTAAAAAATAAAATAAGATAAAATAAGCAACACAATGAACAAAAAACAGTCAAAGTGATCAGTGAAATGAACAAAAATGAATAATAAACCAACAAAATAACATGTAACATGAACAAAGACACTAACAGAACACAATTGAAGAAAAATAATAAAAGAAAAAAAAAAAGAAAACTAAACAAAATAAGCGACATCAACAGAAACTAATATATATTCACAAAATAAGAAATAACGTGGAAAAAAGGGCAAAAAACAAAAACCCACAAAACCCAAAATGAAGTTTAAAATAAAGGAATAAATAACTAGTGTCTTAATTTGGTTCCAGTAGTTTTAGTTTGGGCTTTTTCCTTTTCTTAATCAGTTGCTTTTTGACACCTGTACATCAGTTCCATGAACAAAATTCTCAGTAAAATAACAGTTGACACTTGAATTTGTCTGAATTTTTAAACTAAACCATCCACTCAGAACGTGTCGGCGCTGACGCATCAGGAGTTAAAGGGTTAATCCTTTCAATGTTATGTGGCGTGCTCATCTCGACTATGCGGAGCTGTTCGCGCAGTTTTAATTCATTTCTAATAGGCTTTCATTAGCTCCTCAGGTCTGTGTGTGTGCCTTATTGTGTGCTGCAAGAAGCACTCGCACATGTGCGACTGTTTTGTTTTCCTCGTTCGCACGCTGAAATATTTGCTCTCAAATGCGAGTGAAATGGGCGCACTGTAGAGCCCTGCCTGTAACGCGTGAAAGCGCGCCAGTGCGCGTTCTGTAACACGTAATATAATAAACACAAAGCGTGGCTATGTGAACACTTTGGCTTGCCATAGGGGCGCTGCTTGGGCCGAAGCAAGCAAGAAAAAAAAAAAGACAGGGGAAGGATAAAAAAAATAGGACAGTCATATGCTGGCACTGTGCGTGCAATGGCACGCGTTCTAGCATGCAATGGTGCTGCGAGAATGCGTGCCATTGCACGCACCAGTGCGCATGCCAGAACGCGTCCTGAAAGCGTGCCAGGCTGTAGAGATACTTCTGTGTTTCACAGGATTGCTAATAAGCCCAAATGAATTGATCATAACGGGCCTATATGGGGATTTGGTGCTATCTTTGGTCAGTTGGTGAGTCCACAAATAGGCTAAGGAAATGAGACAGTTAGTCCATGGTTTAATAAAGTTTATAAAGTGATTAACTAAAAAGTAAATAAATAAATGGGACGTGTGCTGTTAAATGTGTTTACTTTTTTAAATCTGTGGGGGTGAGAAAAGGGCAAAGGCTGGAGGGGATGTTGTCGATTCTGAGGTAAGGGTAACGGTATTGTAATATAGGTGAGAACAGTAAAGAAGTGTCAACAGTGAAAGGTGAGAAAATGTAAAAGCAACAAGATGTAATGTGAATGTATGTTTACAGATATTTAATGGGGACAGTGAAGATAAAAAGTAAAGAATTTAGGAGTTAAATGTGAAAATGCAAAAAAAAAGATCATATGTTTGAAGAAATGATATGGGGACCAATTGCATGGCTGTCAAATATCCGTCCACAGACGGAAATCCGTCAAAAAGAAATTTCTTACTCCCTGATGAAGGCCATTTGTGCCGAAACGCGTTGGGGTTTTTCATATGATTTTATAGGTTTTGTTAACCAAGACGGTTTAATAAAGGCTTTTTATCTTTCACTTTTAAGAGAGTGCCTTGGAATTTTTCTTTGTTTTATGCTGTTCTCTCCCATCCAATAGAGCACCTCTAATTTTTATTACTTATTTTGAGTCCAGGTAGCGCTCCTTAAGCAAACTTTTTTTAAAAAGAAATTTCTGTTCCGTCAAATCTATCCGCTGACCGAAAAAAAAAAAAAACATTTTCAAGCTTTATTTTGGTCGATAACCACCACAAAACCCTTTACTTTTTCTGGTTTTTTTAATTTGTATTTGGACCTGAAGAAGACCTATTTAGGTCAAAACGTCGTCCACTTTTTTAATTTTTATTTGATTTTCACGGGAGTTTTCCCCCCGGCTTCGGCGGAGATTTCCGTGTTAGCAGCTTCTTTTTCTTTTCTTTTTGTCTCTCTTTTCTTTGTTAAAATTAAAATATGCACACTCACACACACAACACGGGACGCACAGACACATACATATATAAAATAAAATGCAGAATTTTACGGACGGAGAGGGCTGGACGGTGGTCCGCAGGGGACGCCGGCCAGGTCGCTTCGCGCCCGGGGAGTGGGAAGGGGGACGCCGCAGTGGGGATGATTTTCTCCGGGGGACGGACAATGCATTTAGGGCTCCGGGGTTTCACGACGCCAGGGTCCGCAACCACGATAACCCCAACCTTGAGCCAGTGCCACCCCGGAGGATTATCCCTACCGGTCGCCCCCAACCCCTCATCCGGACTTATGCACAGGCGGTGCGGGGCACACGGGGAGGATTCCACCGTGCGCCTGGGCTGCAACAGGGGGAGATGCGGGGTCCAAAAAACATGGCGGACTACATTAAACCTACGGCCCGGTTTAAACAATTTACACATACCTTTCATGATTTAATTAGAGCTGTTCACCACGGGTCCAATGTGAGGGTTTCTGAGGATGAAAAAAGACCTAGAACAATCATCAACATGGAAGATATGTTGGCTAATTTAATTAAACCTGCTTTGCCATCACAGAAAACACGTGATGACATTATAGGTAATGCTAAAAACTGGGCTCACACCACGATGTTAATTTTAAAACAGCATTATGAAGACATTGTGGAGGAATTAATGACCAAAGTTGAGGAATTTCATGGGGATGAATGGGAAGAGCCATTTAATGTAGCACTGAGATGGTGTAAAAGGACATTTCCCAGACTAAGAGAGGATGTTGTGGATGAGATTAGGGGTACTGTTTTAGCCACAGTAAGGGACAGACCCACTGAGGAGAACAATGTGACCCCTACTCCCCAAAATAACATACCTACTTCCACTCCAAGAGGTCACAGCACACAGACCTTTGCTCCCCAGGCCACAAGAGACCAGGGGACGGATCCCCCAACAGATTTGGGGGTTCCACCTGTTACCACCAACGTAAATAGGGGGTCTCCACCTGTTACCACCAACGTAAATAGGGGGTCTCCACCTGTGAACCCGGGTATTACTAATGCAGATTGGGGGGTTTCACCAATTACCACCAATGTCGATGGGAGGGTTCCACTGCTTACCGCCAATGTAAACCCGTCCATTAAGGAACAGAGGGTACAGAGACATGGGGCATCCAGAGGGGTCCACACCACAATAGTAACAAGAACCCCACTAGACTCCATTCCAGATCCTATTCCACAATCTGTACCACAGATTATGGATACACCCGTACCTGAACCTGGGACAGACCACCTAGATTTGGGGAACATTCAAAGTACTTTGGGGGATAGTATTCTGACTCCTACAACACTGGAATTGATCCAGGTGTTGGAGGAGAACCTGAATATGATTATAGATTCACTCTAATATATGATATTTCTGATCAGGAAAGTTTATTTTCTTAATGATTAATATTTGCAAAAGAAAACTCAGGACAATAATTATTAGTAGACAGTGCTACTAAATTAAGTATCTTCTTGACATCACAGTGAAAGACACTAGATTTTACTAGATTTAATGACATTTTTTATTATTTATTATTGGAATTATTTTGTTTGATAGTGAAATCAAAAGCTTTAATTGTAAAGATGGTAAAGGTAATCTTTATGGAAGCATCCCATGCTAGTCTTTTGTATATTATCCATTGTTTATTTAGTGAAATTATACAATACATTTGAACAAACATATATAGTATTTTCATTTTCCTAGATGAGTTATAAGTAAATTTGAAAATTTTATGATCATATGAGCCAGATTTTTCTCAAATGTAAGTACAAATTTCACATTCTGTAATGTTAAATCATGGCCTATAATGCTCTCAGAATGCACCAAAATGATGCAATTTTTTAAAAATGCCCGCTAGGCTCTGCATACGCATAAATGTTCAGTCAAAAATCTTTCAGTTACTTTCAGCCATGCAATTGAGATAGTGTACTGTAATATAGTATATAGTACAGTATAGTATAGTATCGTATAATGTGTATTGTATAAATTGTAATATAGGTGAGAAAAGTAAAGAAGTGTTAACAGTGAAAGGTGAGAAAATGTAAAAGCAAGAAATTTTAAGTTAAATGTGAAAATGTAAAAAAAAAAAAGTGATCATATTTTTAAAGAAATTAATTATTTCAAGAGGAAAAGGTTAGATAAAATAATTTAATGAAATTTGAAGGCGTATGTCTCATTTTGGTCAGGGGAAAAAATGGCTAGTTGAATTTCTGATTGGCTAGTAAGATAAAAAATCTACGAGCCACATTGTCTGGTGATGAAAAAAGTTAATTTAGAGCCCTGGCAACACTGTATCAAACATTCAAGTTTTGAAGGACTTTGTTTTCAGAGTTCTTCATACTCATTTAGGTTTTCAAAATTTGGGGAAATGTGTCCCTTTTTCATCACAGTATCTGGGTCCCTGCTGCCATCTGCTGGTCAAAAATGTAACCGCAGCATAAATTATGAAAACACAGTGGAGGAAGACACAAAAAGATATTGTTTCACCCATATATGTGACCCACCACCACGAAACCAGGCATATGTGTCTGTAAATCAAAACTGAGTTATCTGTGTAGCTTGGTAGAGTGGAAACTAAGGTTTAAGATGGTGAAAAATTATGTTTCTATCACAAGTAGAACCAAAGTTATGGTAATTTTAATATCCACATTTGGACATATTTTGCAATTTGCATATTTTTAGATATTGTCCGTTAAAGTTTTGGACTATTTTGGGGTAGGAAGTCCTTAGCAACGCATGATAATTCGTATCCGATTGACAAAAATTATTCACAGATGTTAAAGGACACTCTGATGGACATGTCACAGAAGTTTTATATATTATCATAATAGGACAGAAGTGCAACGTATTATAATCATTTGGCTTACACCATTGGACAAGAGCATTCAATATAGGATTTTTCCTCGTACCAAACACTTGGATGTTTACTCACGGAACGGAGATCGGTTTGTTCGGTGAAAAGAGGTGGAAGTCGGCTTTGTCTTTGCTCAGCAATCCCTGAACTTTTGTCGCCGCTTAAATAATTGACTCAATAAACACCTTTATTGATTGGATTTCAATGTAATGACCACAGGAACTGAACATAGAGGTGTTAAGGTACCGTTTTTTTGATAAGATGTAAACACAAATAAGAAATCGCCTTCCAGCCTAAATTTCGCTGTAGCTCTGAACGGCTCAGCGCGACTTATGCCTGGTTTCGTGGTGGCGGGTCACATATGTTTTTTTGTGACTTCCTCCACTGTGTTTTCAGAATTTATGCTGTTTTTAATTTCAATAGACAGTACAGTTCCCAAATATGATGGAAAATTGATTATAACTCCCATAGCATACACAGTTTCCACGATCTGGATTACCAAAATTGTCAAGACTCATCACACTTTTCATACTTCGAGTTTTCAAGGCTTAATATATCCAGAAATAATAAAGCTATGCTATTTGTAAGTGTACCATTGGATAGACAGGATCATACTGAGGGGGCATGTTGTTTTTTAGGCCTGTATTTTCCTTCAGTCTAAAACTAGATGTGTCCAAATCTGCTTGTAAATTCTGTATGTAATTCACAAGCTTGAAAAGTGAGCATGGCACCCACACTTTGGAGGGCTTCATCTCCAAAACCGTTAGACATAGGATGCTAAAACTTGGGATTCTTTCTCATGGCATCAAAAGGTACATGTGTGCCGAATATCTGGCAAATCGAAGAGGATCACCTGAGGAGTTTCTACAGAATCGTATACATTGATATGGCATAACCCTCAAATGAGGCCATTTACTTCCAGTGATTGTGCAAAACTGGGCTAATAATGCCAATCTAAGTTTTGAATACATTGGGAAGGACATGGGCAGTGTTTTCCCGAGTCATTGGTGTGTATAATGAAAGTATTGAACAAAAAATCTATTATCAAAAATAGTGACTACACAATAGTGATGTTACACAGGCTGTTAATTGTTTGAATAATGTGTTAAAACAGTACATCGCATACATAATACCCCCGCCCCTTACCTTGTGAAAAGGGGGGGGGGGGTTCATGGCTCAGGATTTTTTTTCACTATCAGCCCTGGAAATGTCTCAGCCTCCATGACTGACCACGTTGTAGTTGGATTTACATCGCACTGCAGATTTAAATAACTGACCGCTATGTTCACTCTAACATCAAAATAATTTTTTTTAGATTGGCAAGTCACACATTTGTAACGGAATGATGCAGAGACAACTCTACCAATCGGTGTCTACGCTGCTGACATGTAATTTTATAGTATTGCTTGGGACCTTGGTGAAGACGATACCAAAAATCTAGTACTGGATGCCATTGTACCAGGTCATGGAAACGCACCAAAGCAAGTCAAGTCGAGCAAAATTCAGGTCACCGTGAGGGTTAAATACAAATGTAGGTCTCCACGAGTAAAATAGAAATCTGTGTGAAGTATGGAAATGTATGCAAATGATGTCCCCTGTAAACACATGAACTTGTTTGTTCTGAAAGTCCCTATAAAGCATGGGGTAAACAGGTGCAAAGCAAAACATGTATTTTTCAAAGGTTTGATGTAGTGTTGCACCAATTGATCGACTGCCAATCATAATCGGCTGATATTGCCTAAAAATAACCTGATTGGCGATCAGAAAAACATGCTGAGCAACAAGCCAATCACGTGATGTAAATTTCTAGCAATCATTGTCAAACCACTACAGAACAGGTGCGTCTCGTCTTGACTGTTTCTGTGCCTTTTAAAATATAGTTAGGTAATTAAAAGTAGATGTTTGGGACCATTTTACGTTGCGTAAGGCAGACAACAGTGTTCCCATAGAAAAATAGCATGAGCCTAGCACTTCCTTATTTATTACAACACCTGAACTGAAGCCATCCACGCTTCAACACTTCATCAAAGTGGACTCAAAGCTTCAATATTTTGCTAACTAGTGAGTACTAGCACCTGTTAGAATGTAGGCTCATGTCTTGTAATTATTTTTTGCAAATGTACCAAGGTAGTCTGCATCTGCTTCCACATAATTAGGCTTGTGCGCCTGTATGCGGATGCATGTGCACACAACTCAAAACATCTCTGCCTTCTCCTACCCCCATTAATTAGATCATTAATTGATCTTCTTAACCCCTTAACTCCTGAGACATTATTCCAGGTAAATGTGCTGCTGTGAATTTGTCCTAAAAGGTGCTGTGAGTGTGTTTTTGTTCCTTTTCCTCAGTGGTTTTGTTTTAATGTGTTTTAGGGTCAAAACAGGTGGAATAACGGCGAAAAGACAAAGACAGTATAAATTGAAGACATTCACAATGTCCATCAGTTTAGGATGTTGAACATGGACTATGAATTGGAACACATTGAACAACAAGTGCTTGAATATTGGCCCAGCAGGTTTTGTTTTGGGCTCTGAAAAAAAATTCAGTTCAAATTAGGGATGTTAACTGATGACCGTTTCACCGATGGTTGACCACATCAGCGTTTTCTGGTAATTTTCTGTCGCCGGTTAATACAGATAAAAAATAGACATCCTGCATCTGTCCCAACTGCACAAACTCGTTCCATTGTAGTGTAGGTTATAAAGAGGAAACTTTGTGATCACATGGCTTTAGAAATTATGAATTTGATTATTAGCAATAAAAGACGGAATTTATTAATAGCAAACGCAGAGCTCAATTAATCTATGTGGTACGACCATTTCATGCCAGTTTAGAATGTTGACTCACAACCTAAACAAAACACAAAGCTGACATGAGGTAATATAACTTATAGAGCTAGCAGCTAGAAACTGGGACAGCAAGTTGTCACCATGACAACCCGACAGCACGGTGGATGAGTAGTGTTATCCATCTGACAGACCTACTTAAAATGATATGACGGGTGGGTTACAGCTAAAGGTTTGTGCTGTACTGATGCACGCTGGTGCCGATTGCAAAGGTTTTTTTCCCATAATATTCAGCAGCATAATTTCGTGTAACATGTAATGTTTTCTCTTTGTAACACTTTAAAATCAGCTTTTAACATGACATCGTTTGACCTCGCAGTGTGACTCGTGTCTAAAAAGCCAAGTGAGTGCGTAAATGGCTGTGTGTGTGAGTGAGTGAGTGAGTGTGAGAGTGAGTTAGTGAGCCGGCAAAGCAAGTGTTCTCTTTTCTCTGTGACTGACTTCAACCGGTTAATGAGGCTTGGTGATCAGCCAAGATTTGTAGCTCATCCGGACAAAGTCCGCAGTGAGCTATTGCCATCGTGCTTTGTCCATCCATCGGCGTGATCCACAGTTCACAAAAATTGCTTCTCCTCCCTCAATTCTCAATGGATTTCAATTCTGAATGATTCATTTGATAGATCTAAGCACTAGGCACAAAACATACCACTTTGTTTGTCAAAATGTGCCTTTGTAAACAATTTGCTTACAAATTTATTTTTCCCAGTTGCTCACTAAAATCAGTACTCTGCCCTCAGTTCTCAACAGATTGCATTTCCGATTGATTCAATGGGTTCAATTTCAAGCCAGATCAAAGAAAGTAATTGCCCCAATATTAGTTGGAACCAACAACCTCCTGCGTAGCATTTAACAGCTTTAACTACAGTAATATGTCATTACCCAGTTACATACTTTTGTTCAGTCAGATGCTACCGCAGAAGAGCTTTGAGGTCTTCCTATATCATTCACACTGTTTTTGGCATTTGCTGATAAAAAGAGACAGCCACTCTTGAATGACTCTCTTTTGTGATGCCCAGATGAGCACACAGCCATGTTTTAGAAATTTTGCCATCCCTAGTTCAAATGCTTTCAGGCACTTGGTTCCATTCCAAACAACAATTACACCAGGCCAGGACTGGCCCACGGGACAACCGGGAGATTGTCCGTCTGAGCAGACAACCCGTCTGCTCAGTGGCCTGCCTGGCCTGACCCCCCCCCCCCCCAATAAAAATCAGCTTGCCTGTCAACAGGCACCCTGGAGCTCCGCTGAGTCAGAACAGTAGGGATTGATAGTGTGTGTCTGTTTTTTTAAAGAAAGTCATTCTGATTGGTTAGTCGCTTTATTCTGCGTTGTCGGCCCGCCCCTGCAGCATCGAGAGAACCTGACCGACCATTAAACACATTTATGCAAAAACGAAACGATGCATGACGGCGTTGATAAAAAAAAAGGAAAGGTGGACACCAGCAACAGTTGGATAAGAAGAGAAGGTCGCTCGAGGAGGAGGGGATAAAATGTCAGAAGTTAACTGACTTGTTTATTAAATCTAGCAGCAGCCATAGTGGAGCTGCTGCTAGCTTTGCTGCCGCAACTGCATCAACCAGTGAGTTTATAATCAGTTTTCACAGCAGACACCCCCAGGACAGAATATATCAGTGATGTGCGGGCTGACCCGAAGTGAGCACGCCGGGTGCCAGCAGTCATCCGCAGTTACGGGTGATTTAAAAAATATTTTTAATGATATTTGGGTTGGAGTCGGTCGGTCGTTTGTCATTTCAGATGACAGCTAGCATATTACCGTATTAGCTTCAACAACGCACCGGCGCTAAACAGCGTTAACTTATGCACAGATAAACAACACACCATGCTAATATCTATCTGAACTGTACTGTGTTACTAATGTCACCATGTGGCATTTATACACAGTAATGAACCAGGAATATATGAATAAAGATAAAAAGAAGGTGAGATGGCTATGTTGGCATGGTTACTGAGCACAGCGGCTAAGTCTGAACACGTCCTTACCCGTGGTGCGTTCAAAAGCGTGGGATATTTGAAAACTTACAGAAAATGAGTTATTCCTGAATAAATATAATTAAACAATCAAATAAAGAAACTGTTTGGGCTTTCTAACAAACATTAAAATAACCTGGGAAATACATTTTATTAACTGAAGTTCCATGAGGGTGACGTACAACATCGGAAGTATCCTATCCATATACATAAGACACATACACATACATACATATGTGTGTGTAACTATATAGTATTTTAATATTGAGTAATTTAAAAAAAAATTTTTGGACATGTTTCATTTGTAAAGGTGGCTGTAGTATAGGTGGTGCAGCATCAGGAGGAGAACCCAGTCCCAGCTCAGAGGAACTGGCAGGTACACAGCAAATATTGAGTCCAGGACAAGTCATATATATATATATATATATATATATATATATATATATATATATATATATATATATATATATATATATATATATATATATATATATATATATATATATATATATATATATATATATATAAGTTAGTGTTTTAAAAAATGGAATTCATCCGATTAATCGATGGAGGGGGGAATCGACAGAATACTCGATTACAAAAATATTTTATAGTTGCAACCCTAGATGAAAGGTATGGACATTTAAAATTCCTTCTGTGATCAGCAGTGGTTGGCAATCGGCAGATCAAGCTTTTTGGTGATTGGTATCAGTGATGCTGATCGGTTTTTCACGATCACGTTTGGTGATATGTTTACTTTCTAAAAAAGTTTTTTTTTATTATTTGTATTTTTTTTATGTAGTTGTATTTATATGAAAAAAAAAATATATATGTATGTATGTATTTATATATGTGTATATATATATATATATGTATGTATGTATGTATATATGTGTATATATATGTATGTATGTATATATGTGTATATGTGTATATATATGTATGTATGTATATATGTGTATATATGTATGTATATATACAGTATGTGTGTGTGTGTGTGTTTACACTCATTCACTACCCAATGGCTACTTTATCTACATATCTACAGATTATAAACTTGGTCCTCATGAGAAATGGAAACCTGTGTGTTTGTGTGTGTGTGTGTGTGTGATTGATTGTATGTGAACCCCTGCTCTTGTGTGTAATTTGTTTTTGTTTTCCTGTGTTTTACAGACAGATACATCATGCCTTACTTGGGAAGGACAGCAGTTCCAGGGAAAAAATGACATAGTTGAGAAGCTCACTGTGAGTGTGTTTAGAAACTGCAGGAACTTGTGGTGGATAATCAGTGTTCAAATTATCATTTCAGCTTCAGGGGGGGACAGCATTTTCGGACCGATGGTCAGATTGGTGCCATGCCCACGTACCACAGACTTTTTTTCTAAAGCGGCTGTGCGTGGTGTCTAACAGTCTACGGAAATTAGGCTATACTAAAGGCCTATACATGTGACTAAAAAGAAAACACATTGCAAACACACATATATGAATCAACAAACCAACAAAGTACATTGCCTCTATTCATGACACAACACTTGCATAGCCAGCAGACAGTCCCCAAACCAAACTGTGCAGCGAATACCATCGACTGCAACATAAGTACACTGGGAGCCAAGCATGGTGCACAGACTTAAAATCTTGTATTTAGTGCAGACCTTCTACGTCACGGACCAATTGTATGCACAAGGAAGATGCTCAAATGCCGGCGTATACATGCCAACTAACACACGTGTGCATCATGCATATCCATGTATGGCACACAGCTGAACTATGCTCTCCGCCAACCATAAAGTTCAACTAAACCATTTAAGTGATGCTCGATAACAAATGTCATAGTCGGCTGTGGGTTAAAAACAATATTGGCTTGACTGCGTTTAAATGTGGCCCTGGCTTTTACAACCAAATGCGCCCTAACTTGGAGAGGCAAGCTTCTGACACATCAAGAAAAACATTTTGATTGCTCCAATAAAGATGTATTTAAAGACCCATTATTTCGTCAGCATAAATAGGACGTATAACTCCACATCCCTGATGAACCATGAATAATATCTGAGTCAACCGAGCTGGTTACTGTCTATTGCTAATAAAGTCAAGATAGCTAGGCTAAACGGAAAATTAGCAAACCAAAATACATGGTCCAATATAGACAGAACGGAGCTGTGTTATGACAGGGTTTTTACATTTTTACCCACCTGTTAGTTGGTTCTTCTTTCATTCTGACCAGTACCACATATGAAAAGAATACGTGAGAAACTTCAGCAGGGAATGTGCCAATTTTTCACGGACAGAGTGAAACCATTTCAGAATACCAAAGGGGATTGACAGCGTTTTTCAAAGTATGCAATGATGAATTATAAATTAGATTTGTTTACTCTTAGTACACAGAGTAGTAGATAAGGACACATTTTTCAAGTATGTAAATTTAAGAAAATAGATTTGGGAGGTACCAAGTCACATGTATGTCACATAGGGGGATCCGTACCTGTGTTTAGCCATCTGACAGAGAAAGACAGCACATGTACAGCAAGAATTCTAACACAAAAGGCGGGCCATATATATGTTGAATAAAGCAAAAAGCCTTGAATTAAGCAAAAAATCAATCAATAAATAAAATTTAAATATCTTGAATTAAATTAATCGTCAATTAAACAACAAACATTTCGAATTAGGCCAAAAAACTCTTTAATTAAGCAGAAAAACCTTGAATTACACATTAGAAAACAATCTTGAATTAAGCAAAAAAGTTCAATTAACCCTTGGATATGTAGTCCATAAATCCTCAACTACCAAGTATGGAATAATGTCTGAAACGTTTTATACCGTTTTTAACTCTTACATTTTTTCCTATTTCATCAACTTGAGTGGTAAATAAAAATATATCAAACACTCAATAATTGTCAGTCTTTTCAAACCTTGAAGTGGTGTTTATAATGTTAGCAAACCATTATTTTGGTGGAGAAAAAAAAATGAAAGAAGATTATTATTATTTTCCCCCAAAATCCTCCATGAAATTTGGTTTTACCGACATATGCAAATATATCAATCATAGGCCTTTCTCACAACTTCTGTATTTTGTTCCGGAAGCCCACCTCCACACCAGCAATTTTTTTATGGACAGTAAAACAAAGGCAGAGTCTGGTAACTGCGAGGCGGAACAGCCAAAGAATGGTAACTGCAGTTGTGGATTTCTGCTTTGGTTTTGAAAGTGATGCTGAACACAAATAATCCATTTTCAACTTAAATTGATGTTAGGAACTTTCACCTTTACACGTCAGTACATCACTGTCAAGAGTAAACAAAAGTAGCATTGTAAGGAACAGTGAGTGAACAGTAGTCTACTGCAACAGCAGTAAGTCATAGAAACTTTGTGCACAGTGGTCAAACCTCTATTTTGTGAGGCTCCTTGTTTTTTATTTGCGATGGGTAGCATCTAGCCCTCACAAAAACCTGCCTATCTACTACATTTGATATGCTATGCTTGCTATGACAAGCAAACAGAAACATAAACAGACATTGCCAGAGAAAAATGCTAACCGATGATGATAGCATTTGGCTAACGTTAACATGATAACGAGATGTTGACTTGAACCATAGACAGAACAAATTGAAAATGAAAATAGTGTAATAGTACATGTCCTCTATACTATCCATACATAACCCTATAACCCTAGTCCTAGGTATAAATGGACATAATGATTTGTAATCCTAGTTATCAGTTCAGTAGCAGTTACCCCAGTGTTCTCTCCATACCTTGATACTTATGGACAAATTCCTCATGGAAAAATGTGTAGCCTTTTATCAATATTTAGTTTTTTGAGACAGTCTATTTTGTGACTACATGATTCTTCCGATATCTGCAAATATAATAAGTGGCAAATACCTTAAGGAAGTTGAGAAGACTCTCTCCATCTTACCAGCTCTCTTTTGATGTTTTACAGGAAGTTGGGATACGCTACTGTTACGCATTTCCGGTTATTGTGAAAAAGGTCTATAATAATAATAATAATAATAATGTATGCATGGATAATAATAATGTTTCCTGGTTTCAGCCTCAGTGTAATTACTTGTGTCATTTCTAATTGGATTTAATGCTTGAGTTTATATTAATATTAATGTTTATTTTTATGTATTTCTGTGTGTGTGTCAGAGTCTCCCCTTCTCAAAAATAGCCCATAGTATAACGGCGCAGGACCACCAGCCCACCCCAGACTGCTGCATACTGAGTATGGTAGTAGGACAGTTAAAGGTACAGTACTACTTTTATTGCACTTTAAAAAAAATACACCCACGGACACAACAGTTCACTGTAAAGCACATAAGGCCCAGGGGTCAGTCCGGTCCCCCACAGGATCCAGCTTGTTCCCCTAGAGGGTTCAGTTTGTTCCCCGGAGGGTCCAATTCATTCCCTGGGATGAGTTTGTGAAATTTCCCTGAACATTTGTGTAATTTTTGTTGTGGTTACACATTGACCAATATTATCTACAGTCTGTGTGAACACAGCCTTAGTGTCCGAGATTGATAATGCAGGACTACTTAGTTGTTGTTGGGGTTTTTTTGGTTTAACAGTTTTTATCGGTTTTTAACATAGATAGTAAACAGACACTTAAACAAGGATAGATGATCAACAAATCAGAAAAAGGAGGTTGGGAATGGGTAACTAAAAATTATGATAATAATAATTAAATATGCACACACACACACACACACACACAGCCCAAAAATTTATAAGGGGAGAGGGGGGGTCTCTCACTTCAATGTTGGTACCCTAGTCCTCAGTTAGCAATGTTTGGAAGTTCTCATAATACTTTAGAAAGGGGTCCAGGTCTTCTCAAACATTTGTAAGGAGTCTTTTAAGAGTCTATCTGATCCTCAAGGGTAAGAAAGTGCCTTTAACTCTAATCCATCTTGAAAAGGTGGAAGGAGTGTTTTTCTTCCAAGAGAGGAGAATGAGCTGTCTTGCGATCAGAGAAGCAAAAGCTACCCCAGCCTTGCCTTCAAGGCCACGGATTCCAGGGGTACATCCAAGCAAAGCACATGTGAGGATGGTAAACGTACTGCACTTATATAGCGCTTTTTCACCTTCATGGTGCTCAAAGTGCTTTACATTAACCTCACATTCACCCATTCAAACACACACTCATACACCAGTAGATTTCTAAGGTTCTGTCTGTCCTACTGGGAGCGTAAGTCAGGGGTCAGTATCTTGCCCAAGGCCACTTCAACATTTGAACAGCCAGAGCCGGGATGTGAACCGCCAACCCTTCGGTCATTGGACCACCTGCTCTACCAACTGGATGGGTGGGACATCTTTTTGAAATATTTTAGTGTTAAAGATATTGGTCAAGAATACATTTAACTTGGAGCAGGACCACAATGTATTTATGTATGTATGTATATATATATATATATATATATATATATAAAATCTGCTGATTGGCCAGGAATAAAAAATTTTTTTTGCCAGTCTTGCTTTAGTTAAGTGTGCCCGCAGTACAATTTTAAGTTGAATTAAAGGGATTCTCTTGAGTGAAATTCATTTTAGCTGAATTTTTGCATGATTGGGAGTACATACACCGAGTACAAAATTGAGCTAAAATGCATTTTACTCTGGATTTTACTGCTCTGCATTTAAGCTATCTCGAGCGAATGAACGAGGATGAATGAATTGAGGATGAATATTAACTTAAAGTTGTCATTCCATCGTTATTTCATTAATATTGCTGTGTGCTATGCTTGCTATGACAAGCAAACAGAAACATAAACAGACATTGCCAGAGAAAAATGCTAACCGATGATGATAGCATTTGGCTAACGTTAACATGATAACGAGATGTTGACTTGAACCATAGACAGAACAAATTGAAAATGAAAATAGTGTAATAGTACATGTCCTCTATACTATCCATACATAACCCTATAACCCTAGTCCTAGGTATAAATGGACATAATGATTTGTAATCCTAGTCATCAGTTCAGTAGCAGTTACCCCAGTGTTCTCTCCATACCTTGATACTTATGGACAAATTCCTCATGGAAAAATGTGTAGCCTTTTATCAATATTTAGTTTTTTGAGACAGTCTATTTTGTGACTACATGATTCTTCCGATATCTGCAAATATAATAAGTGGCAAATACCTTAAGGAAGTTGAGAAGACTCTCTCCATCTTACCAGCTCTCTTTTGATGTTTTACAGGAACTGGATGGGTGGGACATCTTTTTGAAATATTTTAGTGTTAAAGATATTGGTCAAGAATACATTTAACTTGGAGCAGGACCACAATGTATGTATGTATGTATGTATGTATGTATATATATATATATATATATATATATATATATAATCTGCTGATTGGCCAGGAATAAAAAAATTTTTGCCAGTCTTGCTTTAGTTAAGTGTGCCCGCAGTACAATTTTAAGTTGAATTAAAGGGATTCTCTTGAGTAAAATTCATTTTAGCTGAATTTTTGCATGATTGGGAGTACATACACCGAGTACAAAATTGAGCTAAAATGCATTTTACTCTGGATTTTACTGCTCTGCATTTAAGCTATCTCGAGCGAATGAATGAGGATGAATGAATTGAGGATGAATATTAACTTAAAGTTGTCATTCCATCGTTATTTCATTAATTTTGCTGTGTTCTCCGTTGTCATTGAATGCTTTGTGTGTTGGTTCTATTTTTAAAAAACGTCCAGATTGCTTTGTTTCAAGTTGTTTTTGCACGGTAGAAAAATGATTTGAGATACATACAGTCCATGACATTGTTATGAGGCATCTGTAATTGGCTCAGAATGCATGAAGGACCCCCCCCCCTCCTCTCACTGTGTTTACCTTTACCAGAGTAGCATTCAGCTAGCTTTCGTGCCCTTGCTTGTTCTGAAAACATGCAGGGGAAAAAAAAACTAGGCTTTATTTCCACAGAGAGCACATGAACCAGTTTGCTCTCCCATTTTTTTCAAGTTTGTGCAGCAGTTACTGTGGAGCCGTCTTCTCTTGTAGATGCTACTGCTACCTCAATTCAGATTCGCTGCAATGGGGGACAGTACTAACCCCACGTGGGTGACGCTAGAGTCCATCTGACGTCAGATGGACCAGCTTTTTCTGGGTCCCTCGTTCCTCTCATTGTTTTCTGTGAATGTGGTATGGAGCCAATGGAGGTGACAAACCACTTTCAAAGGCAGCATGTGTTGGTAACTCGGGGCAACCCAGCAGATTCCAAAAGGAGCGTGGAAAAGTGGTTTTCAGCTGAATGACACCTATAAGTAATGTTTCCCACTGATTATCTGACATTACTGTTCCAAGATCATTCTCCCAACGTTTTCTGACATCCTGCAGAGAGTGAGGGGTGATATTACATATCCTGTTATAAAGGATGGAGACTAGACCTTTGCGGTTCGGAGGCAGCAAAAGAATATGATATATTACATTGTCAGTTGGGAAATCTGGGAAGGATGGAATGCTTTTCTGGACATCGTGTGTAAGCTGGGGATACCTAAAGAAATGGGATTTTGGTAAATGAAACGTTTGGAGAGTTGGGTAAATGATCTAAATTTACCTGCTACAAATACATTAGAAATGGATTTAATGCCCTTTGAGCGCCCCACTCCAAAGGTTGTGTTGGCCAGTGAGGGTGGGAAGTTATAATTGTTCTTGAGGTGTGAATGCACGGGTGTTGTCTGGAGCTCGAAATTGCGCCTAAATTGTGACCAAATTCTGATTGAGTGATCGACAACTGGGTGAGACTGAAACTGACTTAAGCAAGGGGTATAAAGGTACGTAGCACAGAGCCTTAACTAATCGGGCTTCTAGGGTTTTTTTGTTTTGTTTTCTGAGAATGTAGGGCTTTCTAATGATTAAAACTTTTAATCAGAATAATCGTAGGGGTACTTTGGATTAATTTTGATTAATCATCATCAAAACACTTCATGATTTTCAACTGTTCTGTCTAGGGGTGGAGGGGTGGGGGTGTGTATATAAAAAATGCACTAAAAGAAAAAAGTGTAGAAAAAAATATACAAAACAATCTGCACAAATTTACATAATAAACTAACACAAAAAAATGAGAAAATTCAAAGCATATTCAAAAACTCTTCTAAAATACAGGGAAAAAATGCAAAAGAAATGGGATTAAAATGTCTAAAACATGCTAAAAAAAATTAATATATATATATATATATATATATATATATATATATGTCATATTCGCAATTACCATGTTTATTCAATACCTTCAACAGTTTCAACAAAACAATTGTAAACAATTGTTTCATTGAATTGTTTTTAATATTTTGAATAGGATTAGTCGTGGTGATAAATTAATCTGAATTAATGTGTTAATTTTGACAGACCTAGTTTTTACCTGTCTTACACTTTTGTGTAACGCTAATGCAGTGTTTGTTTGGTTTTTTTTAGGTGGACAATGATCCCATCATGGGTTTTCACCAGAGCTTCATCCTGAAAAACATCAATGATTCGTGGGTTTGCACCAATAACATGTTCAGGCTGGCCATTCACAACTTTGGCTAAGCCCCGCCCCCTTTGTTAGGTGGGCAGGGGAGGCCATCTCTATAAAGGGCCCTGTGCCACGAAACCTGGAAGGAAGAGGAGGGGAGAGGAGTCAAGGGTTTGGGGGGGAGAGGCGAGGCTACCTCCTCCCTCCCCCTCCCTTCCATCGTTGTCTCATTTCCCACCTGTTTTTGATTGACAAGCAGATACCAGATAGTAGATGTCAGTCATCTCGGGGGGAAGGCAGACCAAACCAGACCACAAGCCTGTAGATGTGTTTATTTGCTGAGAGCCAGCCGACCAATCAAAAGCCACCATCTGCCACACACCACTGATCTGCATGAAGCTGGGAAGCCCCACCCACAGAACCTACAGCTAACCACCACAAAGACAGAACCATGCCCCTGCACCTCCCCAAGCTGTATCCCACCCCCCTCGTTCTACACCATTCTCTACTGTTCTGCTAGTGCCGCTTTGGCTCCGCCTCCTAGATCCACGTTCAGTTTCAATCGGCTATTAAGCCTCCTTGTATTCTTATTAGATGAGTTTGGACTTTAGCTCCGCCTCCAGTTGATGGTTTCTGGTCTGTGTGAAAGGCTGACCCTTCATCTGCTGTCTTTTCTTTTTGTCTTCTATTCTTTCTCTCTCTTTTCTGTCTTATTCTTCCTCTTTTCTTTTTTGGCTGTTTATTTTTGTCTTTTTTCCTGTCTGTTGTTTGATGCGTCAGGCAGAAAAAACAAACATGGACGACTTCAGCCACAATTCACAATAAACCTGGACTTTTTTCTTAACATGTGTCCTTTGTTTCTACATTTTCCTCTAAAGGACGAAGTGTTGGTTCTGTTTCTACTCACATCTGATTTGGGTTAATATCGGCACGGTATCTGGCCTATATTTAATTTTTTTTCCTTGTATCAGTATTGACCGCTTGCATTAGCTGATATGCTGTTCTTTTTTTGTAATTATTTGACAAGTAAAGGGAAAAAAAAGGGGGGGTGAAGGAAAATAAGAAAGAGAAAAGGGTTGGGAAACAATAAAGGAGAGAATAATTGGAAAAAAGGAACACAAAAGAAGGAAAAATGGGGGAAGAAAACAAAAGATGGAGAAAAAGGAGGAAAGTTACCATGGTTTACAGGCACAGTAAGGGGGGGGTCAGACCATGTGTGAACTGAATGGACCAGGATTTGTTCAACATTATTACAAATTGTTCGATACAGACAAAACACAACTTTTGTCTATACATGTGAGTGGGATTGGTATGTGAGGGAGGGGTCATGTGGCCTGGACAGGTTCAGCAGGAACTCGACCCAAGGACAAAAAATCAGCACAAGCTTGACAGCACCTTGTGATGACGTATGATCGTTTCTGTATGGAAATGCTCTCAAGAAATAGTACATGGTCCCCGAGTAGATTTGAGTAGAATAAAGTTAAGCCGATACCATGTAGTGAAAACACAGCTGTTTCAGGGTTTTTGAGGATTAAAGGTGGACCTCTGCCCTCGGCCTGAACAGGACTTACCTACTGGGATGCTCTTAAAGTGGATCTTAAAGGTCCATCAGGGATAAAGGTGGGTGTTTAGGAGTCTTTAAGGGTTAAAGGGTGTGTTGTGAGCGTGTCCTCCTGAACGTTCTGTTTCTTCTCAGCTGCCTACATTTTTACTCATTTGGGAAATAATGAAGATCAGAGGAATAGAGAAGATTCTGGAAAAACTTAAAGTAAGTTAAAAGTATGTGTGTGTTGTCCATATAAGAAAAAAACAGGAAAAATACAGATTTATGTCGGAACAGACGAGAGTGAACATTTACAATGCCAGGGATTATATTTTGCTTGTAATGTTTCCTGTTCAGTTTTTGGGTCTCTACATTGATCCTTCCATGTGTTTGCTTTTCTATTTGACCCAGTCTCCCTTTCACACTTATACAACATGTGATCACAGCATATGGCCATCATCTTATTCCATATGTCAGCATCTCTCCAATTATAGGACAACTGATGATAATGATGATTATTATTAGTATTCATAATAAACATTGTAATAACTAGAAAAGCACTCAGAGTGCAGACATCCGCCAAGGTAGACCCCCCACCCCCCCGATCACCCCCAAAATGAAATCAGTTCTTCCTGTTCACATTTCCAATATATCCATAAGTATTGAAGTTATCTTGAACACAGACAAATGGATAAACGCGGGCAGAAACATAACCTCCTTGGCGGAGGTAGTAATTTGATTGTTTATGTGTGTTACTTGACCAAGTCAAATGTGTGTTTGTCTGTTTGCACTCCAGCAACCACATTTCTGGTGCAAATTGGCTGTAATGTTATGAGAAGTTTCATCAAAGTCACCTGCAGTATTTTTGTGGATCTAGGTCAAAGGTCAATAAAAATTTCTAACTTAGGGCCAATGGCCCTGTGCTCATCCGGACCTCACAGATGTGATGTCTTGCTATCAACAAAAGAGAGTCATTCAATAGATCATAAAATCAATCCCACTGTGTGGCTGTCTGTTTTTATCAACCAATGCCAAAAACCGTGTAAATGGTATATGAAGCCCCCAAAACTCTTCTGGGGTAGCATCTGACTGAACAAAAGCAGGCAACTGGGTAATGACATATTACTGTGGCTAAAGCTGTTCAATGCTACACAGGAGGTTTACTTTCAATTACTTCAATTACTTTCTTTGATCTAGATTGAAATTTCACAGCCAATGATTCACAAGCAAGCTCATTGTGTTATGTAAAAGCAAAATGTCATTCACAACTAATGAACTTAAGATTGTACACCAAAAAACGCTACACAGTGAGTGAATAAAAAACATTTTTTTGTGTTTGAGGTTTTGCCAGTAATTTCACCCCATAGATTTAATTAGAAATGCAATCTGTTGAGAACTGAGGGAAGAGTAGCGATTTTAGTGACAGAGTGGGGAAAATAAACAAAGTTGTAAACAAATTGTTTACAAAGGCAAATTTCGATAAACAAAGTGATAGGTTTTGTGCCCAGTGCTTAGATCTATCCAATGAATCAATCTGAATTGAAATCCGTTGAAAAATGAGGGAGGAATTGTGGACGACGGATGGCCAACGGATGAAGCATGATAGTAGCTCTTTGCGGACTTCAGCTCAGCCTTGCGCATGTCAGCCACCACTTTCATTGTGCCATGGGGTTTCTGGGAGACCCTCTGGCTCACGTGTGCATGAGATTCCTTTGTTTCAAGATGGGTCAGGTGGGTTGACGACATTGCAACTGATTGTGCAACAATTGTGTGGAAATTATTTCTTTTAATAATAAACAACACATTTGAAATAATTGTAGGCCTACTGAGTTATTATAATTGATGGTTGTTATATTAGTACATTGGTTTAAACTGGATGAGAAAGATGTGACATAATTTTACAGCATTTGTTAAACAGCTGACATGAACGAAATTAACTATTCCGATTTTTTTTTTGTTCTAACCAATTCAAGAATGTCACTTTATTGGTGGAACTCATAACTGGAAACGTTAAAATTCAGTTTCTGTTCAGAACGAACCAATTGGAAAAATATTTCAGTTCAAAGCCCTGATTAATCAAAATAAATCCAAAGCAGCCCTATGATCTGATTAACAATTTGAATCATTTGACTGTCCATGAGAACTCCAAACATTTGTCTTTGTTTAAGTGCAACCCTTCTACTTCTCCTAACTGTTCCTAAAAGAGCCAAAAGTCCCCCCCCAAAAATAATAATAATATATTATTTTTTATTTTTTATTTTGTTATGTTATTTGTTATTGTTACTGTTATTGTTGCTTTGTATTTTCCATGCAGGCTTAAAAAAGTTTCAACCACATATAAACATTTGTTTATTATAAATTAGTATTTTTTTAACATATTTTTTGACATTTAAAACGTATTTATCTGCATCTCTACATGTGCTTGAATATCTTTTTCAAACTCATTTTAACAATGGGCATATGTTTAAATAAATAATAAGTTTTGTGTGTTCTCAACATTTTAACATCTGTGTATGATTTTAACGTCTCTTTTGACACATTCAGATTTATTTTTTGCCCCTCCCATGAAGTCCTCTGGCATTACTCAGGGGAGGCCCACCTCTCCCTCAAAAAAACACTGCTTTGCAGGATGTTGAAAATCAACATTTAGAATGAATGTTTGAACTGGAGTTAAAATACTATCTGAATAATTTTAAAATACCATCCAAATCATTTAAAAATACCATACAAATAATTTTAAAATACCATCCAAATCATTTTAAATACCATCCATATCATTTAAAAATACCATCCACATTATTTAAAGGGCTGTCAAAGGGCTTTGAACTTCACCCCACCTGTGGAGTGGAGAATACATCATTTCAGGTGTCACTTTTTGGACAGAACTGGAAATGGGTGGAAATGAATGATCAATAAAGAAAAAAGGATTTTTTTTTTTTTACTTTTAGTGTTTCATGTTTCTATGTGGTTTT
>CM035788.1:40362465-40432465 GCA_020466265.1 Siphamia tubifer
AAAAACGTAGTAGTGCAAAAGAAAACTAGTAAAATTTTTACTTTGTAAGGACAAAATAAAACAAAACCTAATTATCAATCGAGCTACTTCAATAAACCAGAACATGTTACTAATATTTTGGATATATGATGTTATTGCGTCTGTTATCGCTCCCCATCGTGCTCCATGCAGAGTCCTGCACGGATTCGGGTACCCGTGGGTGACCCGTGGGTGAACCGCAAATTTTCACGAAACGGGTGAAAAATGTTGTGCTGTGTTGGATACGGGTTCGGTTCGGACGTGGGTGATCGCGGGTCTAATTTGCGGTTCATAGGCTAAAAATATTTTTATTTGGCTCTGCCTTGGCTATGTCACTGTTCAGTATATCCGTGGCAATAAATGTTTGTATTTAAGTTTGGCTATCTGACATTTTCTTTCGGGTTCGAGTCGGATATCGGGTTCATTTATAGCGGGTTGGTTCGGGTGCGGATTTTTTATTATTTTTTTTTCGTCGGAAAACGGGTTGGAGTTTAAACATGACGGGTACGGGCGGTTGCGGTATGTCAAAATCAGAACCGTGCAGGACTTCAGATGTGCACCTACAGAAAGCAGCTGGTTCATGGTTTTCTTTTTGCGAGGAAAACACATATCGGTCTTGTCAGCCACCATCGAGCTTGCAGGAGAAGTGGAAAGGGCCACTAGATATTCGACAACAAAGCCATGCCAAGAGAGAGAAAGACATAGGGCTGGGAGGATATATCATCACAAATATATTATCGCGATTAAAAATGGTGATCAGCTGTGGGCCTCAATCAAACATGGCGGAAATGTGCATTGAAGTGAAATTTGTTTTGCTAATGCACAGATATGCATGAAACCGGAGCTACACTGCCAGAACTTGTGGGGTCCATTGTAGCTCACATTTGGACAGGAACAGACGAAGAAGACAAGAAGAACGGGCAAGAACGTAAGCCAGGCGCACAGATACAAACAGAAAGAATGGCAGAAAGTGAAGCTGAGGGCAGCGAAAGCCATGACTGGGAATTATTTTCCAAAGAGAACGATATTAAGAAAAAAGGTCACTTGGCAGCTGTTTGGCTACTGTAAGAGTGACGTAGTGCAAATCAACCCAATATGCAGGGTATGTCAGCAGTCGGTGCCATTGACATCCACCAACCACAACAAATCTTTTTAATTATTTAAAGACATACCATCTGAGTGATTATGGAGAAAGCATGATTGTGCAAGTAGAGTCTGTAAAGCCTGTTGCCTGTTCAGCCACTACTCATAGCACAGCCACAAGACCAAAGCAGCAGTCTATCGTTTCATACCAGTCACCTTCATTATCTGCAATGTTAATTTTGTATGCTGTATACCTCAAAAACCTCAAGACTGTTAAATATTGCACTGTTTTATAATATATTTCTCCATTTGTCTGGTGACAATAGTTGACAGTGGAATTCATTCATTCGTCTACTAATCTTGCAGCTCTATTTCAAACAACTGTTCCATTGAATTGTATATGAATATGAATATGTATTGAGATTAATCATAAATGGATTATTCCGTGTTAGTTAATTTTGACAGACCTAAAAATAAGTACTTTTACATTTACAATCATTGAACAAACAATAACTGTCTGATCCACATCATAAGACATCTTTTAATATTATCAATACTCTTTCCTTTTCATGTCTGTTGTGTAAACAAAAACTTTTAATTTATTAAATTACAACAACACAAACCCCGATGTCTGTTCCATTCAACTGTGGCCCTATAAAAACACCTGGTTTGTTCTGCCTAAAATCCTGTCTATTTATGTCATATAACCGTATTATCTTTTGTCACAAACTGTGGTTGTGTACACAGCAGTGTTTAGATACTTGTACACTTGGGTTTGAATTGAATTAAATGTGTAATTAACGACTCGAATTACTGGAATGTGTAACTAGTTTTAGACTAAATAACTTCAATTCTTCTGTTGGATGTTTGTGATTTCTTAAATTTAAAATGGCAGTTATCATTTCAGAGATCTTTACATTAGTAAATGGATTAAAGTTAGGACAAACATGAAGTCAACCTGTACTGGGGTGTGAAATTATGAGATGGACCTTGTGATGAATTTTTATTAACTCCTTTGGCAAAGTTAGAGGGAAGAAGGAAGGAAAAGAAAGAGGGAAAAAAAAGATGCCTCGGGTTTAAAATGATGTAGGAATATAGATGGTAGATGGTTTTGTTTTTTTTCGGTGAATTCTCCATGCAAAACGCATTTAATTTAATGTGGATCAGGTGAAAGAGTGAGGGGGGGGGGGGTTCTTTGTACCGAGTTATTGATGTACAAACCAAAAATGAATTAATTGTTCTGGTTATTTTTTTTCTCCTTTTTTTGCAATTTTTTCTTTTAAACCCTTTCAGTAATTCAACTATCTGTAGCAAGTGAGATGTACAGAAAAATTATGAGGGAAAAAAATATTGGAAATTTTCCTAATGATAATTATGTTGTAAAGCAAGGACAGGCACACATTTTGGACACACTGACTTTTAAAATGTGACAGACAGGTCAACACAACTTGATGCATATAAAAACCCATATATATATATATATATATATATATATATATATTAGGGCTGTCAACTTTCCTCTTCAATTACATTCGAATTTCATTCCTTTTTTTTTAAAATTTGAATAATATTCGAATTTTTATGTTAAAATATAGCCTATTTATGCATTACTATAGGTTTACATGTAGGGCATGGGGTTATTATACTTTTGGCCAGTAGAGGGTGTTCCGATGTAATCAGTAAACATTCTATACCAGAAGTCAAGAGATGTTTGTTAGAAGTAGGCTAAATAATAAACATCAGGCAGAAAAAGAAAAGTTCAATTCTGAATTTTTCTTGAACTGTTTGTTGGGTTTTTTTTACCATCAAAATGCTCTGGTGTCAAAAGAATGGATAGGTTATGTGGTTCACCTTTATGTTTTCACAGAAGTAATATATCAACTATTAAATTCAACTTATTACTCAAAGTCCATCACATAGCCTAACTCCCGAACGAAATCTTTAAACCCAGACCCCTGTGATATATTGATCGGTCTCATGTCTTTACAAATAAATCGTGTCGGTGTGTCTGTTATCTTTCTTTGACATTCCGCCGATAAGCCCCGTGAAGAGGAGGCAGGCATGAACGAGGTGATGCGCGCCTGCTTGGGCTGAGGTTCAGCAGGCCTAGCGTTATCCGAAGTTAGCGCCACCTCGGCTAACTTGCCAGGGTTAACAGGGGTGCCCGCATGTTGCTGGTTGTAGTGTGATACTTCAATCGAGTCTGGCACAGCTTGCATATTACCGTGTCCTTGCTTGTTATTTTTCCCTTTTCTGAGGGAAAACCAAAGTATTTCCATACCACACTTCTGTTGTGCTCAGGAGTGGTAATCTCCGCCCGTGTATTCTCCTCGCTCGCCATGATCAAATTCTGATAACTGTTGCCTCGGCAACGCTATGATAACATTCAAGCATTGAAGTTACTCGATAACTCAACGTGAGATTATTTATACAGTCAGACTCAGACTCATGTGACAAAAACGAATAGAAGAACAGCAAAAATTACGTCATTACGTTGTCTTGAGGGGAAAAAACCCCAAAACAAAACATTCGACTAGTAATTCCTGCGTTCGAATTCTATTGTTTTTTTAATATTCAAATTATATTCGACTAGTGCAATTTGTTCCAACAGCCCTAATATATATATGTACACACACAACATACATACAGTGGTACTTCTGTCAATTTTTCATAATTAGTTAATTTAGCTAATTTGTTCCAAGGCCCCCCCAATACTACCCCCCTTTAAAACTTATAAAAATGGACTGATTTTGTATGAAATGTGTTAAAAGAAAATGTGATTTAGATTTTAGCCTGTCCAGGCTAACACCAGCTGTTAGTGTAGATCCAACCCACCCCCCCCCCCCAACACACACACAAACCCGGGGTTTTAACTGTGAGAGCATGGCTACTGTCTGATCTGAATATTGTTAGCCCATCCAGGCGAATGGCGGTGTCCGGGGTAGAATAGTTGAGCCATGTCCGGGTGAGAATGAGGATGCAGCAGTCTGGCGTATCATGTTTGGCATTTACATCCAGCTTCAGGTAGTCCAGTTTGTTTTCCAGTGAGCGTACGTTGGCAAGCAGAATGGCTTAGCTCTTAGCTTAGCTGAAAATCCACCGCGACAGTCGTGCTTCTCCCTCCTCTGATGTCGGCCTCTGTGGGAGGCAGACACCACTGCTCTGTCGCGTCTCCAGGCTTGTGGAGTCCAAGTTTTTAACAATTTTTCTTAAACTGATGATAGTCTTCCGCTCATATACTCTTCTCACACAGTTCGGCTGAAATTTTGATACTAAAAGCGCTGGTCTACTTTGAGAAATTACCGTTAAAGTGGCTGTGTTACCGGGAGTCACAACAGCTGATGAATGAGGGTCAAAGGCTAATGAAAAGCATCATGGGTAGCTCCCTCATAGCCAATGGGATGCTACGTACAGTACGTACTAGGGATGTGACTTTTGGTCCAAAACACCATTTGATATTCGCTAGAAACTTTTTGAATATTATTCGAAAATCAAACGCGTTTCCACCTCTCCTCCCATGTGCGCCTCCACACCCAAACACTGTATTTACTGAATAACCATCAATATTTCAAATCACACAAAACATGTTGATCTGCGCTGCAATTCATCTCATCTTCTGCATGAAACAAGTAAGGCTTTTAATTTTGAAATCGTAATATCTCAGCCAACGCTATATTTCATTAAACTGTCCAGGCGGAACCGGGTGAAACAGCTGATTTCAGCTGCAATGTTGAATGGGTTTACAACAATAGTGTTGTGTTGAAGTCTTTCCCATGGGGATGGGGTGCTTTCAGGTGGTTGTGCATGGTAGTGGTTGAATTATGGTATGCTAGCTTTACATGGCAGAGATTGTATTCCTCTTAATTTTGCCTTATCAATGTAAAGGAGGATCATACAGAGCTTTTGCTAGTTCGCTGCATTGTTGCCAACTATCGCATGCGACAAAACATCTGTTATTGTTTACTGTATACTGTATTTTCTATCATCTACTTTACGATAGCAGCACCTGGTAGAATTAGGGCAATTACTCACTCGTATAGGGACTCATTTGTTTTTTTAATGTTCAAACACAATGCTACGCTGAAAGATCGGGGAAAACGCGGAAGTTCACCAAAATTAAACGGAAGAAGAAGATGATGGTGGATGAAGACAAAGTTAAAGTTGCTGAAGAGATCAGTGTGAAAATGTACGTTTCCCTTCATCTTTTTTAAACACTTGATGTAATCTGCTACGATATCACAGAAGAGCAGCATAGGTACGTCGTTAAGTTTAGCATGCTAGTAACTTTGATTTACAAGAGCTTGTCTTCTGTTTTATTTTGGTGAACTTCAGTTTTGTTGTGGGGTGAATTTGTAGCATTTTTCTTTTGCATTTGTTTTGCTTCATTTCTGTTATTGGGGCATTTTTCTCTTGCAGTGTACTTCTGTTGCATTAGTTTTATATTTTTGGTTGTTTATCTTTCTTGTGTTTGCAGTGTTTTGTAGATGCGGCGTGTTTGTTACTGCCGGACACCGTAGTCAATACGGCATTCTTTCCAAGTGAAATGCCATACAAGTAATGCATTCGAAATTAATATTCTATATTCAAGCGTGTCTAGAAAATTTGAAAATCGTGTCCCATCCCAAGTATTTACGTAAATTATGTAGTTACCTATAGTAATGTACTGTATGTGGCTCTCACGTTTGAGTGTGGCTGTCTGTGCCATGGCTGATGTCTCTGTCATCTGTTCAGCACTTGGTTCCTCTTCATCTTTTTGCCATTCCCTTATAGTCGCCAGAGTACTCTCGTGTTTCTCTATCAAGCAAAGGCATTTCAGACATATGCGAGAGAGCTTTTATGGATCATCTGACACATTAAGACCAAGTTCTGCAAGTTGCTGGTCTACCTGTTTTCCATAGTTACTGGAAGTTACTTCAGTTAAACGAGTAAGTATGTGCCCATTCCTTGTCCAACAGTGACCCATAGTGTGGACTTGTTTTTATTGACTTTACTGCAGATGGTTCAGAGCAGTACAAGTCTGATCAAAGGAAGTGACTGTCAAGTCACTATATGTACTGCACCACCTGGTGGTGAAATACACGTCATTACAGGTCAAAGGTCAAATGAATGAGGCAGTTTAAAAAGACCAACTGGCCAGATGTGGCTCGCAGGCCCAAGTTTACCCACCCCTGGTGTAAAGGTCATGAGGTCATTTGTTTGATAGCTTTTGCTGTAACAGGGAAGTTATTTTCCAACTTCCTTTGATTATCCTGTGAATGCAAATATTTAGTGAAATATAAGCCTGCCGTTTGTGAATGACACTGTCTGACGTGTGTCTAATGAATGTTCATCCTCAGAAGTCCAGACCAATGATGGACAGAGGAAGTCCTCCTTCAATGGAGAGCTGAATGGGTTACTGGGAGCAGCAAGGATTCTGGGAAACAGCGACCGCAGTGCCATGACCGACTCCACCAGACCCATCTCCCAAGACATGAGCAGCACACAGGACATTCAGATACTGTGAGGACACACACACACACACACGCATGCACACAGAGGTGCCATGAACTTCACCTGTCGGTGAAAACAGACCAACACACCAGACCGATAGTAATACTAGAAAAACAACAGAAATATAATTGGGCTGATATACACTCTATCACTCGTTTAAACAGAAGAAAAAACAGGAATATTACATTCAATGTGGGCTGTGTAATTCCAGCTGCCTTTCTGGGGACGATGGGTCCACCTGCATCCCCATCACCTCCAACAACGTCGAGATAGTGGCAAGTCAAGACTCCAGCATCAACAGCAAAGCACGAGGCAGCAACAAGGTGAGGACACAAACCTGGTCATCCTGTGGGCTTATTCAGCCTGGAAAGTATTATATAGAAATTTTTTTACAGTGATATTTTGTACTGTCAAATGATACAAAGTTTGTAATTTAATTAATCACAAGGATTGTTTTGGATTAATTTAAATTAATTTTTAATCTTAAACATTTTTAATCTGTAATTGTGTTTAATTTTATATGAACAGACTCCATAAAGAAGTGAATATATCTGCACTGAATGTGTTTGTTGTAAGCTAGGCAATGCATTAGCCTTGTGCTAGCATTAGCCTAGTGCTAACAAAATCCACAACTTAATGTATGCTTCACATTAATATGCTATTTTCATCTGTAAGTGCTTCAGTGAAAATAGAACTTGAACAAACTTGTACTCAAACTTCCCACAAAATACACAAAAATACAAATAAACAAAAATGCAGATTAAAAAAAAGTTAAAATTCAAAATTCATTTTTTATTTTTCTTATTTATTTCGTGTGTGCTTTTTTGTGTGCTTTCCTATATTTTCTGCTGTAAACACTTGAATTTCTCCTGTGGGAGACTAATAAAGGATTATCTTATCTTATCTAAAAAAAAATGAAGGCAAAAATGTGGTGAAAAATCCCAAATATTTTGTAAACTCTTCTAAAATACAGAAAAAAACAACAAAAGATTTGATAAAATATCCAAGATATTTGCAAAAATATGAATACATAAGCAGCATAATAAAAATATTAACACAATTCAATAGAACAGTTGCTTACATTTGCTTTATTGAAACTATTGAAGATGTTGAATAAGCATGTTAATTTTATATATCTTCAGATTTTGGATATTTTATCACATTTTTGGTATTTTAGAAGAGTTTTTGAATACATTTTGGATTTTTCACAGCTTTTTGTATTAGTTTATTCATTTTTTGTCCATTTTAGTGGATTTTAGCATGTTTGGTATTTTTTTTTCTCTGTATATTTTTTGTTTCTTTGTGTATTTTATGAGAAATGTAAGTAATGAAAAGACCAACCCAGAGACAGAACAGTTGACTGACGTAGTGTTTTGCTGTTTTTTCCCCCTAATCAAGCACTTTCAGATTAAAATACAACATTAACGTGAAGCATATAGTATGTTAGTCAAAGATTCTGCTAGTACCAGGCTATTGCTAGCACCAGGCTAATGCAGCTCCTAGCTTGTGACAAACATGTTAAGTGCAGATATATTCACTTCTTTATTGAGTGTTTGGTCATGAAAAATTAAACATTATTAATACAGATTTAAAATGAGTATTTAATTTGGTTAAGCGAAATTAATCCAAACCAGTCCCCTGATTAATTTGAGAAAAAGTTTTATTTGACAGCACTAATAATTTGTTAATTCTTATTGATTATTAACTTTTTGTACACTTTTTTTTTTTTTTTTTTTTTGCTCATTTAGGTGAAAATTCAGCCAGTTGCCAAGTATGACTGGGAACACAAGTATCACTATGGACGCCTCATTGCTGTGTCCAATTCCTTTCTGGCTTATGCCATTCGAGGTGAGATGTAAAGAGGTTGAACCTATAAACTTAATTTTCAGTGTGGTGCAGAGCAGTGGGTTAACTAGTAGCACGAGCGTCATTCCTATAAAAGCAGCTTATGATCAGAAAGGGTCAAATAAGTGTCACAATGTGACGTTGACTTTGGCTACTCATGTTTTCTTCTGTCAATTTTCTCAGGGTATGAGGCAGCGGCTCTGCATCCACATCTGAACTAGTTGTCCACACATAGAGAGTGTTTAGGGCCAATAGTTTGAATTTAAACAATGAGTTGACTATTAATAAATTGTCAATAAGAATTTTCTGGATTAAATTTCATGGTTAGCGGAGTTTTTCCAATTTTGTGTGGACAGTACGAGCTCTGCTTCAGTGCGGTCGAATATTGGGTCTTGGCCTGTCCACACCTGTCTACATCTGTCCACATCTGTCTACCCCTGTCCACTCCTGTCCACATCTGTCTAGCCCTGTCCACTCCTTGCTACATCTGTCTACCCCTGTGTACCCCTGTCCACTCCTGTCCACACCTGTCTCCCGCTGTCGAAACCTGTCTTCCCCTGTCCACTCATACCCACACCCTTCTCCCCCTGTCCACTCCTGCCTACACCCATCTACCCCTACCCAAACCTGTCCATGCCTGTCTACACCTGTCTACATAGGCGTGCACAGATAGCTGCTTGGTGATGCTACAGCACTTGCCCCTTTGCCCTTTATCAATGAAAGTGCCCTTTTGAAACTACTGGGTTTTTTTCTGGTTTGTTTTAATGATGATGATGATTAACACTTTAGTGGGGCTGTGTTGAAAAGCTCTTTTAGAAAAGCTGCACGATTAAAAGCTACTGGAAAAAAAAAAATCCCCGGTAATGGGCCACCTTCTCACACACTTCCAACTTCTATCTCTCTTCCTTTGTCATCTGAACTTGCGCGCAGTTCATCCAATGAAAAGCACTGTAGCTGCAGCAGCAGCTGAGCAGCTGGAAGCTGTCTTTAGCTGCTAGGAACAGACATGGACAGGAGGGGGGCAGGACTAAGGTCCGCAGCTCCAGATGTCATTGAAAAAATAAATGAGTGTAAACTTGTGACTGTCAGTTCTGCCCAGTATCTCATAAAATTATAGTATTAAAAGTAACATGCACACAGTTACTGATAGGAACACATTGTGTTTGCAGTTCAGTGATATTTACATAATACTGTCCATGGAACCAAAGGCCACCACAACAGTCTGCTTTTTCACATGTTGGATTTGGTCATGTTTGAAGGCCGCAGGAGGAGCTGACAAGTACTTCTGCAGTGTTCACGAGGTTCTGCCGTGCATCTCCCAGAAGTCATTGCATCAGGAAATCCATGGCCCCAAAGAAGAGAAAATCTTTGGCTGGGCAGGAAAGAAACAAGACTACAAGGAGGATTTAGTCAAATCTGGACAAATTTGTAACTAGCCTGATTCCAACAAGACTGACATTAGAACAGTGAGGGAATATGAATGCCATAGGTTACAAAGCTATAGATGCTGTCAATATAGGTATTATTAGGTTGAGAAGGGTGTAGAGTGGAGTTTTGGGTATCTCCAGAAAGGATTTCCAAATTGCAGAATAACATTTTGACAACTTGCAATGTTGCAGAAAACTGACAAAGTATATGAACCACTGTCTACCATCCCTGCCAGAAATATAGAAATTGTTCTAGTTCCTCATCTAACCCCTGCCGGGTTTCTGCATGTTTTTTACCATTAAGTCATTGAATAGATTTAGTGAAAATTAAGGCTTTAGATTACATAAAAAATTTATTAAATTCAATGTCCAGAGGCATACAAAAATGAAATAGACTTGAAGAGGATAAAACCCCCCATTGTTCTACAGAATTTATTTGGATGATATAAGCATCGAAGTGTTGGAGTCAGCTTTCTGTTCTGCTGTTTTCTTTCAGGAGCCAACAACCATGCGATGATCCGTGTGCTGAGCCTGAATTTTGCAGAGCGCTCTTTATTAAAAGGTTTCACCGGTGCCATCACAGACCTGGCCTTCGCACATTTGGACTCTTCTCTGCTGGGATGTGTGGATGAAGCCGGAAACCTGATGGTGTGGCAGATCACCTGCACAGGCAACAAGATCCTGTATCCTGTCCAATGACATTGGCCTGCCCATACATGGGGTCCATATTTAGGATTTTTCTTGTATCTGTTTTGGCCTGTTGTGTTAGACAATATGTTCTGTATTCCCTGTTATGGTTTACTGACAATTGAAGGAAAAAAAGAAGAGAAAAGGGGAGGAAATGAAAAGGAGAAAAAAGAACAGGGAAAAAAAGAAAGGAGAGAAGTGGGCAAAAAAACAGGGAAGGTATACATTTGGTTGTAGTAAATATAAATAATATAAAATATACATAAAATAGAAAGCTAGGGGAGAGCCAGTGCTCCCATTTCCATGCATCAGTCTATTAACTATTTCTCTTGCCATTGGAAAAAATTAAGTCGCTAAAACTCAAGACATTGACATTTTACAGATTTATTGGGTCATTGTGGTCATTTAACTCCTGCCTGGTATAGGTGTGCAAGAGAAACCAAAATTATAATATACAGTAAATTATAAATGATAGCTAGATTTTGAAAAATCTGGATAAGAGCTGTGTAAAATGAACAAAGGACTGACCCCCTGCGTATTTTCTGACCCGTTTTTTCCCCCGGTTGTGACCTTTTGTCAACACATATAAGATGGTTTTTGATTTAAACCCTGAGCCTATACTAGTCTGTCTGGACATTTCTTATTTTGATGAACCACAGTGCTCTGGAAAAAAGGACAAACAGACTCAGTCATAATATATTTTCAAACCTTTTACTGAGACAAAATGGCAGATCAACTTAGGCTTTTGGGTTAAAAGCCTAAGTTGTTTTGGGTTTTATATATATATATATATATATATATATATATATATATATATATATATATATATATATATATATATATATATATATATATATATACACACACACACACGCATAAATAAAATCAGCTTAGGTCTGTATTGGTCATTGGCACGGATGATGTAAAAAACAAAAGATTCAAATCCATATGTTAGATTAGATCAATAATGATTTAGGAGCTTCAGGTGGATAGGAACAGGGAAGGTTTCAAACCTACAGGATCAGGGATGGAAAGTCCTGCTCCACAATCCAGTGGTAGTAGTTCCAACCGCTGACTGACCCCACCCCTTTTAATGAGCACAGCCCCTCCCCCTCCAGGTTGACTCATCATGAGTGGAATCAGCTGTTATAGTGAACAGGTAGAACCCACAGGTGACAGGACCTGGGCTTTGACACGTCTGGTTATCAGTTCTTCATTTTTATCTAGGTCTGCAATTTTATCGACATTTGAAATTTTAGCGCTGTTCCATAACTTTGTCACTTTTAGATTTTAGACTGTACTACAGAACCAGTAGATCATCACAGGCTCCTCTTCTGTGATTGTTCCTCCTCAGTTTTGGGCCTCAGGAACAACAGGCATGTGCTCTGCTTTACCCTTAACAGACATTTTGAACAGAGATCAGATGGTGGTTCACATTCGTCGGCCAGATGACACGCTGCTGAGTTCCCACCGCCGCCTGATCTGGTGCCCGTTTATCCTGGATGACAACGAGGAAAACCAGGATGACAGCAGCCAGACATTAGCCCTCCTGCACGAAGACAGGGTCGGTACCATCAATAATACCATATAATAATAATAATTTTATATATATAAAAACCCGCAACTGACTGCTTTTTTAACTAAACCGCCCGAGGCTCGGACCACAGTAAATATAGTTGAAAAGAATGGACCTCACCCGCTTCTTGACCCACAATTTGAAAATGTAATCAACGGTCTTTATGAACATCAAACGACCTTACTCGACACCTGCATTTATTTCCGTTTTGAAATCCGATGTCATTGGGGTCGGCAACCTGTAACACACTAAGATCCATGTGAACCCAGTTTCCATGGAAAAGAAAATACTGGGAGCTGCTCATCATCTTTAAAAATCTCAGCGAATGTGTCCCAAACCGTAACTTCCGGAGCTTCCACTCTCCCAACTTGACTTTCTCTCTTGCTCCCCCATACTGTAGGATACTTCTGACGTGATGGTTCACTTGGTGACTGTTGGCTCACTGGGTGATTGTGTGACTGTTTTTGTTCAGGCTGAGGTTTGGGACCTTGAAGTGTTGCGAACCAACAACAGCAGTTGGCCTGTGGATGCAAATGACCTGAAAGAAGGACTGATCACTATCAAAGGACATACACAGGTAATACACAAACTTTATACACTAGGGCAGCGTTCTCCAATAGGCGGCCCATGGGCCACTTCCGGCCCGCGAGAGGAAACTGACTGGCCCACACCAACTTGTGAGCAAAAAGCTTATTTTTGGAAATATTGTAACGCTGTGACATTAGCGCGCCGTCATCTCTGCCCCGCGTGTGTTTTCTTTTTTCTCGTCTTTTTTTTTTTTTTCTCGTCTTTTTTAGAGTGTGTGAAGCGCGGCTCTCCTGCAACATATGTTTAAACTGGACATTGTCATCTGGACCTTGCCACACTACTCAGCCATTACCCCATATGGTGGGCATCTGGAGGTGTGCACAAACACGCGTGTGCACACACACACACCCACACACACCTGCTGCAGAACCGGACCTCTGTTATGTACCATTGACTTCAGCACTGGTCCCCAACCCCCAGGCCGATTCGTGGGTCACTTGGTAACGGGCCTCCGACCGCCTAATAATTACTTAATTCATTCATTATTTCTCTTGTATTTATTATTCGAGTCTGAACAATCTTTTATTTTGAAAAATGGCCGGATTCTGTCGGTTACATCTGTCACTTGAATGTCAAAAATGTAACGCACATGTTAGCAAAGTCAGCAAAAACAGATGTCGTTGGAAAGTTTCTTTTCGAAGAGGAAAAGGCCACTGAAGAGACAGAAGAAGAGCCTCCAACTACCAAGAAAAGGAAAGTTTTTAACAGACAATACCAGGAGTTGGACTTGAAATATGGACTTATCATGACAGGTGTTTCCCAAATATCAGACTCTGTATAATTTGCAATCTATGTAACCGCCCCCGGTCCGTGGTAAAATTGTCAAACGTTGACCGGTCCGCCGTAATAAAAAGGTTGGGGACCACTGGACTACAGGACAGACATTCATTCATTGTTTTGGGTTTTTCTTCTGTTTGTGTTCATGTATGGAGGATAATTGGTGCCATTGTTTATATGAGTTAATTTCATTTCAGTTTGATGTATGTTCCATGTAAATATTGTAGATTGTGTGTTAATTAAATAATGTGGTAATTGGTATGGTCATGGGTGGAGCTTAGGGATATACGTGACCCTCCACCACGAAACCAGGCATAAGTCGCGCTGAGCCGTTCAGAGCTACAGCCAAATTTAGGCTGGAAGGTGATTTGTTATTTGTGTTTACACCTTATCAAAAAACGGTACCTTAACACCTCTATGTTCAGTTCCTGTGGTCATTACATTGAAATCCAATCAATAAAGGTGTTTATTGAGTCAATTATTTAAGCGGTGACAAAAGTTTAAGGATTGCGGAGCAAAGACAAAGACGACTTCCACCTCTTTTCGCCGAACAAACCGATCTCCGTTCCGTGCGTAAACATCCAAGTGTTCGGTACGAGGAAAAAGCTTATATTGAATGCTCTTGTCCAATGGTGTAAGCCAAATGAGCACAACTAATAATGTTATAATGCACTACAAGTGCAGATTCTAGATTATCTGTATTGTCATTGGAGTGGGGCTGTTGTGGCGTCCTCCTCCCTGCCGCCGTGTGCCCCACAGGTGCTGTGGCCCTCGGCTTGGTGCCCAGGTCAGAATTTGGCCCTTGATGAAATCTATTTGGGGAACCCTGCAGTAGGGCATTAATGACTTGAGTCTTTTTCAAGTCGACTTATCTGACAATAAAGTAGGAGTCGCGTTGACAGGTCATGATGATGTCGTCACATTGTCAGTGGAGAAACATCACAGATTTTAACCGCAACAAAACAAAGCAAAACAAAACAAAGGCTAAAGTTAGCAAAGAGTTTTCTGTGAAATTTAACTGAACAACATCAGTAGGTGAACATATGTCTGCATTTAGTCTGGACCCACAGCTCTAAAACTGGACTGTCCACATGTCTGTCACACATCCTCACTTTTTATATTGCGTGTAAAAAGTTTAAGGCCAACCAGATGAACACAACACTGTCCATATCATGTGTTGGGAGGAAAAAAGAGCGTGTTGTCATAATGCGGGTTGTCTGCGCTGTTTATCACACAGGTTAGCTAGCGGATACTGCTCGTATCATTCACATTAGCTGATACCTCTTCAGACACCGTGCCATTTTTTTTCATCTAAAGTGAAGTATTTTCCACACATGTGATGTGTGTCTGTCACTCTTGTTTTCTTAGCCCACCACACCTGCAGGTGTCTTGTTTATGTACCGAGAGAAAGAGGGAGAAGAGAGAGAGAGAGAGAGGGGCAGGGGTAACATGTGACTTTTTACTTAATGCACTATTATACACAGAGGTTATACACAGAGGTAATACACACACTTTATACTACAGGTAAGATTGGGCCCAAAAAATCCAGCCTAACCCGACCCAGGCACGCGGGTATTAAAGCCCGACCCAGCCCGAGCTCGACCAATTAACTTGATTTGCAGGCCCGAGCCCGAATCAAACCCGAAATTCCATATTTTATTTCTGTCTTTTGTCACGAAATCTAGAGTAATTTAACATAATATATAAATAAGCAAGCTAGATAAAATACAACAACTACAAATACAGCTGTTTAATTGCCTGGTCAGCATCGAGGTGCCAGTGTTTTTGCTCTCGTATGAAAGCAAACGCAAGTTTCTTTTGCATTTTCAGCAATCAATTTGAAGCTTTTCCACACCTCACTCTTATTGGTGCGTGTTTGTCTTTTCAGTTCCCCTGTCTTTAGTTTATCCTTGATTTCTTGCTGCTCCATATCGGGACCAGGGCAACATAGATGCGGATTGCGGACTTGCGGAGGGGAAGATTATTAAGAGTTCACGTGTGCAGAGCGTGCTCTGGCTCTGTGGCTCCTGTTTAGTTGTTAAATCGCAGTTACCTTACAGCGCCTTCTCTGTTTTATCCAAAGTATTTATTTCTAACAAGTATTCCTTAGTTTAGTATCCACATTCGTTTTAGTATACATTTATTTATATATATATATATATATATATATATATATATATATATATAAAATTTTTAATTCAGCGAGAGAGAAGCCCGATCCGGGCTACTTTATACACACAGGACAGGTTATACACACACTTTATACACACGGGTAATACACACACTTTATATACATGAGTAATACACACACTTTATACACACTCGTAATACACAAACTTTATACACACAGGTAATACAACCACTTTATACACACAGGTAATACACACACTTTATACACACAGGTAATACACACAGGTTATACGTAAGGGATAGTGTATTGCCCATGAGTTACCATCAGAAAAGTATTCCCTGACAGGGCCGAACAGCACCCTGACACTGAAGGCGGAGAGGTGTTGTTCCGCGCGAATAGGGGAATATTTTTTGATAGTAACTCATGGGCAATACATTATCCCGCTTATTTTACAGGTTATTACAGCTTACTAGTGCTACTACTCTAACAGATTGGATAAAATAGCCGTTACAACGTAGCGAGTATTTCATTTCAAAGTGGCCGAACTACCTGCGGAGTGATATGGTAACATGAATCTGAAGTGACAAAACTCGCTGCCATTGGCAGCGGGCGTTAACGGCGTAGAGGGCGGTTATAAAAAAAAAATAAATCCGCTCGCTGACGGCTGCGAACGTCAATTCAAAGTGAATGGAGGCTGTCACAACGTTCTAGGGGAACGTAGAATAAATCTGTGTTAATTGTGACAGACGTAATTACGTAATGTGGCAAGATTTACTACGAAATGTGTTGTGACACTTCATTACAAACCGAAATGAGAAAGTTCTTACATTTTGGATGTTTATAACAAAATGCGGTGATATTATAAAATGTTGCTCAACAGGGTCAGAGGAAAAGTGGCTGGTGTTTGTGTTGGTTTTATATGGAAGTTTTTATTAACGGTGGCTGTGATGCTAATATAATGGTTTCAGGGAGTCAGTGAAGGAGCTCTGTCTCCAGATGGGACGGTGTTAGCCACAGCCAGTCATGATGGATACATCAAGTTCTGGCAAATTTACATTGAAGGAGGACAAGACAAACCAAGGTCAGTGAGAAGAACATGTTTGTGTATGTGCTTAGAGGCAGTGGAGTAAAGTTTCTGTACCTGGAAAAAATGACTTAACTCTTCTGTATGTGCTTCTTCTGTTACTGTTCTTCTGTTCCTGTTTTTCTTCTCTTCTTCTGTTGCTGTTCCTCTTCTTCTTCATTTCCTGTTCACTCCAGATGTCTTCATGAACTGCGGCCTCATGGAGGACGTCCTCTGTCCTGCCTTCTTTTCTGTGACAACCACAAGAGGCAGGACCCAGAGTGAGTACACACACACACACACACACACACACACACACACACACACACACATGCACGCACATGGTTTAACTTCAATTTGTTCTTCTGTGAAATGGGTTATTTTAGTATCTATTACCTTTCCATCAGTTTAGATCCAATAATACTGGAAAATACTAAAACAAAAAATGAATAAACTCATGCTATGTTGACACGGCACAGGGGACTCAGTGTGGCTGTGGCTCAGTTGGTAGAGTGGGTCATCCATTGACTAATGGGTCAGTGGTTGGCATCCCGGCTCTGGCTGGCTGTCGAAGTGTCCTTGGGCAAGACACTGAACCCTGACTTAGGCTCCCAGTAGGACTGACAGAACCATAGAATCCTACTGATGTATGAGTGTCTGTGAATGTGCGGCTAATGTAAAGCACTTTGAGCATCATGAAGGTGGAAAAGACCTATCCAAGTGCAGTCCATTTACCATTTACACAGCAGGTCTTGCTGCAGAATTTAATTATTTTTTGGTGAAATCTGTTTTTTGTGTGTGTGCGCACGTGGTTGCATTTGTGCATGTGCACGCTTGTTCATGGTCCATGTTGCTTCTATCAGTCTTGAGTGTGAACAGAATGAGACCCACATGTCCAAAGGGCTACAACATAATGACGAATGAGGAAATGCGGTTGCTATGGGCAATAGCGTAGTATCAACATACAGGAAAAAGATGTATAAATCAAGATTTAAAACAATAAATTTATAAGGTGGAAGCAAAAACAGGAGAAGTTAAACGTACTGTGGAAGTGGCATTACAGCCACAAGAATGCCCGAAACTTCTCACTTTTCTTGACTCAGCAGCGCGAGTTTCCTTTATTTACTCGGATACATAAAACCACCTTGGCAGCACGCATGACCCATATATAATGTCTCACTCCACCTACGCTCTTAAAGATGCCGTGACTATTATGCAAAGCACAACAGTAAACTCAATGTACCAACAATAAAAGGCATAACAGAACCCATGTTGTGCCTTCACACACACACTCATACACCAGTAGGTTTCTAAGGTCTAAGGTCAGTCCTACTGAGGGCCTCACATGCTCCCTCTGGTGGTGGTAAACTACATATGTAGCCACATATGTGGGGCCCTGGGGCAGACTGACGGAAGCGTGGCTGCCATTTCTTGCCTACGGCCCCTCTGACCACCACCAAACATTCATACGCCAGTGTGAGTAAAGTGTCTTGCCCAACGACACAACGGACTGACTAGGACAGAGCGGGAATCAAACCGCCAACCCTTCAGTCAATGGACGACCCGCTCTCCCAACTGAGCCATGGTCGTCCCATGTATATATCACTGTGCTTTAAGAGCACTACAGTACTGAGTGTGAAGGGATTTGAAGAAGATCAGCAACATGAAAGTTACAAATTATCAAATTTCACTGTTACCCAGTGGCCCCGCCCCTCTGGACCTGCATGCAGTTAGTTCACTATCTGGTTTTGGGCACAAGTTATTACACAGTGGAAGAAGCTCCTTTAATAGATATGAACAGTTTTACTTAAAGTTCAGTAGAAGTTCAGCCTGATAACTGAAAATACTGTAGTGCTAAAGGTCAACGTGTGGGGTTAAAGTTCAACCTTTGAATAGTCACATGTTTACGTGTATATGAGAATTGTAAATGTATTAAACTTGTGGTACACATAAAATATTGTGTTTCTGGGTCTTAACGTTTGTTGTCAATCACATTAATAACTGGAAAGCTTGGATAAATGTGACATAGCCATTCAGCAGCAATAAATCAGATTTGGGAACATTTACCTCCAGTGTGAATGTAATCTAAGACACAAAATGAAATTGGTCCTATTTTTAGGACCAAATCCACAGATGTCTGACCTATTTGTTAAATGATTTTATATAAATGGGGTGGCTGTGGCTCAGGTGGCAGAGTGGGTCGCCCAACAACCGAGAGGTTGGCGGTTCGCGTCCCAGCTCTGGCTGTCCACATGTTGAAGTGTCCTTGGGCTAATAAAACCTTAGAAACCTACTGGTGTGTGTGTGAAGCTAATGTAAAGCGCCTTGAGCACCATGAACGTGGAAAAGCGCTATATATTTATAAAGTTCCTTTGCGTTTTTGTTTTTTCTTTAGAGTTCCTTTCTGGCGTTTCCTCATAACTGGAGCTGATCAGAACCAGGAGTTGAAGATGTGGTGTACAGTTTCCTGGACGTGTCTACAGACCATCAGGTGATTGTTTTCATCTTTTTAAACAGGGCTCCACGTAGGGTTTGGTACTGAAAGGGTTTCATTCGACGGCCTTTAAGACACTTTGACTTTTAATTTAGATTTTCTTTTTATTTCATATATTTTCAGTTAAAATTTCAGCTCAGTGAAATGCTTTCACCCCTTAATGCCTGAATTTAATAAGCACATAAAAAAAGTAGGGATGTCAAAACCAGCGTATTAACTCACATTAATCTGATTGATTAATCTGACTTGAATTTTTAAGACAATTAAATGGAACAGTTGTTTAGTCTTCAACTGTTGAATATACATGTTAATTGCACATGTATTGATATTTTTGCTTATGTTTTGGATATTTTAGCACATTTGGTTTTTTTTTCTTATTATGGAAGAGTTTTTGAATATGTTTTGGATTTTCCTGAGTTTTTTTTGTGTTACTATTTTTTTTTATTTTAACATGTTTTTTGTTAAAATAATTTTTTGAAATAAAATATTTTTTTTTTAAATAACCTCCACAATTTTGTGTTTCTTTGTATAATTTGTGGGACATTGGAGTACAAAAAAAGAGAAACTGAGACAGAACAGTTGACCGACAGTGTTTTAATTGAAATTAATCCAAAGTAACCCTGTGATTAATTGGATTAAAAATGTTTATCATTTGACAGCCCTAAAAACAGGAAAGGTAAAATAAGTGGAGATGATTAATTTGATTGCAGCACATCTAATATAGTTTTGCTATGTTGCATATTTGTGACAGTAGGTGTTAAGAGGTTAAGCACAAGCATTTTCTTGTAGAACTGTGGTCCAAATAAATAACTTGACAAGATTGTTGGTTAATTGTATAAAATCAACATTGTCAACATTGACAGCAATTTATATACAAAAAAAAAGTAACACGAGAGTTAAATGTCATGTGGTTAAAATACTTGGATGCACCTAACTTTGGTCTGGTCCATATAATAAGTTGGGCGCACCAGTGCAAAAAGTTAGTCTAGAAGGTTCCATCATGTCCTTACCTTACAGTCCATGTTTTCTCTGGTGTAAATAAATAAAGGGTTCCTTCGTATTTATTTTATGAATTAACTGCACTGTTGGCTTTGCACTTAATTTAATTGTACAATGTGCAGTGATGATAAAGGTTATTATTCTTCTCCTTCAGGTTCTCCCCAGATCCCTTTAACTCATCAGTTCTGCCCAGTCTGAAGGCCAGTCTGGACCTTTGTGCAGAGTATCTGATCCTCACTGATGTACAGAGGAAGGTATGGTCACTTTATTAACAAATGTTATTTGTCCAAGTGATGGTAGTTTCTGCATAATTTCACTGTTCGGCCACTCATCATGAATATAAACACAACAGACATTTAAACAAGTCCAGTTTTCAGTGATTTAATTAGTTAAGAGCTCAGTGTGCCTTTATATTTGTAGGCATGTAGCACCCTATAACATAACTGATTTGATTTGATTTGAATGATTTATTTCGAACATGTGCAAAGTGCAACAATAATCAATACAGCAATAATAATAATAATGACATGTCCGAAAAGGAGTAGGATGAAGCATAAGCTTATTTAATCCTACCCCTTCTTCACTTCCTCAACAACCTAAATACATCATGTAGTAATATAGTGCATAGTACAAAAAAGATGATAAATAAAATAATAACAATAACAATGATAACAATACCAATAATCAATAACTGAAGTACTAAACATAGACATATATACAAAAAACAATTAAAAACAAATGAGCAGATAGGAAAGTAGGTAACAAATAGAGTTTTTTTGTTGTTTATTGTTTTCTTTTTTCCTCCTTTCCTTCTTCTTCTTTTCCCATTTTTCTTTCCTTTTTCAAATTTTTTTGCATTTTGCTCTTATTTTTTATTTTTTTATTTTATTTATTTTATTTTATTTTTCTATTCATTCACTTATTTTATTCATGTATTTATTCATTTATTTATTTTTTTATATCTTTTAACCCCACTGAGGGGGAGTCAACAGTGCTCGAGATCAGTGCATATTCCAGTCTGGCAGCCATATACTATACTATTT
The DNA here is from genome assembly GCA_020466265.1 of Siphamia tubifer. Classification (NCBI taxonomy): domain Eukaryota; kingdom Metazoa; phylum Chordata; class Actinopteri; order Kurtiformes; family Apogonidae; genus Siphamia; species Siphamia tubifer. Next base: position 40,383,687 of record CM035788.1, read on the forward strand.
AGTGCATGTGTGTGACCATCATCGGTTCTCCCCGAAAGCTGAGCAGACATCCCCCATTAGAACTCTCCCTTACAAGCCAGTGAGGGCAGTGCTACACCTCAGTGATGTGCGGAGGAAACAAAGACTAGACAGGACGGACAGGACGAACGGGGACAGAAACCAACAGGCGGTGCTATTGTAATTAAAGACTGCAAGATGATGTGTTATTCCCAACCACCAACTGTCCTTCAATAAAAAAAAAAGAAAAATAAATAAGTAGATCAGAAAAAGAGGAGAAAACCAAACCAGCACAAAAGGAGAAACAAAAAACAAAACAAAAACAAACAAAAAAAAAATTTAAACAATCGGCACCGAGCACCACAACCGTGGATGTCCTGATAGTACAAAATAGAATGCAATGTAATAGAATAGGCCAGAAGAGGACACCAGTGCAGAAGAAAATGAGTTTAGTGTAGAGATTGTGGAGAGATTCTCAGCACATTCTGGCGAGTCCCATCATTCGTTGAAATGGGACTCAGTAGTAGCTGGCGAGAGCCGATCAAACATGCAAGTGTGAAAGACCCCGAAGCCCAGAACAGCAATCACGACAAGGCAGGGCCAAGTCAACAGGGCAACCCCCACCTCGGGCCGCAGGAGCCACAGGACGCCACTCCCAGAGAGCCACTGTGAACGACACAAACCCGGAGAACAAGAGGGAGCAGCTACAGACCCCCCCCAGCGCACCAAGACCGACCCAGGCGGCCCGGGGCACGACGACCCACCCGCCACCCCAACCTCGCCCACCCCAGCCCCCGCCCCCCCCCCCCCACCCCACCACCCGACCCGCCCAGCCGAACCACCCACCCCCCCCGCCCACCCCCGAGGGGGCCAACGGCCCCAAGCAGCCAGGAAGCCAGACACAGGGAGCGAGCGGCCCACCGAGGGGGCGGAAACCAGCCCATCACAAGGCAGGCCAACACCGGTCGCCGGCCGGAGGACCCAACGCGAGTCCAGAGGGCAAAATGGACAGTGTGCTGGGGCCCGGCAACGCCAACAGGGAGATATCCCCCACACCCCCCGCACCCTGCCCCAGGTGAGCACAGTACACCCATGGCCCCACAATGCGTCCCAACAACCCCCACATGCCACCAGCCCGCAGCACAGCCACAGCACCCGCCAGACTGGCCAATCCAACCCCTGCATTCCGCCAAGAGCCATGGCACCAGCTTGGACCCGACGGGCAAGGAGGAGCACCCCCCCAACCACAGCCCCCAGGTCCCGGGGACCCCCCAGCACAGCAACATGGATAGTAGTCTACCCCCGCTACCCCATAGCCATAAGGCATAAGGGATAAGGGGGGCCGGGTCCCACCAGCGAGGCCATATTAGTGAACCCCCCCATTCCTCCCTGTTAATATGTCTCCAGATCCCTGACTGGAGACATTATCCCTGCACCGTGATTGTGTAACCCTGAGTGTCATGTGGTGCATTAAAAGTGGGGAAGCTGGTCGAGGCATCCAGGGGGCAGGCCAGGGGACCACAGAGGATGGATACTCTGCAGCCTACCTTGGCCTATGTTCCCCAAGCCATCCCAGATCTACCCCCAAGGTGTGAATGTGTGTGGTGCTTTAAAAGAAATTAGAGAGCAGGGGAGGCAAGCAAGAGAGGGAATGGGGAAGAGACAAGGCCGTAGAGCCCTGCCATCTGCCCCACCACCGAGCCCATCATTCCCGCTCCCACCTGCTCTCGAGGCCCTAACTGCTGTGTCCCTATATGTGCCTAAGAGTAGCTATATACAGTGAAGTGTGAAGTGCACATTAAGAGGCAGTCTGGTGTGGATCCGGCCCATGAGGACAGAGCAGCGGGGGAGACAGATAGTGAGACCACTGCTACTGATGTAGAGGGCCCCCAGAGCCCCGAGGCAAGAGGCCGAGGTGGGCCCACCTGAACCCAACCGGCCCAGCCAGCACCAAAAACCCCCAGAAGTCGCAGTGCTAGACCAGCGCCCCGGCAGACGCTGTAGTCCCACTACGGGCCAGCCGCACGCAGAACCCCGCCCCGGAGGGAGGGCCAGGCCGCACCATCAGCCATTATCATAATAATTTCACCTATGTCATAATTTCAACCTATAATGGGACACTTTCAGCTGTAACATTTTAACCTGACTCATCATCTGGCTGCATTTCGCCAAACTACATGCTAGGCTCACACAACCATCTGAGTATTATATAGTTCAGGCTTTCTGAAAAACGAAGGAGCCAATCAGTATCGCCAGGTGGGACTTCCCATGACTGGGCGGCATTGTGGCTATCCGTTTGAGTGTGGCTGTCTGTGCCACAGCTGATGTCTCTGTTATCTGTTCAGCACTCGGTTCCTCTTCAGCTTTTTGCCATTCCCTTATAGTGGCCAGAGTACTCTTGTGTCTCCCGACCAAACGAAGGCATTTCAGACATATGCGACAAGATCTTTTCTGGACCATCTGACATGATAAAACCAAGTTTTGCAAGCCGCTGATCTACCTGTTTTCCATAGGGAAGTTCAAGGAACATCCGCTGGCTGTTGCCTTTTATCCTCAGATTTTCACTGCACATACGACAAAGGTTATTTTCAGACAATACACCCGTCTGTTTAGGTGCAACCATACTGTTGCGTTTGTTTTGATGGTTGTCTGCTTGCAGTATGGCTCTTCTTCCTGCTATCGCTTTGAGTCATGCTTGAGTTCAACATGAGTGGCTGAAGCGGTGCATCAGTCAAGATGACGGACAGATTCTTCATCTAATCACATGCAATGATAAGGCCCTACCTTTGAAAAGGGATTGGTTGTGGAAGGGTCCCAGATGGGATTGTGATACCATATGGCGACAGTCAGGTTAGAATAATTTGGCCTGTAATTTAATAATTTAACTTTGTAATGGAATAATTTCAGCCTATAATGGGATCATTTCACAGGACCTGACCACACCCTTGACTCCACCCAGTATTCCACTGGTTTTTGAGTACTTAATAATGGTTGTTTCTTTGGCAGGTTCTCTATGTGATGGAGCTGCAGCAGGACCTGGAAAAAGGCAAGGCCAGTTTTACAGCCGTGTCAGAGTTCCTGCTCACCCACCCAGTTCTGAGTTTTGGGGTCCGAGACGTCACCCAAAGTCGTCTGCGACACACCGAGGTCCTGCCTGCCGAGGAGGAGTCCGAGAGTCTGACCACAGGTGGATTAGGCTTTAAATTAACTACGATAACCAGCAATGAGCTCCGCTAACTTGAGCCAAAAAGAAATGCACCCATATAGATTTTTAGGACAGACATAGATTTCTTTCTTTTTTTCTTTTACTTTTTTTTCAGGCCAGTGATATTTGGAGGAGATGCTGATTCTTTTTTCCACAATTTAAAACAAATGTCAGAAAATCTTCTTTGATTACAATTAGGAAATAAAAATAGTGATGATTAAATGAAGAAGTTGACATCTGATGTTTATTTTTTTCCCTCATTTTTCCGATTTTTTCTCTATTTTTTTTCTTGGTTCAACATGGACATCAGTCAGTTTTTCCTCCACTTCTACTTGTGTATTGATGTTTTTCACGTTGGTTGTTAAAGGGGACCGTAAATGTGTGTGATGTTGTGACTGTTAACACAGCTTTTGTTTGTGTGTTTTATTCCAGAGGGAACTCAGGGAGCCACTGAGTCCAAATCTGGGATCCAGATTAAACTCTACTGTGTCCACACGAAGTAAGACTCCAACATATGCTAAGCGTTAAAGACAAGCTTTCATTATAACTCAGTTTTAGTTCATTTACACTTTTTTAGGGCTGGCAAATGACAGACACTAGTGTTTCATTGGGTTTGTCAGGGCAAAGTCTCGCTCACAGAAATGAAGAGGGGAGGCTCTCTGGGTGTTCTGCCTTGGCGTTGTCTACTCTCTGAGTGCTTTTCTACTTTTTATTTATTTCAGAAAGTATTTTGTCAATTAGATTTTTCGTCCTTTCATTAACAATAATGACTTTGGTCTAATGTCATTGGTGAACATGTCATTTTTTACTGATTATATGAAAATAAACCAAAAAACAGTGTCATTTTGTCATGTGTGTACTTTGATCATCATTAACGGTGTGAAAAACACTGTAGAGTTGAGTTCATGAACTCCTCATTCATTATGTCTGCATTTGTGTCGTTTGTTTTTCAGAAGTCTGCAGGATGTTCAGATCTGGTTTCAGCCCAATATTAGTTCCACTTCTGCACTTTTTCTACCCCGTTCTGATTCTCAAGATGGTTTTGGTGAGTTTTCATTTTTAGTGTTTTAGCTGAGAAACCAACAGGTCTGCTGAAAATGCCATTTCCCTCATCATGTGGGGTTAAAGTTTAACCTTTGAATAGTCACATGTTTACATGTGTATGAGAATTGTAAATGTATTAAACTAGTCGTATACATAAAATATTGTGCCTCCAGGTCTTAACGTTTCAAACACAGCAATAACTGGAAAAGTCGGATAAATGAGACATAGCTATTCAGACTGAAATCGTATTACAAAGTATGAGTTATGTATCAGGTTTAGTACCACATATGAAAGTGTGCCAGATTTTTAAAAAATCTGATTTGTGCTATTCAGACTGTGTTTAACAGGTCAGATACAGGTCACATGGCAGCAAAAAGTCAGATTTGGGAATGTAGTCTAAGACACAAAATGAAATAATTTGTTCCTTTGTGTTTTTGCTTTTTGCTCTTCTTTGTCATTGTCATTATTACCTTCGTTGTCTTTGTCAGTTACTTTTCGTTGTTATCTTCGTTGTCTTTCCAATCCATTCATCAATGCTGGGTGTTTCTTCTGTTTTTAACCATTTCCTCATGACAGATTCTTTACTGGCTGATAACAGTATAGCCAGCAGTTTTTTTATCTTTAATGTTCCATGACTCAAAAGGGTAGATCACCCAGATACACTTAACCCTTTAACTCCTGAGACTTGAGCAGTTACACAGTCAAAAAAGAATAAAATGAGCAACAAAATGGAGAAAAAACAGCCAAAGTGACCAATAAAAATGAGTAACAACCTGATCTGTCCTTTCTCTTATCTATCTATAATGCAACAATTCCCTGTCTGTTGTGTGTCCTGTTTGTCTGTGGAATGCCCAACACCTGCACAACTCCACCAAATGATCCAAAATTTGGAGGGTGACTTTCCAGTACTATTGTAATGGGCAACAGGGAACCCAAGGGCAGAACTACAGATAATTCTTAAAGTTTAAGATATTAATTCAAGTCCGATTAAAAACACAATACAGCAGATGGAAGGGAAATCCCCTTATTGGCATGCGGCCCAGGGTCGGGGCTGGCGGCTTGGTTCGTAGTCGGTATGCGGTCCAGGGGCGGGGCGGGCGGCGTGGTTCATTATTGGCATGCGGTCCAGGGTCGGGGCTGGCAGCTTGGTTCGTAGTCGGTATGCGGTCCACGGTCGGGGTGGGCGGCGTGGTTCGTTATTGGCATGCGGTCCAGGGTCGGGGCTGGCGGTTTGGTTCATAGTCAGTATGCGGTCCAGGGGCGGGGCGGGCGGCGTGGTTCGAAACAGGAATCCAGTCCGGGGTCAGTACCAATAAGCCAAGGCAGAAGACGGGAGACAGGAGACAAAGTCAGGCGAAACGGGTCGGTACACAGGCAGGGAACGGAGGTCAGGATGAAACAGGTATGGTACACGGAACTTCAGAACAGGATAGTACGCGGGAAAATCAGAGGATTAGATCGTGATATTCTGGCAAGGGACAGAGGATAGAATGAGGGTTTATATACTCTCCATCTGATGAGGCCTGCTAAGCTCATCAGGTGTGTTGTATCCTCAATCAGTCTTGGAAGGCAAGAACTGGGTGAAAGGTGAACAGAGACAGCAGAGTGAGAGAAATGGAGACAGAGAGAGAGACAGAAGAAAGAGTCAAAGACAATATATATGACAACTTTGGCATATTGCAGTGCAAAGTTTCACGCCATTGTGGCATACAACAAAGATATTAAACCAATTTCCTTACTCTTTCTAACTTTGCCGCTCTGAGCATTGCTGTGCACAATGCCGAAGTCCTGCCCCCTGATTTGGCTACAGCTGCGCCCTAGTGCTTTACTAATGCTAACTCATTGCTGTTATGGACTTTCACAAGGTCTCTATGACAACAACTGTGCTACACTCCGCTAACAACTTCAGTCTCCCCAGGAATTTGCAGGCATTTTTGTCATTGTTGTGGTCACAGGAAGGCCGGTTGCAATCGAGGCTATTACAGTGCATTTGCACGAGTTAAACAGGTCTGTAAATTACTGAATTAACAGGTGGAACCTCTGATTCACCTTCAACTTAATATTGTGCCAATCTTAATGACTGTAGGCTACATTACTATCTTGTTCATCCGCCGTTCAGCTTTATCACTTCACTTTTTTACCCTTTTTATTCATTTTTGGTTTGTTTTTTGTTAGCTGTAATTTAGTAGGCAGACCCACATTGTCCAGTTTCCTGTTTTTTGTGCATTCAAGTCTGAAAGTAGACTGTGACATTTGAGTGTCAGATTAGTGACTGGTGGTTCACTTCATGGCCATAATATATCTTGCTGATTGGTGTCTCCTGCGTTGGCGTGCCACAAACTACTACCATGGTCGGCTGTCTGCCTGACCTAAAACTTCGTTTTACTAATTCCACCAGCAATAACAGCTTACACCATTAACATTATCATACTCACAGATTCCAGTACACACTTCCAAAACAGCCAATAGCCAACAAACAACTTTCTTTCTGCTCCTTTCAACTCGTTTCACCCACTTCCACAACAAATTAGTAGCAAACAATCTCACATTTTCTACGGGTTCTGCACTAGTCATCTCTGAAAACACATTTTTGTGACTGTGGCCTTGACCTTTGACCTACATTCACCAAAATGTAATGGAATCTATTCTGGACCACTTCACACCTTTCCTGAAAATATCATGGACATTTGTCCAGTAGTTTTTGTGTAAAAATGCTTACAGTCAAACTGACTCAAACACATTAGCCCTTTACCTTTTTTTTTGGGGGGGGGGTGTATAATAAACCAACAAAATAAGTTACATGAACAAAGTAAGACACAAAAGGAAGAAAATTGAAGAAAAAAATGTAGAAAAATATACAAAATAAGCAACAAAATGAACAAAAATGAAATATTTACAAAATAACACATAACATGAAAAAATGGCAATAAAATGACCTAGAATTAAGTAAAAACAAATAAAGAAAAATATATGGCTATTGTAATGTGGTTCCAGTAGTTTTAGTTTGGGCTTTTTCATTTTACTAAATCGGTTCCTTTTTTATCTCCATACATCAGTTCCATGAACAAAAGTCAAGTAAAACATTTCTAACTATTTATACTAAAGTATCCATTCAGAACATGTCAGTGTTGATGCAACAGGGGTTAGAGCTGAGGTCTTCAACCCTGGTCCTCGGGACCCATTATCCTGCATGTTTTAGATGTCACCCTGCACCAACATACCTGATTTAAATGATCAGCCCATCATCATCAAGCTCTGCTGAACCCTGAGAACAGCCCACTGCTTTGTATCGGGTGTATTTGTGCAGGGTGACATCTAAAACATGCAGGATGGTAGGCCCTAAGGACCAGGTTTGAAGACCTCTTGATTACAGGGTTAAACAGAATGTTATATTAAATACATCCCCCCCCCCCATTTTTAACAGCAGGTTTTTCAGACCATCTAACAGACCAGAGCTCTGACAAGGAGTCAGGAAGTGGATCCCAGACGGACCTGAGGAAGATCTCTTCGCTTCCGGCTCCTGCTGACTTCCTGACAGGGACGGGGCCCAGCTGCGGGGCCATGCCCAAACTGATGACCCCCGACGCCTTTATGACGCCAAGCACTTCGGTAGGAAAAGTGGAGCGCCTCTTCATCTGCTTAAGACCTCAGTACTACACGTGTGTTCAGACTTTTAGAGTACACTTCAGAAAAATATCAAAAACACTTGAGCTTTAGTATAAGAACACTGGCTTTGAAGTATGTTTTCATCTGTTTCCTAGCAACATCAAACAGAACATGGGGCAACATGATTATCACATCCTTCCACATATAGCTGAAGAGCTGCTCCAGGTGCTCTGCAGATGTACACAGAACCCTCATATATCTGTGGGTCTGCCTGTGGATCAGTCTGTCAAACTAGCAGCTCTAGTTCATAACCTTTATTTAACCATTTATTGCTCTTGTCCTACCTGTCCTCTGTGTCTGTTAGTGCAGGTATTATCTAAACCCTTTCACAGTAATGAACATGTTTTTTTCAGGACAACCTGAATATGTATTCTAAAATGATGTTACATGAATAGTTACCTCCGCCAAGGAGGTTATGTTTTCGCTGGAGTCTGTCTGTCAGCAACATTACTCAAAAAGTTATTGATGGATTTTGATAGCATTTTCAGGATTTGTTGAGAGTGTCACAAGTAACAAATAGTTACATTTTATGGTTATCCAGAAGTGATTCTGGATCAGTTTGAAATTTATTCTCCATTTATCGCAATGTAAAAATTCAAAGTGATCCAGAATCCAGGATCTCTTCTGGATATTCACCAAAATGCATCAAGAGTTTTCACGGAGTAATTCAGGTGCAAAGTTCCCAGAAAAAAATGCCACACTTAACATCCAGATTCAATACCTTGTGGAAAGGCTAGAATTGTCTTGAGCTCACTATAGATTACCCACAGAATTGGCTTGTTATAGCAATTTTCCCATTTACATTTGGTTTTGTGCTTCCTGAGATATTCAGAAAAGAACCAGTGCTGGTGTGTGTGGATGCCTGCGAAACCACGCAGTTCTGAGATTTAAGCTATAAAGACCCAAGCAAACACTGGTGACCAAAATAATATACCATAATGAAATGTTGAATAATTTGTCATCCATTAATCCTTTCGATACATGTAAATAATTGATGTAAAATACAGTTTTTCATCTTTTCATGGTCATCAGATACGACCCATTTCAAGGTTCAAGGTTAATTTATTTACATGGCTGTCAAATCTCCGTCAAAAATGAAATTTCTCTTCCGTCAAATTCCGTCAAATCTATCCGCTGACCGAAAAAAAAATTTTCAAGCTTTATTTTGGTCGAAAACCACCACAAAACCCTTTCCTTTTTCTGGTTTATTTTTTTTATTTGGACCTGAAGAAGACCTATTTAGGTCGAAATGTCGTCCACTTTTTTATTTTTATTTGACTTTCACAGGAGTTTTTGCCCGGCTTCTGCGGAGATTTCCGTGTTAGCGAGCTTCTTTTTCTTTTCTTTTTGTCTCTCTTTTCTTTGTTAAAATTAAAAGACGCACACTCACACACACTACAGAACACACCCACAACACGGGACACACAGACACATACATATATAAAATAAAATGCAGAATTTTATGGACGGAGAGGGCTGGACGGTGGTCCGCAGGGGACGCCGGCCAGGGGAGTGGGAAGGGGGACGCCGCGGTGGGGATGATTTTCTCCGGGGGACGGACAGTGCATTTAGGGCTCCGGGGTTTCACAACGCCGGGGTCCGCAACCACTATAACCCAACCTTGAGCCAGTGCCACCCTGGAGGATTATCCCCACCGGTCGCCCCCAACCCCTCATCCGGACTTATGCACAGGCGGTGCGGGGCACACGGGTATGGCAAGCCAAAGTGTTCACATAGCCGCGCGTTGTGTTTAATATATCACGCTGGCATGCTATCACGCGTTACATTACGTGTTCTAGCACGCGTTCTGACACGCCACCACGCGTTCGGCAATGCGGTCTAGCACGCGCAATGGCACGCGTTACAGAACGCATTCTAGCACGCGTTCCATAACGCGTGCTATATGGTAATGATCTCCTCCCACTGATTTTCTCCGCCAATTAATTTGTAGTGCTTCCAGCCAATCACTGGCCAACACAACGAGTCCAATATAGCTGAGCACTGATCTTACCTTCACAAACGAAGTGCATTCACTCGATGTTTAATTTTTGCTAAATATTTTGACTTTTCCTTCATCAATCTACTTTATTTAACTTGTTCAACTTTAGTGTCTATTCTTACGGGTTTGTTTATTGTATTTTAATTCTTATTTTGTTGTGCTAATCTAACACATGAGCTGGCTGTAGGTTGCATGTTTTGCCACTAGATGGTGAAGTAAGACTATGGATGATAGTAATGTAGTTTAATCTTCAATGTAAGTGAAAGGTGCGAAACAATAGAAGATGAAATATGTCAGAATCATAATTCTTTATCTGTCCATCCACACGTGAAATGGATGCGACACTCCCTTAAGACCGTGCAAAGATGCAAAAAGCAAAATATAACAAAACAAATATACAACTATACAACTTACAAATATAATAATATACAAGATAAGAAAGATCTCTATTGCATATGTTTCTCTTGTTTCACCTTCTTCATGACAAATATAATGACAATAATAATAATAATAAGGTTAACCAACAACATATTTTACATAATAGTAATGATGGACACACAGCACTGCTTCAGAAAACTATCACAACAGGGTCACATGATACAGATGAAATTATGTAATTGAGCCATGCGTGTGTGTATGTCTTCTTATATATATTTTCCCCCATCATTTCTGCCTTCACCAAGTGTGTCATCTCAGCCAATGCAACCTCGATTGACATATAATCAAAATATGACAAATCAATTCACATTTTGCTTTATTTATTAATATAGTATGAAACGGCATCTCACTTTATTTTATCCCTTTTGCATGAAACCTGAAAATACAATAAACAAACCCGTGAGAATAGACACTAAAGTTGAACAAGTTAAATAAAGTAGATTGATGAAGGAAAAGTCAAAATATTTAGCAAAAATTAAACATTGAGTGAATGCACTTCGTTTGTGAAGGTACGATCAGTGCTCAGCTATATTGGACTCGTTGTGTTGGCCAGTGATTGGCTGGAAGCACTACAAATTAATTGGCGGAGAAAATCAGTGGGAGGAGATCATTACCATATAGCACGTGTTCTAGCACGCGTTATGGAACGCGTGCCATTGCGCGTGCTAGCGTTATAGCACGCGTTCCATAACGCGTGCCATTGCGTGTGCTAGACTGCGTTGCCGAACGCGTGGTGGCGTGTCAGAACGTGTGCTAGAACGCGTAATGTAACGCGTGATATATTAAACACAACGCACGGCTATGTGAACACTTTGGCTTGCCATACACGGGGAGGATTTCGCCGTGCGCCCGGGCTGCAACGGGGGGATATGCGGGGCCCAAAAAACATGGCGGACTACATTAAACCTATGGCCCGGTTTAAACAAATTACACATAGCTTTCATGATTTAATTAGAGCTGTTCACCATGGGGCCAATGTGAGGGTTTCTGAGGTTAAAAAAAGACCTAGAACAATCATTAACATGGAAGATATGTTGGCTAATTTAATTAAACCTGCTTTGCCATCACAGAAAACACGTGATGACATTATAGGTAATGCTAAAAACTGGGCTCACACCATGATGTTAATTTTAAAAGATCTGTCGAATAGGACTAGGTGTTGATATCCCTAAATAAGTTCATACTTGAAGCACCGAAGAGATTCTGTGGAGTTCGAGCACGTAATCTGAGGAGTTCAGGAAAGTGTGATGGCATCCTTCGGGTTGTCAAGTGGGCGCCCTCTTTCACTGGTGTTTCGCTGATTGGCCCACGACACCTCCAGAGGGTTCAGCAGTGAGTCCCAGCGTCCCAGGTTCACTCCCTAGATGCCATCAACTCACCTGACGGCCCAGGTCACATCCTTTCTTTTAATCCACAGCCACCGGCTCCCCTTCTCAGCAGCTGCAGAGAGGTCCTTGACTGCCTGCCTGTGGGACTTCCCTCGTACTCCCATCTCCCTGAGGAACTTGGATGTTGAGGTGGCTATGAATCCTCTGCAGCCCACTTCCACTGGGCGTACGAATGCTTTCCAGCCTTGCTGTTGCGCATCTGCAGCGAGGTCAGCATATCTCAGCCTCTTGCGCTCATAGGCCTCCTCCACTGCACCCTCCCAGGGCACCGTGAGCTCAATAATGTACACAAGCCTGAGGGAGGGTGACCACAGCACAAGGTCCGGTCGCAGGTCGGTGGACGCGATCTCAGCTGGAAAGCAGAGCCTCCTGTCCAGGTCAGCCAGCAGCTTCCAGTCCCGTGCTCTGCCCAGCTGCCCAGGGTCAGATCTTAAGGTGGTGAGGCTGGCTTGTCCCTCCCGGACAAACGGTGTTGTCTGCCAACGGGACGACGTGGGCGGAAGGGCATTGACACTTGTCCGCTGTTTTTCCAGCACTGCTGCAAGACACTTCAGCACCTGGTTGTGCCGCCAGGTGTATCGGCCTTGTGCGAGGCTGGCCCTGCATCCCACCAGGATGTGCTTCAGCGATGCAGGGCTTGGACACAGGGGGCAAGTGGGGTCCTCACCATACCACTGACTTAGGTTCGTGGGAGAGGGCAGCACGTCGTAGGCAGCCCTGATGGTGAAGCTTGCCCTGGATGCTTCCATCTCCCACAGCTCTTTCCAGGAGATCTTCCTCCTCTCCACTCCCTCCCAAGCCATCCACTGCCCTTGCCTCGCCTGCGCCACCGCCTGTGCGCGCCTCCCTGCTTCCTCCTCCCGCCGAACCTCCTGGACCACCAGTTTGCGTCTTTCAGCCAGACTGGCCTTGCTCCAGGCCGGTGTACTGGGCCCGAGACCAAGGCCACTCCTCCCCTCCTGAACTCGGCCCACGATGTCCCTGTGTCTAAGTGCTGCCTTAGCCTGCTCAGTTGCAACCGACGGGGTCCACTTTCTTCCGGTGGCCAGGATGGGTGCCGCTTGGGCTACAAATGGATCGCTCGAGTCCAAGAGCATCATCTCCAGACGGACCTTGGCACACTTGTACTCCTCTGCAAGGCTGGAAATGGGCAGATGAAGCATGCCCTTGCCGTAGAGGCCAATGCTGCTGAGGCACCTCGGAAGGCCAAGCCACTTCCTTGCATACGCGTTGACCACCCTCTCCAGTTTTTCGGCCTTTGAGAGTGGGACCTCGTAGAGTGTTAGTGGCCACAGGAGACGTGGGAGTAGCCCATACTGCATGCACCAGAGCTTCAGCTTGCCCGGAAGCAGGCTTCTGTCGATGTTCTCCAAGCCACTGGCTACCTCCTTCCTGAGCTGCTCCACCTGCTCTTTGTCTTTGAGGGAGGCATCGTACCAGCGACCCAAGCTCTTCACAGGCTTTTCGGAGATCGTTGGAATAGGTTCCTCACCAATGTGGAAGCGGTGATCTGACAGCTTCCCCCTGACAATGGAGATGCTCCTGGACTTGCTTGGCTTGATCTTCATGCGAGCCAGCTCGATGTTTTCCTGGAGCTTTCCTAGCAGCCGTGCTGTGCAAGCCTTGGTTGTGGTCAGTGTTGTGAGGTCATCCATATAGGCTCTGACTGGTGGTAGCCTCAGCTCAGGTCTTATTCGCTGTCCGCCAACCACCCATCGAGAGGCCCGTATGATGACCTCCATGGCCAAGGTGAAGGCCAGTGGGGAGATGGTGCAGCCGGCCATGATTCCCACTTCCAGATGCTGCCACGCCGTGGTGTACTCTGATGTTGTCACACAGAGCTGGATGTCCTGGAAGTAGGCCTTGACAAGGGTTGTGAGAGCTGGTGGGACTCTGAAGTAGTCAAAAGCTGTCCAAAGAAGGTTGTGAGGGACTGAGCCAAAGGCATTCGCGAGTTCCAAGAATACCACGTGGAGATCTTTTCCTTCCTTCTTGGCGACCTGGATCTGATGCCAGATGACACTAGCGTGTTCCACACACCCTGAGAATCCTGGGATGCCTGCTTTCTGGATCGACGTGTCAATCAGGTTGTTTCTTTGCAGGTATCCTGTCAGCCTATGGGCAACCACGCTGAAAAAGATCTTTCCCTCGACATTTAGAAGGCTGATCTGGCGAAACTGATTGATTTCCGTTGAGTCCTTCTCCTTGGGGATAAGGATCCCTCCGGCTCTCCGCCAGGATGTTGGTATCTTCTTCTTTTGCCACACAACTTTCATCAGCTTCCAGAGGAATCGCAGGACATCTGGTGCATTTTTGTAGAGCCTATAAGGGACTCCGTTGGGGCCTGGGGCAGCCGCGGCCCTTGCTCTGCGTACAGTTTTCTCCACTTCACTCCATCTGGGTGGAGTGACGTCTAGTTCGTGCTCTGGGGGACTGAGTGGTGGCATGTCGGATGGAAGTGTGATGTCAGCATTATGAAGACATTGTGGAGGAATTAATGACCAAAGTTGAGGAATTTCATGGGGATGAATGGGAAGAGCCATTTAATGTAGCACTGAGATGATGTAAAAGGAAATTTCCCAGACTAAGACAGGATGTTGTGGATGAGATTAGGGGGACTGCTTTAGCCACAGTAAGGGACAGACCCACTGAGGATTCAATTCAATTCAATTTTATTTATAAAGCCCTAAATCACAGTCGTCTCAAAGGGCTTTACAAAAACACAATCAACTACAGAGATACACGAAAACGTCCCAAGCATCCCCTGTCCTTAGACCCTCCTTCTCGGCAAGAAAAAACTTCAAAACCCAGTGGGAAAAAGAAGAAATCTCGAGGAGAACCACATTGAAGGAGAGATCCACTCCCATGGACGGACAGGCTATAGATGAACGTCCATATATAAATGCAGGAAGGGGGGCTGGTCCAGACAGGCAGGGGCAGTGGTCCGGGGTCACAGGTCGGCACAGGCGAGAAACTGCAGATCCTGTCGTCCATGGCTCCCGTGCAGACACTGTCGGGAAAACCACCACTCCCCCCGGGGGCACCCTTGGGGCACGCCATAATTAACTCTGGAGGACTGCGATGATTGTTGATTGACGTGAACAAATTGGTAGCGATCAGATAAATATGATTTAAACCAGCAGAGGGCTGCTCCTCTAATACCTATCTCAGATTCTAATCTGTGCACTAAGATACTGTGGTCAATGGTGTCAAAGGCTGCACTTAGGTCTAATAACACCAGGGCCGATATTAATCCGATATCAGCGGCTAATAATAAGTCATTAGTAACGTTAACTAACGCTGTTTCAGTGCTATGATGGGCACGAAAGCCAGACTGAAACTGTTCAAATAAACTATTATCCTGCAGGAATTGGCACAGCTGTTTAACTATTACTCGTTCTAAAACCTTTGACAGGAAGGGCAAATTGGATATAGGCCTATAATTGGCTAAAATGTCAGGATCTAGGGTAGGCTTTTTCAGAATTGGTTTAATAACAGCATATTTAAATGACTGCGGCACATATCCAGTAGTTAATGAAGTGTTAATTATATTTAGGACAGTGCTAATAATTAGGGGCAGAATCTCTTTAAAGAGTTTTGTTGTAATCAGGTGTAATCAGGTGGCTGATTTGGAAGACATGATAATAGATATAAGATCAGTTTGGTCTACAGTGGTGAAATGATTTAGTATTACAGAGGGATTTATTAAAGGGCCTAGGTTTGAAAGCGCTATTTTTTCTGATCTAATGTTTGGGAGAAATGTGTCTATTTTCTCTCTAATAGTTGATATTTTATTGTTAAAGAACTGCAGGAAATCATCAGAACGGAGCGTGGATGGAATAACTGGTTCCACGGAGGTGTGGCTGTTTGTCAGTCTGGCTACAGTACTGAACAGGAATCTAGGGTTATTCTTGTTTTCTTCTATTATGGATGAGTAATATGTAGTTTTGGCTGTACGCAAAGCTTGCTTATACTTTATTAAGCTATTTTTCCAGGCATTGAGAGAATCTTCTAAGTTGGATCGCCTCCATTGCCTCTCTAATTTATGTGTTGCTTGTTTAATGGAGCGAGTGTCAGCGTTGTACCATGGGGAGGTTAATCTAACCTTAGTAGTTTTTAACTTGATGGGGGCAACTATATCTAACGTAGTTTTTAATGTGAGCATGGTACTATCGACTAACTCATCACTTATACTGGGACTAAATGTGTCCTTTACATAATCACATGACACAGGCACAATTAGTGACTGAATTAACTCTTTGTACTTTGAGACAGCATGGTCACATAGTATCCTTTTCATTTGCGTTTTAATCACTGAGGTAGAAATATCCTCAAACAAAACCTGGAAGGTCATTAAAAAGTGATCTGAGAGTATGGGATTATGGGGAAAAACGACGAGGTCATTAATTTCAACACCAAGTGTTAAGATCAGATCAAGAGTATGTCTGTGAATGTGGGTTGGTTTATTAACATTTTGGATAAAGCCTAATCCGTCTAGTAGGTCACTAAATGCATTACTAAGAGAGTCAGCGTTGTTATCAACATGTATGTTAAAATCACCAACTATTATAATCCTATCCGAGTTCAACACTACACTGGATAGAAAGTCAGAGACTTGTAATAAAAACTGTGAATAAGGGCCAGGAGGGCGGTAGACTATGACAAAAAGGACTGGTTTTTGGTTTCTGCAGTTGGGGAAAGTAATGGATGAAACTAGACTTTCAAAGGAGTGGTAAGTGGGATTAGTTTTATGATTAATTTTAGGGCTAAGACCTAAACTGGAGTGGGATATTACTGCCACTCCTCCACCACGGCCACTGGTTCTGGCTGTGTGATAGTTCACGAGTTGGTGGCGTGGATTCATTTAATGCGACATATTCATCCTGCTGCAGCCAGGTTTCAGTCAGAGCTAAAATATCAATTTTGCAATCACTAATTAGATCGTTTATTAACAAAGATTTGGAAGAAATAGATCTAATATTGATCAGTCCACATTGGATAAAATTGTTAGGTGTTCTTTTAATCTGATTATTACTTAAAACTATTTTTATTAAATTATTTGATCTCACTCCTATAGGTTTTTTAATATTAGGTTTATTTTTAACTATACGGGGTTTATTATTAACTACACAGGGAATAGACGCAGTCTTTCTATTATTTGCTACAAGGTGGGTTTGTGACAACTCAGAGTAAAGTGGATGCACAGAGAAGTGTTTTACTCTATGACTCTGCGCCTGGGCCCGCACTCCGGATTGTCACAATGTGACCCCTTCTCCCCAAAATAACATACCTACTTCCACTCCAAGAGGTCACAGCACACAGACCTTTTCTCCCCAGGCCAAAAGAGACCAGGGGACGGATCCCCCAACAGATTTGGGGGTTCCACCTGTTACCACCCACGTAAATAGGGGGTCTCCACCTGTTACCACCAATGTTAATAGGGGGTCTCCACCTGTTTCCACCAATGTAAATAGATGGTCTTCACCTGTGAATCCGGGTATTACTAATGCAGATTGGGGGGTTTCACCAATTACCACCAATGTAGATGGGGGGGTTCCACTGCTTACCACCAATGTAAACCCGTCCATTAAGGAACAGAGGGTACAGAGACATGGGGCATCCAGAGGGGTCCACACCACAATAGTAACCAGACCCCCACTAGACTCCATTCTAGATCCTATTCCACAATCTGTACCACAGATTATGGATACACCCGTACCTGAACCCGGGACAGACCACCTAGATTTGGGGAACATTCAAAGTACTTCAGGGTATAGTATTCTGACTCCTACAACACTGGAATTGATCCAGGTGTTGGAGGAGACAGAACGGAACCTGAATATGATTATAGATTCACTCTAATATATGATATTTCTGATCAGGAAAGTTTATTTTCTTAATGATTAATATTTGCAAACGAACACTCAGGACAATAATTATTAGTAGACATTGCTACTAAATTAAGTATCTTCTTGACATCACAGTGAAAGACACTAGATTTTACTAGATTTAATGACATTTTTTATTATTTATTATTGGAATTATTTTGTTTGATAGTGAAATCAAAAGCTTTAATTGTAAAGATGGTAAGGTAATTTTTATGGAAGCATCCCATGCTAGTCTTTTGTATATTATCCATTGTTTATTTAGTGAAATTATACAATACATTTGAACAAACATATATAGTATTTTCATTTTCCTAGATGAGTTATAAGTAAATTTGAAAATTTTATGATCATATGAGCCAGATTTTTCTAAAATGTAAGTACAAATTTCACATTCTGTAATGTTAAATCATGGCCTATAATGCTCTCAGAATGCACCAAAATGATGCAATTTCAAAAAATTTTCCGGGGGGGCATGCCCCCGGACCCCCCTAGAGAACTTCGCGACTACGCCCGCCAGGCTCCGCATACGCAAAAATGTTCAGTCAAAAATTTTTCAGTTACTTTCAGCCATGTATTTATTACCTGGAGGTAATTTTTTTTCAGACAGAATAAATGTTTGGCATTATAACAAGACACACATTGAACCCGTTAAGCAGGTGCTTGATCGAGTGTCAAGACAAGACAAGAGACAATAGGGCAACACAGTGCTCAGTCTTCCACCATTCACTCATATAGCAGCAAGGATAAATAAAGCATAAAACAGATAAATAAATAAAAACGAGCTGCGATAAAACACAATAAAATCCTCAAGAAATAAAAACAGTCTAGGATAAAAACCAGGTTAAAAATCTATCTTTACTAAATGTAAAAATCAAGTCAGAATAATAATAGAGCAAATAAATAGGATCAACAACTAAATGAGAAAGCAAGTGCAATGCCACTATTTTTTGAGCTCAGTGACAGCAACAGGAACAAAGCTGTTTTTATAACGCTGTGTCCTGCACCTCGGGACTAAAAACCTCCGTCCAGAGGGGAGGAGTTGAAATTCCCTCTGTAAAGGATGGGAGTCAACACTAAGAATTGATTAAGTCATTTCTGTACCCGTTTAGTATACAGGGAGGTGGGGTCAGACTGGATCATCTGACTATTTGACCCGGTGAGTTTTTGTCTGTCACTGAGATCTAACCAAACCAGGCCACCAGCCAAAAGGGATAAAACATGACGTGATCGAGCCATAGGTGTTTACCCATCTGATGTCCAAAGCTGAGACGAAGTGAAGGCAAAAAAAAAATGCGAGATTCTATCTTGTCTGAGTCCTAATATATTACCACTTACGTGTTTTAGCAATTGACCTTTCGTGCGAGCTTGACCTTTGACCTTCATTGCTCAAATACTAATGGGTTCTTTGACCCATTATCTATAATTTCTGAAAGTTTCATCAAAATCCGTTCAGAACGTTTTGCGTAATCCTGCTGACAGACAGACGGACAAACGGGCCCGAATTTAATACCTCCATGGTGGAGGTAACAAAGTTAAAATGGTTGGGTCAATGTGGAAGTGGAATAGTTACCTCAGACAGTGAAGGTGCTGATAGCCCGTTTTACATACAGCTTGGCAATTTTCCTTAAGACTACATTTTTCATCAATGATATAAATAAATTGGGATTCCCAATGTATTTATATTTTTGCACATGGTCTATGGTCTGACCCTTCATTAAAGTGACTCTGTGCTTGTCCAGCTGTTTTCTAAAATCAATGACCATATCTTTTGTTTTAGATATACTCAGGTGGAGGTACACCTGGATAAAATCATCAATAAGTGGGCCATGACTGGTCTCACCTCCCCTTAGGCGGATAACAGTCATCAGCATATTTAATAATGGTCCTGTTCTCATAATGCTGTGACACATATTTGTTTAGAGGATAAAGAGTAATGGTGTCAGGACACAGCCTTGAGAAAAACCAGTTGAAGAGAACACTGGGTCAGACAGAACCCCACTGATCTTCACTCTTTGTGACCTGTCTGTTGAAAAATCTAAAATCCAACCCATTACATTTTTGCTCATTTGAAACTGTTCTAAAAGCCTTTTGAATAAAATGTGGGGCTGGATTGTATTAAAAGCCGAAGGAAAGTCAGTAAATAAAAGCCTTTACCCTCCACATGTTTAAAAATCATGTTTTAAATAGTCAATGTGGCATCCTCCGCTCCTCTGTTGGGCCTGTATGCAAACTGCATTGGATCTAACTTGTACTCAGTCTCTTTTAAAATGACAGTCTTAACCAATTTCCCAAAGACTTTCATACTCACTGGGATGCGCGCAACAGGCCTGAAATCATTTAGGGACAGGGACCACAACAGCATACTTCCAGAGAGCGGACACACGCTGTGTCTGCAAGGATTTACTAAAAATTGTATGAAATACAGGACTAAGTTCACTTGCGCAGGATTTAATAAAACACCCACTGATGTTGTCTCGACCCTGGCTCTTGTTGCTCTTCACAGAACAAAAGGCTTTCCTGACATCACTCATTTCAACAGTAAAATGCTGAGTGTCCTTCAAGTTCTGTTTCAATTCTAAATTATCCTTACTAAATCAAAAGAATTAAAACTAGCATAAAAACTGTTAAGAGCATTTGCCAAATCACTGTCTGAGTTAAAACCTTCTAAAATGGTCTGCCTGCCACTCTGGGAATTCTGCAGGCCTGTGATGGTTTTCATACTGGACCATGCAGAACCAAGGTTTTTAGCAGCCATTTTATTTTCAAGAGCAGTTTTATTGTGTTGTTTTGCTTTCAAAACCAAATTTTATTTTTTTATTCCTCACATAGGATTTAACATGTCTTGTGACCCATGGCTTGTTGTCGGGGTACACTTTAATATGCCTACAGGATATGATCACGTCTTTACCAAGTGCTATATAACAACTGATGTCATCCACTGGAGCATCCAGATCATCTCCACAAGACTGAATAAAAACTTACCAGTCCAACATCTAAAACTCTCCTGCAGGGACAGCAGAGATGCCTCTGACCACATCTCAATGTCCTTGGTCCTTGTCTTCTCTCATTTAAAACAGTCTTTTAGTTGGGCAGGAGATCCCAATTGGGGAAGAGGAAGGGATTTATAAGTATCCCCCACTGACCCATAACAAAGGTCCAATATTTTATCCTATGTAGTTTAATAGGATACATACTGTTTGAAGTTTTTCAGGGTTGTTTTCAGGGAGATGTGGTTAAAATCACCCATTATAAAGTTCGGGACATCGGGGGAAAGGTTCTGTAGCCTCTGCACATCTGTAATGATGGCACAGGGAGGGGGTGGGGGGGTGCACCCTCGGATGAATGTAAACAACTGTCAGAAAAAGTTGAGGAAACTCGTGGGGAGGTAGAACGGGCACAGTGACAGAGAGAGAAGCTCCACATTGTGTGTGCAGATCCTCTCCCTGATAGTCACACCACTACAATATTGTATGTTTACGTATAAACACACTCCCCCTCTCTGGCATTTCGCCGTAATATCCATGTCCTGGTCCAAAGAAAATGGAGCTCCAAAACGGACAGTTCGGTTTTGACAGGTCGGCGTCCTGATCCTGCTCCGTCAGCCACGTCTCAGTACAGGCCATCACACAGCAGTCCCTGAAGTCCTTCTGGAACCTGACGTTCCCCTGGAGTTCATCTATCTTGTTCCTCAAGGACCAGTCATTTCCCATGATGGCAGAGGGATCCGGTTGAGCCACTGTCGCCTCAGGCACAGTTTGAATACTCCACTCCTCCCTCTTTTTATTTTCCTCTTGTTCCTTGTACTGTTAAAATCTCTCAATATAAAGTCCAGTAACTGTGGTGCGAAGTCTGCACTGCCATTTGATAAATTCAGCTGAGTCAGTTCCTCACGGGTGTAAACAGTCCTCACCTGATCCACATCCCCTCTTGCTTCGTGGGTTATAAGCCAGCACAGTCCAAACAAGAAATAAAACAAATCCATGGCATTATCTCTCTGTTTGTGGAACTTAGAGGACTTTAAAACTGTCACTTGACCAAAAATTACACATAAGATCCCATAAAAAGGACAAAAAAGACAAAACCAGATGCCAAGCTTTCACCTGCATGCGCCCTTTGGAAATTTAGAAGCTCTATAGTTACCATGGAAACACAATCATCTTCTATAATACTGATTGACCAGTAAAACCCATGGAGTTGGATCAATGACACTGGTTGGATACACTTGGTTTATGTTCAGTTAATAATGAATTTTGTGGAAAGTCACATTTTATATGTTCTCTGTTTCTATTATGATGGTTAACTTTAATCTGAGCTCTTATGAACATGTACATGATTAGGGAATTATCTATAGGAAAATATTGTACCAGATTTTTATTAAAGAAATTGAAAAGACAGGTGAATATTTATAATAAATCATGATAAATAGCTTAAGAAAGGTTGAATAGAGAGGGAATGTTTTTTGGGAAGTGCTGGAGAAGTACCCCTGGGTCATTATGGGTTAGGCTGGTGACTAATAAGCTGTTAAGAATCTTGACCAGGACAGATCATCTATAGGTAGACGGTATTTTTAAAAGAGGATCTTTTAATGTCCTCTGAAAAATTAACTGTAAGAGCGAAGTGAATATGAGTTCATAGACATTCATTGTTAAAGTTACATCACTGTTTTTGTTTTTGATTCATCCTATAGGTTCCTGCGTCTCCAGGCAGCAGTGCCAGCAGTCTAACTATCGTAACAGCCATCAGCAGTAACTCAGACTCCACTAACAGGTAGTTTTTCATACTGATCTATTGAGGTCATGTCTGTTTGTCCAACTTGGTCTGTTCAATAAACAGAGCAGGCTTAATATATCTAGAAATAATAAAGCTATACTATTTGTAAGTGTACCATTGCATAGACGGGGCCATACTACGGGGGCATGTTGTTATTTAGGTCTGTATCTTCCTTCAATCTAAAACTAGATGTGTCCAAATCTGCTTGTAAATTCTGTAAGTAATTCACAAGCTTGAAAAGTGGGCATGGCACCCACTCTTTGGAGGGCTTCATCTCCAAAACCGTTAGACATAGGATGCTAAAACTTGGGATTCTTTCTAGTGGCATCAAAAGGTACCTGTGTTCCAAATATTGAGAAAATCGAAGATGGTGACCTGCAGAGTTTTTATGGAATCTTGTGAATTGACATGGCATGACCCTGAATCTAATTGAATGAGACCATTTACTTCCAGTGATTGTGCGAAACTGGGCTAATAATGCCGATCTAAGGTTTGAATACATTGGGAAGGACATGTTTTCCTCAGTAGTGGGTGTAATGAAAGTATTGGGGGAAAAAAAAGCAAACTATTATCAAAAATAGTGACTTCACAATAGTGATGTTACAAAGGCTGTTAATTGTTTGAATAATGTGTTAAAACAGTACGTCATATACATAATATCCCCACCCCTTACCTCCTGGGGGGGGGGTTCAGGCTCAGGAGTTTATTTTCACTATCAACTTCAACTCTAAAATACAGACCTATCCTTTGGGAGAGTTTGCATCAAACACCTTTGATTTTGTTACTTGGATTATTCGTTAGCTGGGTCTTTCATAAGTAGAGGTACCATTGTATAATGTATATTGGAGTGGCTATGGCTCAGCTTCCAATAACGGAAGGGTCCCTCTGTCATACGCTTCACCCTCCTGCCTCCAGTGTCACTCACACTGGGCTATCAATGTTTGGTGGTGGGAGGGGTCAAAATTCAGCCACACTTCTGTCAGTCTGCCCCATTGGCAATTTTGCATACAAACATAGTTTACCACCAACAGAGTGAGAGGAAATTAATAAGTCACTATATATATATATATATATATATATATATATATATATATATATATATATATATATATATATATATATATATATATATATATATATATATATACTATACTATATATATATATATATATATATATACTATACTATATATAGTATATATATAAAATATATATAGTATATATATAAAATATATATAGTATATATATAAAATATATATAGTATATATATATATATATATATATATATATATATATATATATATATAAAATATATATAAAATATATATAGTATATATATATATATATATATATATATATATATATATATATATATATATATATATATATTAGTACTTTGGATGCTTAGAAAAGTGATATAGAAATTCAATCTATTATTATTCTAGTGCATATAGTATATCTAGTAGATAAGCACTTATTTTTAGACAATAGATTTGGAATATCTTAATTCAGTAATTCTGATAATATTCACTTATTCCATTGGCAGATATTTTTCACTTCAATTAAGTAAAAAGAAATTTTTTTTAAGTTTCTAAATTGGGATTTATTTCCAGTGAACTGAAAGACACTTTTGACAGTTTACAGCCTGACACATATTCATTGTATTTGGGGTCATTTTTGAGCCAACTAATGTTAGCGTCGGTCCTGGTATGTCTGGTATTTAAAGGTGAACCAGTGGTGGTTTCCTCACCTGAGTTTTGTGTGTGTTGTGTTGCAGAGCTCTAGATGATATGAGCCAGAGTCCAAACAGAGTGGAAAACAACAACAGCAGCAGCAGTAGTTTAACACTGTCTGCCTCGACCAGCAGCCCCAGAGCTGCATCTGCTGTCCTTCTGCCTGGATTGGAAAACCTGCAGGTACCACTGTCTGTACATCTGACACTAGTACACTGTCTTAGCTGCAAAACTCACCGCCTATACATGTTACACTAGTACACTTTCTAAGCAGCTGCACACCAATAGGACCATTATTATTCCCTCTGCCAAGGAAGGTATCTTTTGCCGCTGTTGGTTTGTTTTTTGGTTTGTGTCCAACGTAACTTGATAACTAATGGATGAATTTTGATGAGATTTTCAGGGAATGGTGGCAATGGGGAGATCTACAAATTACTAGATTTTGGTGGGGGGTCTGCACTCTGTGTGCTTTTGTAGTTTTAGGTATTTTTTTTGCTCCATTGTTATGACCCGGAGGTTGCAACATATTTTAGAGCAGGGGTTCTCAAACTTTTTTGGCCCAGGTCCCCCTTGGAGGGGTGAAATTTTTCCATGTCCCCCCTCATCCTCGCGATACTGAAAATGATAAAAAACCACTTCAACAATGATTATTATGAAACAATGATAACCTTTTTTAATAGTGCTTTTGTGCAAACCAGCGAAATTTTCAGGTATTATAATATAAATGAGCACTTCAGAAACAACAATTTAAAATAATTTTAAAATAATAAATGGAACAAAAGACACACAAAACCGTGTGTGTGTGTGTGACAGACAGACAGACAGACAGACAGACAGACAGACAGAGACTTAATGAGAGGGATGAGCTTGTCAAACTCAATATAACTATCAATGTACTTTCTCTTTTTAGGGTTAGGGCGTTTGTTTTTGTCATTGTCACGTTCATTTTCATTGTCATTTCCTTTACCACTTCTTGAGGAACTTGGCGGACACAAAAATCGATCCATGTTCGCTGCAGGGTGGCTAAAAATAGCCTGTGACTTGCTCCGTCTCAATTTAGTCAAGCTGGCGTCAAACAGCGCTGTTACTTCTGCCCGCTCGCTACAAAATAAAACTTCCGCATTTCAAAATAAAACAGCAAAAAAAACCCAAAAAAACCAAAACCGTGAATAATTTCGCGTACCCCCTGGGGGTCCGCGGACCCCAGTTTGAGAACCATGGTTTTAGAGAGCACAGGAGACAAAAAGGGTTCAAATTTGCCAACAATTTATTAAAGAAAAACAACCCACAAACTAAACCCTGTAAAAGGGAATGAAACGAAAACAGGACGTCCAGACTCACCGGGTCAGACAGGACAGAAAAAGAAACGGAACGGCCAACCGGCATCTCGCAGCCGGAAAAAGCTTCACTAGAGTGCGCGCTGGTGTGCGTGCTCCAGAAACCGGCATCCCAGGTGGAAGTGAGGCAGAAACCACAGACAAGGCACTCCCAGGAAAAGGCGTCTCCCTCTAGACCCGCAGGTCTGGTTTATATAGCGGGCGTGGCGGAAGCCTATCAGCGACCTGCAAAAAACTATGTTGTACACAAAAAAGATAATGGCTAATAATTGTCCAATTAAATAAAGACTCACAAAAACGGTGCTGGAACATAACATCCATTCTAATGGAGTTAGAGAAGATACTTTAAATGTACATCACTCATATCCATTTTCCTCACGCATCAATAGTTTTTCACTTTCAGTATAAAAAAAAGTGTATATATTGTTTTCTCTTGTTTTACTTTTATGTTTGGAATTTTGTATATATATATATGTGTGTGTGTGTGTGTGTGTGTGTGTGTGTGTGTTAGGGATGGCAAAATTCATAAAAAATTTTGACTGGCCATCAAGCCTCATTAACCGGTAATTAGTCAGTCACCGAGAAAATAAAACACTTGCTTAGTTGGCGCACGCATGCGCGCGTACACACACACACACACACACACACACATACACACAAGGCCATTTACGAGCAGCGGTGCGCTTCAACACCAGTCACAGCAGTTGTACTGATGTTATGTTAAAAGCTCATTTTAAACCATCACACATAAAGAAATCATTCAATGTCAAAATATAGTATGCTGCTAAATATCACGGCTGGCGCGAGAAGGGGGGAGCGTGGAGTTAGGGCTCTGGGATCTGGAGAAACGCCACGCTTCAATCGGACTCCCCCGGGCTGTTGTTGCCGGGACGGGGCCGGAGCGAAATGTGCGGGGCCATGGCGGTCCTCATTATCGGCCCCTGAAGGAGACGGAACGTCTGGTTCTCGCTCGCTCGTCCAGTCGGGGAAAACCGGGTCGTATTACAGAGTGAACACTTCATATCGCTATCATTGATTTTTTTAAAGTGTCACTTTTTGTCTTCATGGTGTCAACTTGCTGTCCCTTTTGTGTTTTGATCAAACATTCAGACTGGTGCGAAATGTTCGTATCACATAGATTAATTGTGCTCTGTGCGAGCTCTGCGTTTACTTTCAATAAATTCCGTTTTGTATTGCTAATTCTCAAATTCATAAAGATAGGCTATGGAGAGATCACAAAGCTTCCTCTTTATAGTCTACATTACAATGAAATAGAGTCTATGCCAGGGGTGGGCAACTCCAGGCCTCGAGGGCCAGTATCCTTCAAGTTTTGGCTGTTTCCCTCTTCCATCGCACCTGGAAGCCATTCCTTAATTATAAGGCTTCTGCAGAGCTGCGTGATGATGATCATTAATTGAATCAGGTGTGTTGGAAGAGGGAAATATCGAAAACCTGTAGGATTCCGGCCCTCGAGGAGCGGAGTTGCCCACCCCTGGTCTATGCAGTGGAATGACTGATGCAAGATGGGGTTTTTTTTTTGTTTTTTTTTACATCGACTGTGTGAGAAGTGTTAGTCAATTCGATTCTGTTCTGCTGTCTCTCTTTAGGCTTTGCCATCCTCTGGTGCTCCTCCCCTTGTCCTAGACTCCACCCCTCAGGTCCTAGACGCGCCCCTCCTGCCCCCCCTGGCATCCCCCACCAGGGCGCGCTCCCCTGATGTCATCTCTTCGGCGTCCACTGCTTTGTCCCAGGACATGCCAGAGATCGCCTCCCAGACTCTCCAACTGCAGCGAGGTCTGAGCTCCGGCCTGGAGCCCCTCCCCCTGTCGGCTCTGCAGACGGACAGCATGGCCTCCGCCGCATCCGCTCTGCACATGCTCACATCTCCACGCACAGCCAACAACAGCAGGTGACTTAAAACCATCAGGTGTCCCTTTGTTTATATTTATTAGTTTAACTGTCACTATTTGTGTTTTCTAAACTCAAGTAGAAGTGGAGAACAAACTAAATAACTGTGTCCATGTTGAAAGAAGAAAAAAAGAATACAAAAAAGGAAAAAAAACGTCAGGTGTCTGCTTGTTAATACTTATGAGTTTAACTGTCACTAGTTGTTTTCTAATTGTCACCCTGACCCTCCCCTCCCAAAATTCCCCATGACTTTTTACCATAATTATGACTTCTGGTACAATGGATCATTGTGACGTGTGCTATATCTAGCTCATGTCACAATGATCCCCCCCTCAGCCATCACTCTGTCTAACTTCAAGCCCAGTGAGCTACAGTGTCATTGACTGGTAGTTTTTGACACGTTTTTTTTTTTATCACTTATGTGATGGGGTGGGGGGGGTAATTAAAAAAGATTTTCTGACATTTGTTTTCATTTGATGGAGTGAAAAATATCTGTATCAACTTCGAATATTTGCTTAGAAAGATCGACTTAGGCCTGTAGGCCGCGGGCCAGTAGGGGGTACTATGTGTGTGCCCTACTGGCGGCCTACTGGATCGGTCATTGGCTAAAGCTGGTATCAGCCCCCAAAAAATCCTTGAGTCGATCCTTGGAGAATCAGTCTAATATCTTTAAAGTTTCTGATAAAATTAAATGTGAGTATTTATAAAACATATTTCCTGTTGCAGTTTGCTGCCGCTCGAACTGGGCGGTGCAGATGGTCCGGTGGGCGGGGCTGTGGAGTCGGACCCCAGACTCAGTCACACTCCGTCGCTACTCGAGACAGCCTTATCGCAGGAGAACCCTTGCGTGGGGGGTGGAGCCTCAGATGGAAGCGTTAGCCACACCCCTTGGCCAGCTGCCCCCGACATCACCAGGGAAACCAGAAACAGCCTGAGGGACAACGGTCTCGTAGACTGGTAAAAACAACAACAAAAAACTTTCACTGAAGCACTTCTAGAATAAAGTGCCACATTAATGCAAAACATACTTTAGTCTGGTATTCTGCTAGCACTAGGCGAATGCATCACCTAGCATATGACAAACACGTTTAGTGCAGATATATTCACTTCTTTGAGTCTGTTCATGAAAAATGAAACAATTAATATAGGTTAAAAATTAATATTTATTCTCAATTTATCTAAAGCAACCCTGTGATTAATTTGAATAACATTGTTAATCATTTGACAGCCCCAATCGTAATATATTGCAGAACCAATATTTTCTATCAGCCCCAGTGATCAGTTGTTCTCTCTCTCCATATTTTATGTTTCTTTTTTGTTGTAGTCCAAGAGAAGAGTCTAAGGACGGACAACTGAGCTCACCTTTCCACCGACGCTCATACCACCGCACGCCCAGTGACGGACAGGACCCTGGAGAGCTGCAGAGGTAACGTACAACAGACTCGCCCCAATGTGTTTGCCAACTTCCACATCTGTATTTTAAATTATATATATATATATATATATATATATATATATATATATATATATATATATATATATACAGACAGTGAAAAAAATAAGTATTTGAACACCCTGCTATTTTGCAAGATCTCCCACTTAGAAATCATGGAGGGGTCTGAAGGTGCATGTCCACTGGGTGGACATGATAAACTAAAAAGAAAAATCCAGAAATCACAATGCATTATTTTTTAACAATTTATTTGTGTGATACAGCTGCCAATAAGTATTTCAACACCTGTGTATCATCTAGAATTCTGACCCTGAAAGACCTGTTAGTCCACCCATTAGAAGTCCACCTACACTCCATGTATCATCCTGAATCAGATGCACCTGTTTGAGGTCGTTAGCTGCATAAAGACACCTGTCCACCTCATACAATCAGTAAGACTAACTTGTAACATGGCGAAGACCAAAGAGCTGTCCAAAGACACCAGAGACAAAATTGTGCACCTCCACAAGGCTGGAAAGGGCAACGGAGCAATTGCCAAGCAGCTTGGTGAAAAAAAGTCCACTGTTGGAGCAATCACTAGAAAATGGAAGAAGCTAAACATGATGGTCAATCTCAATCAGAGTGGAGCCCCATGCAAGATGTCACCTCGTGGGGTCTCAATGACTCTAAGAAAGGTGAGGAATCAGCCGGGAACTACACGACAGGAGTTGGTCAATGACCTGAAAAGAGCTGGGACCACAGTTTCCAAGGTTACTGTAGGTAATACACTAAGACGTCATGATTTGAAATCATGCATAGCACAAAAGGTTCCCCTGCTTAAACCAGCACATGTGAAGGCCCGTCCTAAGTTTGCATATGACCATTTGGATGATACAGAGGAGTCATGGGAGAAAGTTTTGTGGTCAGACGAGACCAAAATAGAACTTTTTGGTCATAATTCGTCTAAGCGTGTTTGGAGGAAGAGGAATGAAGAGTACAATCCGAAGAACACCATCCCTACTGTGAAGCATATGGGGGTGGTAGCATCATGCTTTGGGGGTGTTTTTCTGTACATGGGACAGGACAAGTGTACTGTATTAAAGAGAGGATGACTGGGGCTGTGTATTGTGAGATTTTGGGGAACAACCTCCTTCCCTCAGTCAGAGCATTGAAGATGTGTCATAGCTGGGTCTTCCAACACGACAACGACCCGAAGCACACAGCCAGGAAAACCAAGGAGTGGCTCTGTAAGAAGCATATCAAGGTTCTAGCATGGCCCAGCCAGTCTCCAGACCTGAACCCAATCGAAAATATTTGGAGGGAGCTCAAACTCCGTGTTTCTCAGCGACGGCTCAGAAACCTGACTGATCTAGAGAAGATCTGTGTGGAGGAGTGGGCCAAGATCCCTCCTGCAGTGTGTGCAAACCTGGTGAAAAACTACAGGAAACGTTTGACTTCTGTAATACCAAACAACGGCTACTGTACCAGATATAACAGTCACTTTCTCAGGTGTTCAAATACTTATTTGCAGCTGTATCACACAAATAAATTGTTAAAAAATCATGCATTGTGATTTCTGGATTTTTCTTTTTAGTTTATCTCTCTCACAGTGGACATGCACCTACGATGAAAATTTCAGACTCCTCCATGACTTCCAAGTGGGAGATCTTGGAAAATAGCTGGGTGTTCAAATACTTAGTTTCTTCACAAACTTAGTGGTCTACATCACTGCCTTTGGTGCGAACGGTTGCCAGTTCAAATCCCAGGTGTGCCCTTAGGCAAGGCATTTTACGCTATACATGCCTATACCTCTCGATGAGCGATACGATAAATAGAGTCATACCGGCTTGGATGGCGCCCAGGACAACAAGGTCCGCGTCAGGGGTTGAGGAACCAGGACACCCTAATGTTAAATTAGCTACTGGAACAAGACATTCATGGAGCAGGGCAGAGAACATGGTACTAATAGTGTTACTACGGGAGTAACCCCAGTGAGAGAGGATGTGGGAGAAATGGTTGCTTGGAAACCCCACATCCTCACTGACTAAGAAACGGCTCCTAGCTCAGTGTTCGAATATCCGCAATAAGAGGTTGCTATCACAGCTAGAGATTGATGAGATACAGCATTGTACCTCATCCACGGTAAAAAGATGCTACGGGAAGGGGGGGCCAGGACGACAGGTCAGCTTGGGGGTGGTTTCACCATCACCCCCTAATATCGAGATGGGGTACCAAGCCCCAGAAACACTAACCAGCTGACCTGAGAAAGAGAATCATGAAATCCTGGGGGAACACAACTACCTGCTTGCCAAGGCTAAAGAACAAAGTACCACACCCATCTCCACTGGAGGACCTGAACACTGCACTGCAAACTGTCCCTACCACTACCATCACTGAGACCAATCAGCTGATGTACGCAGCAGCAACAGTAATCCCAGAGATGCTTGGCTACAAGATGAACAGCCAGAGCAGCCAGAAGGTTGCCCCATGGAGTAGAAGGCTAGAGGCAAAGATCATGGCAGCACGGAGAGAAGTCCGTGTTCTCACAGAACTAAACAGAGGTGTGAATCTGAGGAAAGGACTGCCCAAGAAATACAACAAACTGTCCACAGCTGAGGCACTGGAGACTGTGAAGCAAAGGCTCACAGCACTAGCTACCCACCTAAAGAGATACACAAGAGAGGTAGAGGCCAGGAGAATAAACCAGGTGTTCTCCACCAACCCAGCTAAGGTCTACTCTCAATGGCAGGGGGACAAGGTGACAACGGACCCACCTAGGGCTGAGACTGAGCAATACTGGAAGAGCATCTGGGAGGAGACAACACATACACCAATGCCCAATGGCTGACAGATTTACAGGCAGAGCACAGCCAACTCCCAGAACAAGACCCAGTAGTCATCACACTAGCAGACATCCAAACCAGAGTGTCCAAAATGAAGAGCTGGACAGCATCGGGTCCCGGCATGATTCATGCCTACTGGCTTAAGAAACTGACAGCTACCGGCCTATCACCTGCCTCAGCACCACATGGAAGCTCCTATCAGGCATCATAGCGACTAAGATGAGTAGGCACATGGAGCAATACATGAGCAGAGCACAGAAAGGAATAGGCAACAACACCAGGGGAGCCAAACACCAGCTACTGGTTGACAGGGCAATTGCCCAAGATTGCAAGACGAGGAACACCAACCTGTGCACTGCCTGGATTGACTACAAGAAAGCCTATGACTCAATGCCACATACATGGATACTGGAATGCTTAAAACTGTATAACATCAACAGGACACTAAGAAAGTTCATCCAGAACTCAATGAGGCTGTGGAAGACGACTCTGGAGGACAACTCAAAGCCAATTGCACAGGTGAGCATCAGATGCGGCATATACCAAGGAGATGCTCTGTCCCCCCTGCTGTTCTGCATAGGCCTAAACCCCCTCAGCCAGATCATCTCAAAGAGTGGCTTTGGATACCAGTTCCGAAGTGGAACATCCATCAACCACCTCCTCTACATGGATGACATCAAGCTGTATGCCAAGAATGCGCGTGACATTGATTCCCTATTTCACCTCACCCGGATCTATAGCAAAAACATTCGGATGTCATTCGGACTAGATAAATGTGGGCGGATGATATCTAGAAGAGGAAAGGTGATCACAACTGAAGGGGTTGACCTACCTGAAGGGAACATCACAGATGTGCAGGAAAGTTACAAATACTTGGGGATCCCACAGGCAAATGGTAATCATGAGGAGGCAGCTTGGAAGTCAGCCACAGCCAAATACCTACAGAGGGTAAGGCAGGTCCTGAAAAGTCAGATGAATGGCAAAAATAAGATCCAGGCCATTAACACCTATGCCCTGCCAGTGATCAGATACCCAGCTGGGATAATATCCTGGCCACTGGAAGAGATACAAGCCACTGATATCAAGACAAGGAAGCTCCTTACCATGCATGGAGGGTTTCACCCCAGGTCCAGTGTCCTGAGGTTGTACACTAAGCGAAAGGAAGGGGACCGAGGACTTGTGAGTGTCAGAACTACTGTCCAGGAGGAAACGGCAAACCTCCAGGAATACATCTAGACAATGGCCCCCAATGACCAACTGCTAAGTGAATGCCTCAGGAAACAAAAGCCCAGTAAAGTCGAGGAACCAGAGGGGCTGTCATGGAAGGACAAACCCTTGCACGGTGTGTACCATCGGCAAATTGAGGAAGTGACTGATATGGAAAAGACATACCAGTGTCTGGAAAAGGCTGGACTAAAGGACAGCACAGAGGCACTACTCATGGCTGCACAAGAACAAGCCCTGAACACCAGAGCAATAGAGGCCGGAGTCTACCACATCAGGCAGGACCCCAGGTGTAGGCTGTGTAGAGAAGCCCCTGAGACAGTCCAGGACATCACAGCAGGGTGTAAGATGCTGGCAGGCAAGGCATACATGGAGAGGCATAACCAGGCAGAGGGCATACTGTACAGGAACATCTGTAAAGAGTATGGACTGGAGGTCCCAGGGTCAAGATGGGAGACCCCCCCAAAGGTGACAGAGAACAAACAGGCCAAGATCCTGTGGGACTTCCAGATCCAGACTGACAAGATGGTGATGGCCAATCAGCCTGATATAGTGGTGGTGGATAAACATGGGAAGACAGTGGTGGTGATAGATGTAGCAGTCCCCAGTGATACCAAAAAGAAAGAACACCAGAAGCTTGAGAAATACCAATGGCTGAAAGAGGAGTTAGAGAAAATGTGGAGTGTGAAGGCAACAGTGGTACCAGTAGTGATCAGAGCACTAGGGGCAGTGACCCCCAAGGTGGGAGAATGGCTCGAGCAGATACCAGGAACAATATCGGAGATCTCTGTACAAAAGAGCGCATTGCTAGGAACAGCTAAGATCCTGCGCAGAACCCTCAGACTCCCAGGCCTCTGGTAGAAGACCCAAGTCTGAAGGAGACACCGCCCGCGTGGGGCGAGAGGAAAAATTTGTTCTTTTTTTTTTTTTTTTTATAAACTCACTGGTGCTATTGACGTCAATCATTTTTTTTAATGGGAGGGACGATGGGGCAGGGTTGTAATCATAGAATTTCATGAACATGAATTTATCAGACTGATTTAGATTCAGATTTTCCTGCTTTTCTTTTGACCCATGTTATATATTTTTTTTCAGTGACCCAGATGATGAGGTGGCCAGTCTAGCATCGTCTTCAGGGAACTGTGGCAGTCGTTCTGCTCACAGAATACCAGTGAAAGAATGGAAGACATCACCACGAGGCTCGCCCAAACTGAAGAGGAAGTTCAAGAAGGATGATAGGTGCGTCACCAGTTGCTTTTCCATCCCACATCTGTGTAAAACTTTACCCATATTTACTAAATGTCCAAAAACACAAGTTCTTAATGTAGTTTTTTCCATTAAATCACAAGTCTGATGGTTCTTTATTATAGCAAGCTAAAAACTATCAAAAAGAGCTAAAACTAAGTAGAAGATAATAAAAATCGTTTAAAGCACCTAAAACGAAGCTAAAAAACAAATTCCAGCGAAAACTTGGTTAAATGAAATGGGTATAGGCAGCTGGCTAAAGAGAATGAAAAGCAGCCATAACTAAACTAAAAATGATTAAAAGTGGGAATCTGAACAATCCTTTATTTCGAAAAATCACCGGATTCTCTCGGTTACATCTCTGTCACTTAAATGCCAAAAATGTAACCCACGTTAGTAAAATAAGTAAAAAAACAGATGTCTTTGGAAAGTTTCTTTTCAAAGAGGAAAAGGCCGGAGAAATGGTGGAGCCAAACTCGTTCATGTGCACTCTGTGGAAATAAGCGCCATTTTTTTCTTACGTTTTCAAAACAAGCGACGGCACTAAACCTAGCTGGATACTACTCTCCGATGATAAACAAACAGAGACCGAGACAGGAGGGGGGAGTGTTTCTTCACACATTCATTCTCTGAGCCAATCAGAGATGCCACATTACCGCGGCATGAATATGTATGAGGAAAGTTGTTCGACCTAAAGTCATTTTTCTACCCTCCAAAAACAGCTTGAAATAAAGCAACTCAGGAGTTGTTTTTTTTTTAAAAAAAACAGAACTAATGCACAATGCATTGGATAACAATGGTGAACAGAGCAATATTAATGAAATTACATTGGAATGAGACCTTTAAAATCAGCTAAAGCTAAGCTAAACTCTTCTATCATTTTCCCTCTATTCACTACTAAACTAAAATGCTATGGTTTCCTAGTGTGTCCACACATACCACACCATGTTTAAACTGGAAAAATTTTTTCTCTTGTTTTAATGTCCGTCAACATCCAGTTATTTCAGTCACCTGACTGAATGTTGTGAATAAAGCTCTTTGTTATATTTTTACCTCCGCTAAGGAGGTTATGTTTTTGCTGCTGTTGGTTTGTTAACATTGCGAATTAGAGACGTAACTTCCCCCAGACTTCTCCGTGAATTTTCTTTCATCCTATGGATTGCGGTGATTGGTTGTATTACTGTCATATTGTATACAGAGGGATTTCAAAGACAACCTTTTAGCCCGGCTCCCCTGCCTATGAAGCGCTATACATTTAATGAATGGGGATAGTGTGGCTAGGCTAGTGGTACTTATACATATATGTCTGTATTTATTTGAGTTGAATGGTTTCAGCTGAAGGTTTTCTTCTTGTTGTTCTGTGCAGTGAATCATCTCAGCTGAGGCAGATGGACTCTGGGCTGGTAAGGAATCAACACCACACCTGCACACTCTGACTAAACAGGTCCCAGGCCATTTTAAAGACCTGCATGTGGTCGATTTTCAATAATAAAAGCCATTGAATTTTTAGCAATGATATATATATATATATATATATATATATATATATATATATATATATATATATATATATATATATATATATATATATATATATATATATATATATATTTTTTTTTTTTTTTTTTTTTTTTTTTTTTTAATTGAAATGAGGTTTCTGAAAATTTTTGCCCTGAAATGCACACTTTCCCTCCCTGCTGTCATCCTCCAGTTGAATGCAGAGGTGCAGGAGGAGCTGTTGATGCTCCTGCGCACCCAGCAGCGTGAGCTGTTGGAGCTGCGTGGACAGATCCAGGCCATGCAGAGTTCCATCATCACCCAGGTGGAACATGTTCTCAACAACCATCACGAGCACCAGCGTATCCTTCACTGTTAGAAGAAGGAAATTTCTAAAACATGCAAGATTGGTGAGCCCTAGTTTATGGAGACCACAGGGAGTAAAAGTGGGGAAAATGAACCAGTCTCATTAAAAAAAGAAAAAGGGATAAATCAGTGGTTTAAATTGCATTGGCGATAATTGACAAAAGTGTTTGACAGAAGTTGTTCATCTTAAAACCTTGTATTTGAATCCAGCTCCTACTGGCCTGTGTTGTGCAGTGTCTTGTTTTAAAGCTCAGCTGTTCAGACAGGTTTTTTTTTTCACCCGACCTTAAACACACATAGATTATTTGGATAGAAGGTTGTATACATAATGTCATGCTTTCTATGATGGACTATTTATATTCAATTAAATTTTATTTATAAAGCCCTAAATCACAACAAAGTCGTCTCAAAGGGCTTTACAAAAACACAATCAACTACAGAGATACATGAAAAAAGTCCCAAGCATCCCCTGTCCTTAGACCCTCCTTCTCGGCAAGAAAAAACTTCAAAACCCAGTGGGAAAAAGAAGAAATCTCGAGGAGAACCACATTGAAGGAGAGATCCACTCCCATGGACGGACAGGCTATAGATGAACGTCCATATATAGATGCAGGAAGGGGGGCTGGTCCAGACAGGCAGGGGCAGTGGTCCGGGGTCACAGGTCGGCACAGGCGAGAAACTGCAGATCCTGTCGTCCATGGCTCCCGTGCAGACTCTGTCAGGAAAACCACCACTCCCCCCGGGGACACACACACACACACACACACACACACACACACACACACACACACACACACACCAGGTGACTAGTCATGAACAGACTTGGTATGAAAGATAGGTTGTAAAAGTTACAGAAACAGGTGTGAGGGAGAGAAAGAGAAGAAAGAAGGAACTCAGTGTACTGTACTTCCCCCAGCATTCTAACTCCTAGGGCAGTCTAAACTGAACTGTGACTCATACACCACATAATTTTTTAACTAACCTGATCATAGGCTTTCTCGAACAGGAATGTTTTAAGCCTGATTTTAAATGTAGAGACTGTGTCGGCATCTTTAATATTAAAGGGAAGCTGATTCCATAAGACAGGGGCCTGATAACTAAAGGCTCTAGCTCCTACTGTACTTTTAGAAACCTTAGGAACTTTCAATAAACCTGCATTCTGAGACTGAAGCGCTTTTCCACCTTCATGGTGCTCAAAGCGCTTTACATTAGCCTCTCATTCACCCATTCACACACACACTCATACTACCATTCACACCAGTAGGTTTTTCTAAGGTCAGTCCTACTGGGGGCCTAAGTCAGGGTTCAGTGTCTTGCCCATGGACACTTCGACATGTGGACAGCCAGAGCTGGGACGCAAACCGCCAACCTCTCGGTCATTGGGCAACCCACTCTACCAACTGAGCCACAGCCGCCCAACTCTGGAGCTGAAAGAAAATTAGAAAAAAAAAATCTACTGAAATAATGTTGTGTAATTTTGAAGTGACTGTGTTTCCAGTGTCATAAAACCATGTTCTGCTCCAGTTTTTCTGTTTAGTCCTTTGATAGAAAAAGTCTAAAAGTTGACCTTAATGTGGTGTTTAACCCTGAACACCATCAGGGACTTATGCTGCTTTTCCACTAGTGTCAGCTTGGCTCCACTCCGCTCACTTTGGTGCATTTCCGTGACTCAGTACCACGGTACCACGTCCTCTGAGGTTCCAGGTGTTACTATGGTGATGTGTAAACAGCATAGACATGATTTGATGGAGTCGTCTCTGCATCGTTGTGTTGTCAATATGTGACCCGCCAGTTGCAGTAAACTGAGCAGTCGGATAAATTCAGTCCAACGCAATAATGTCAGTCCACAAAACTACAGTGTGGTTGGTCGTGGAGGTTCAGACATTTCTGACTTTGGTGGCTGAAAAAAATCTGTGAACTTGATGGCGCAATGAGGAACAACCAAGTTTACCATGCAAGGGTTATGCCACGCCTCACAATATCATTAGGTACTGAATGAACAGTACATGATACCAGAGTCAAGTGGAGCTAAGACATGTAGTGGAAATGCAGTGTTAATGTGGTGTCGAACCTGAACACCATCACAGACTTTGACACTGAACTGGGACTGACGGGATATGGATGGTGTATCTGATGATGAGGCTTTGTGTGTCAGATCCCTGTGAGCCTTAACTTTACATCGCACCACTAGAGCGCAGACTCGAGCGTGTGATCGCAGAGAGTCGCAACAATCAGCAGCATCTTCAAGATCAGCTGAGCCAACAGCTGAGCCACAGTTTAAGCTCCACCCTCTGCAGCAGGATGGACAAGGTTCTGCGAGAGGAAGTGAAGAAGACCGCCCCACAGTGTAAGGACACACAACACACACTATATACACTCACAGTGTGTATGTGTCTATAACCTACAGGTACACGCAATGTGGATGTGTCTATAACCTGCAGTTACACTCAGTGTGGATGTGACTATAACCTGCAGTTACACACAATGTGGATGTGGCTATAACCTGCTCCACACAGGAGATGGTCCTGTTCATTGGAACATTTCAACTGATACAATTCTATTTTCATGTAGGACATAAGTTGAATGTCCATGCCCCCCCCCCCCCCCACACACACACTTTATTGTTAATCTTTGCAAAAGGGGTCATTTCATGTCACTTCACCCAATGGGTTTAACCCTACCCCCCTCAGATTTTGCTGAAAATTTGTCCTAGAGGTACGTCTGGCAGGAAAAGATGATTCTCCAATTTTTATGTTAATTGGACCAACCATTTCCGAGATATGGCCACCAACATTCTGCCAATTTTAGCGTTTTTTTGTTGTGGCCGCCATTATTCAAACTGCAATAATTCCTGAACTACTGGTCCAATTTTCATGAAATGGGTGTCATTCTGTCAGAAACCTTTTAAGGAATCCAAATCTGGAAATGAACATCTGACCAACTTTTCATGTAAGGACATTGAAATCAAATATTTGTCATTGTCAATACATGTCATTTGACATGGAATGACCCAAAGGTTAGTTTGACTGTGCAGAAAAGCGTCCATTGTCAAAGTGCACATGAGGCTGTTCATCAGTAAGTGACAGTGCTTTTTGTTGATGTCTGGCATCATCTCAGACTGAAGATAAATTAAACATAATAGAGTTCTTTGTGAGGTGTGTACTGGACCACATTGCTAAAACCAAACCCAGTTTGTGCTTTTGCTCCGCTGCTGTTATCAAATATTCAGTTTTTTCCCTCTAAACTGCAGGGGTCTCAAACATGAGGCCCAGGGGCCAAATGTAGCCCCTAAAAATTCCAATCCAGCCCTCTGGGATACATTTACTAAGTGTAAAATTTCTACAGTTAACCTCTTCCACTTTAAAAGTTTCCTTGTGGGAAACAAGAAAACTTTGTTTAATGGGAAGAAAATGTAAATGAGTCCATATTTAATGTATATATTTAACACTAAGTAAATATTAACACAATATTATGAAAAAAATAGGAGAATGTAGAAATGTAAACTAAGGATCAGGGTTATAATAGTTTGGATTTTTCATTATAGTTTTGTTTTAGTTTGTTTGGACTTATTTCCCCCTAATTCAGTTAGTTTTAATGTCTTTTGAGCAGGTTTGCTAGTTTTTTTCCTGAATGCTTGGTTTTAGTTTTTTCATATATTTTATCTTCCTCATCATCTTATTCAAAGTAAAGTGAGGTGTGGATCAGCTGGGTCAGGTCGAGGTGTGTTATTGACTGAGCAGAGACATAAACATATAGACAGTATGATGGATAAACTCCCTATAGCAGGTTGGGGGTATGGTCGAGTCAATCTGGGTTTTGATGTAGGATTGCTGCCCAAATATCAGTTGTAATATGTGTTGTTTGGAGCGGAGTACGCGGGGGACTTTTTTTTTGCCAAGATAAAAAAAAAAAAAGATCCGGCGATCCGGGCATGAATCCCCAAAGCCACGCCCCCTCCGCAGATGATTCAAACCCTGTTGTCAGAAATGGACAAGAGGGTTTAACATGTAAAGCAACAGAGTTCAAACCTGATTCGTCATCTGGCTGCGTTACGCTATGCTCACCGACAGTCAGGGTAACGGAGTTAAACATCTAGTAAATAATGTGTGTGAACTGTACCGATGAGCACCTGCACAGTACACACTATTATGTCAATGCAGTTATGCCGAATAATATATCTATATCTAGTAATAAAGGGGTAGGAAGATATTTATTGCGGACGGGACATGGCAAAGTTAAAATCCTACCTGCCAAAAACAACTTTTATAACCAATAACTTTGCACGCAGGTCACATTTCCCACACTGAAAGAGGACGTAAATATGCATAATGCAGTTGTGCACTGCAGAAATCAGCACAGATGCATACTGCACATGTAAAATATTATGGATTTCTCAACTATACTAGTACTGTACTCATTCTTACCTGAATGATTATCCAATGAAACAAGTAATTTTAGATCAAAAATTACCAAGCCTACATGGCGGTTGTTCACAATGTCCAGTTGTGACAAAATTAGATCAATGATGATGAAGGTGGTTTTTATAGTTGTCCACAGACCAGGGAACACTACTATTGCATGTAATTGTTCACTAATTGTAATGGCACAGGCCTACCTTCACATCTTACTCTCACTCATCTGCAGTGGAACCACCATCAAATGTCCATTTGTGAAAACAATCAGGGCACGAATGCGCAAACCAATCAGAAAAGGGTGTAAGGAGAAGTATTTTATTGGTTTAGACAAATCACATGGTGACATGACAGTTCTCCACTAGGCTAAGAGAACTCTGAAGCTGCGAAGATTTTTCATAATGCATTTTTTTTCTTTTTTTTGAAGGGAGCAACCAGGGGTGCTGAGCAAATTTTTAGGGGTGCTGAAGCACCCCTAAAAATAGCCTAAACTTGCCTCTGATTTGGACTTATCCTTCATCAATCTACTTTATTTATCTTGTTCAATTTTAGCGTGTCTATTCTTATGGGGTTTTAATTGTATTTTGTATTTTAATTCTTATTTTGTTGTGCTAATCTAACGAATGTGCTGGCTGTAGGTTGCATGTTTTGCCACTAGATGGCGAAGTAAGATGATGGATGATAGCAATGCAGTTTAATCTTCAATGCAAGTGAAAGGTGCGAAACAATAGAAGATGACATGTCAGAATCAGAATTCTTTATTTGTCACGTGTGGATGAGCATCCACAGTGAAATGGATGCGACACTCCCTTAAGACTGTGCAAAGATGCAAAAAGCAAAATATAACTATACAAATATACAACTCTACAATTTACAAATATAATAATATACAAATATATACAATATAAGAAAGACTAGAATAAGTAAAGTATAAAGAAAGTAAAGTATAAATAAGAATATAGAGAAAGATATGAATAAAAATATACCCTGGAGGTAATATAAATATGTACATAGTTATGCATATAACTATGTGCATTGTTAAACATCAAGTGTCAATTTCAAGAGTACAACAGAGAGCAAGGGAGACCACAGGTGTCAATGGTCCTGTCAATCACACCTATGACATGTTAAATTAAAAACTTGAAATCCTGAATCCACGTCTGTGAATTATACTTGTCCTGAGAAAAACTGTAACTAAGTGTATATGTGCAAATATTATTGTAAATAGATTTCTATTGCATATATGTTTCTCTTGTTTCACCTTCTTGATGACAAGTATAACCATTAAAATCTGATTAAATATTCAGTTTTATGTGCTTTTGTTGAGTAATAATAAAAGAATTAGGTTAATCAACAACATATTTTACATAATAGTAATGATAGACATGTCCACAGCACTTCTTCAGAAAACTATCACGTCAGCAAACAGGGTCACATGATACAGACTAAATTATTTCATTGAGCCATGCGCTACTGTGTATGTCTTCTTATATATTTTTTCCCCATCTTTTCAGCCTTCACCAAGTGTGTCATCTCAGGCAATGCAACCTCGTTTGACATTTAATCAAAATATGACAAATCAATTCACATTTTGCTTTATTTGATATTTATATGAAACAGCATCTCACTTTATTTTATCCTTTTGCGTGAAACCTGAAAATGCAATAAAGAAACCTGTAAGAATAGACACACTAAAGTTGAACAAGTTAAATAAAGTGGATTGATGAACGAAAAGTCAAAATATTTAGCAAAATTTAAACATTGAGTGAATGCACTTCGAAGGGTAAGATCAGTGCTCAGCTATTCTGGACTCCTGTTGGCCAGTGATTGGCTGAAAGCACTACAAAGTAATTGGCGAAGAAAATCAGTGGGAGGAGATCATTACCATATAGCACGCGTTATGGAACGCGTGCCATTGCGCGCACCAGTGCGCATACCAGAGCGCGTCCTATGTGACGCGCACTGGCGTGATAGCGCGCCAGTGCGCGTGCGAGAACACGTTCTGTAACGCGTGATATAATAATCGCAACGCATGGCTATGTGAACACTTTGGCTTGCCATACTGCTGCAGCCCTGTGTGTGTCTGCCGCGTGCCGGGCCCATGCATGCACTCTGGATGCGCCACGATGCGACCTTTCACCCTTTACGCATGCATTTTACAGCCAGAGGGAAATGTAGTTCATGGAGTGTGAGGTGCCAATGGATACAGGAGAATGTCCTCTTTCAAACGCCTACAAACATTGCTGCCTTGCCGCTCAATAGAAGAAGATATGGATAAATTAATTGCGCATTTCGGCAATTAAAAATAGCTTATATTTCACCACACACATTGAAAATCATGTTTAAAGGGTGAGTTTTATTACTAAAATACATTTTATAAGTACTTTTATTAACATTAGGGTCTTAACTTTGAGCAAAAGTTGAAACAAATATCCACTGTCCAGATTTATTATATTTTCATAATTTATTAAGGGACAAGCCCATACGATTTACAGGAGAATAATATGATTCCATACTTTCTTCTTAGTTTAATGTGAAAAAAAAAAACTTGGCCAATACATAACATCTTCAAATGTTTCTTTGTTTTAGAGCAAAAAATAGCATAAGTCGACACAATTGGAGCCATTTTCTGCTTCTGTTACTGTTTACGATTTTTGTAAATCTGACCCATAATACACATATACTGATATGTCCAGGTAGAATAACATTCAAATTCTACTTTTTTTTTTCTTCAATGTAAGTTTTTATTGTCAGGTTATTCACATCTTTTGTGTTTGGACAGTTTATGAAAGTAAGTATTTTCATAGTTCAATGGGTTTTTTTTGCACTGAAGCAAAGACAAAAGTTTTGAATTGTCATTATTTAATGCTTATTATGCTGCAGATTAAATCAGGCTTAATGTGGAACATAAAAGAACATGAGTTCATGCCCCCTGGTATAAATCCAATAGTAGAACGCTCTTGTTTCATCTGTCTTCCTTATTCCACTGTCTCTCCAGCGATTTCCAAGAGTCTGGAGCCTGTGACAGGTCAGCTGACCAACACTGT
Source organism: Siphamia tubifer (assembly GCA_020466265.1). Taxonomy (NCBI): domain Eukaryota; kingdom Metazoa; phylum Chordata; class Actinopteri; order Kurtiformes; family Apogonidae; genus Siphamia; species Siphamia tubifer. The sequence continues at coordinate 40,427,125 of CM035788.1, forward strand.
TGCTGCTAAACTGACTGCTGTGGAGGTCACCCTGAAAGACAACCTCACTAAGGTGGTCAAGTCCAAGGTAAGGTGTGCCTGTGTGTGTGGGTGGGTGGTCTGGGGGTGGGGGTCCATGGTTCTCTGCTCCAGCCGAATTATCCCCCCCCCCCACACACACACTTGCACATCCAGTCCGTTTTTTTAAGCCTTTGCCACGTACCATGTCGGGTGCAAGGCCTATTGATACTGCTTGCAGTTCAATTTTTCTTCTCCCCTTCATAGTGAAGCTCAGCCGTTTTAACCTGCTGGTTTGTGTGTTTTCCAGAACATAACAGACGCTATCGGTCGAGCAGCAGCAGAGGCCATCCAGGGGCCCATCCAGACAGCCTATAAGGATGCCTTCCAGAGCTTGGTCCTGCCTGTGTTTGAGAGGAGCTGCCAGTCCATGTTCCAGCAGATTAATGACAGCTTCAAACAGGGCACACAGGAATGTAAGACCATCTGGAACTTTCCTTACATTCAACTGTACTGTCACAGGCTGTGTATGGCATATTACAAAGTGTTTAAAGTTGTTAAATTGGTATGGTGAGAATTATGGCCTTAAAGGGGAAGTAAATGGGCTTTTATCATTCGCCGCTGGTTTTTAGTTCTTCACTTGTTTTGTATAATTTATTTTCTCCTGACTCTTAAAGTTTCAGTTCATATTTACTGTGATTAAAATCTCCAAATGTGTTGTTTTTAATGACAAAGAGGAGGAAATACTGATCAATTCCTATTGGAGTGTGGAGCTGAATGGGAAACTTTAGTCTGACATTAAAGTGTTGGCCATTTTTTTTTCACTCCACGCTGCTCTTTACCTCTGTGGTGAATATTAGCAGCTTGGTGCTAGCAACTGCAGGACAGAACCTGCCCTCCAACCTGCACTTCAGTCACTTTACTTTTTAAACACGAGTCACACTGAGGTTGAGCAATGTTATGTTAAAAGCTCATTTTAAACTGCCACACAGTGTTACGGTGTTGAAGGAAATTAGGCTGCCAAAATCACGTGTAAGAAAAAGCCTTTTGTCGTGTCCACCTGTCGTGTAATTTTAAGTAGGCCCGTCGAATGGATAATACAACTCATCCACCATTTACCCAAAAATGTTCCAATTCTTATTCTGCCTTTTGGGCTTCATGGTGCCAACTTGCTGTCTGAGTCTCTAGCTGCTACCTCAAAAAGTTCTATTACCTCACGTCAGCTTTGTGTTTTGTTTACGTTTCAAGCAAACATTCGTAGCGCATAGATGAATTGAGCTCTGTGTTTGCTATTAATACATTCTGTCTTGTATTGCTAATCCTCAAATTCACCATTTTTAAAAATATGCAGGGATTAAAGTTTTCCGACTGCGACTGATTTCTGTCAACTGAACTCAAATGGGAGATCGGTGCTGATCAGAGAAGGGGGGTTGGGTTGTGACGGGTGTTTGGTGTATGGATTCACCTATAATACTGTAGCATTTCACAAAAATGGCTGAGACCGGGCTTGTCTGCAACATTTATTTCTCTAAACAGCGGAGCTAGACACACAGACATGTGAGCAGGTCAAAAACACGCACTCAACCGGTCCCAGTCTACAACAAATGATCCCCTTAAACACCGCCCCCCTCCCACTCTCTCCACCACTCCTCGGTCCACACACCCTGATTGACATGACCTGCAGCCAGTAAATGACAGAGACAGGGAGCGTGACAGACTAACCCTTTATGGCTTTAACTGAGGCCAGTACATAACCACAGCGTAATAAATTAAATAGCCCTTAAAACACATTTATTGTATTTGAACACAAAGCGCATTGTATTTTATTTAAATATAATAATTTATCTTAATCGTCAGCAGCCTATAAAAGTCGACCCCACATCATCAGAGTATCATAGGGTTGCCAACCCTGCTGGATTATTCGGGATGTCCCGAAAAGTAGGGGGTTCTGATTGGCTAATGTTGAATTTGGCAGGTTGAATTTGTTCTGTTTTTCCAGCTCTGAAATATTGGTTTAATGTTAGGGAAAATGTTGAATTAAATGTAAACCCTTGAACCCCTGCCCACATACAAATGCAGAACCAGACAAACATTCGGTTATCATTTGACACTCTTGCACTGCTGCAGAAACTCTACCAGTACTTTTCTTCATATTCTTTTTGGACGCAGCCCTGAAAATTGGATTAAATGTGCGTCGGTGTCAGAAAAGACCAGGGCTGGCTTTTGTACCAATGCCTTTCCAGTCAAAGCACCGACTTGTTCGCAAAAACAATTTATTTGGAGACGGCACCACCTGAGAGCTGATGGGCTTCTGAGTGTTGTTAAATGACCAAAGCCTTCAGTTAATGGGGGCTTTTCCTGAGCATGTGCACTGTTGTTCCACTTTAAATGAACTCCAGGTTTTGTGTGTAAATATTGACTGAGACTGAACACAGCCTAAACATCAGCTAATGCATGAACCTGAGGCCGGTTTTATCCACAGTACACAGTGAAGATTTTGTCTGACGCATCATACCAACACCTTCAGTTCTGAGCATTGTTACATCCTGTCGATCACAGACACTCTTTTTAGTTCAGGTTTCACATTCAACCAAATGGACTTGACCCTACAATAATACATTAACCCCTTTGTGCATGATTTATCAGAACCTTAGTGCAAATTTCTTTTCATGACTGTTTTTCTTATGTTTCTTCATGAAAAACAAAATGTGATTGCAATTTTTTATGGGGGGGTGTCCCCCACAGACAAAAGCTTGCGTTGGAAGTTATGACCCTCATTCCTAATTGTAATCATATTACTAAGCAGAGGATGGGCATGGTAAATGTGGCGTACGGAAGACCGCTTTCCCGGTTGTTGTCACGCTGGGGTATGGTTTTCTCAGAGGCGGGTTGTTTGTAAATGCAGCCCAAAGTGGGTGGTAAACTCCAGGCTAAATACTGACATCAGACCGATGGTCAACAAGTACCTGAAGGGAAAGTTGAAAAGAACTTTAAACAGAGAGTTCTGCTTAAGGGATTCTATTGCAGGGGGTCTGGGTCGGTCACTTGGTGCTAGGCACATGTCCTCCATGGCAGTGCACAGCGATCGGTTCCAGGTCAGCCAGAAATGGTCCGGGGGCGATGGTGGCCCGCGGCCCGCAGCTCTTGCGGCAAGCTTTACAGCACCCTCCACCCAGACCAGACCACTTTCTAGATTCGCTGCGCCTTCTCTCCATCGGACATGAGGCCTCGGGAGGGACAGGACCCCTTTTTTCCTGGCACACCAACTGTGTCATGTTGCCAGGGCAGGGACCAGTGTTCTATCAAAATGGGTATCCTGTCAAAATGTTCTCCCAAGCACTTCTGAGCATACACATGACCACCAAGCGTTTTCACAGAGAAAAAGCCAGTCAATACAGGCATCCCCAGCCAGATGTGCAATTGACTTGGACGCTGAATGTAAGTAATATTTTGAGGTCTATTTTATTGTGCCTTTGGCCAGTAAGCATATAAGCAATCACATGCGTATGATAGATTAGATATTGATGATAGTAAGTTTTTCATAAGTTCTGTATGATATGAAATTTATGCACATGAGTTACCTGGGTATTATTGTTCATGTTATTTCAACGAATGCAAACAATAGCCTATGTATTGCGTAAAAAAAAAAAAAAAAGGCTACCTATGGGTGCATTATATGATGGATAAATAGTGCATTATATGATAGCTAAATAGACTTGTCAAAGTGGGTTATCTATAATGGGAGCATTATGATATCAATAGTAATGTTTCCAAATGCAAAGTAACATATTTTGATGGAATAATGTGAATTTGCTGGAGGGTAGTCCCACCTTGCGTCACTGATTAGCTCCTTCGTTTTGAAGTAGATTTGATCCCTGTGTTACTTGGGTGGTTGTGTGAGTGTAGCGTAACGCAGCTAGATGATGTAAGTCAGGTTAGCCCAATGTAACGTACCACAAAATTTGTGCATATTTCATGGACTCCATCACAATAGACGGGAAAGCTATGGAAAATCTGAAAGCCTACGAGGCGTATCAGTATCTGCATAGTGACAAAGTCAGTTGTGTTATCTCATGCAAACATGATCGTTTTGTGTATCTGAAAGCAAATGTAGAGCCTAATAGTCAATGTTTGACATGACATAATGCTCTACTGTCTATGAACATTGTTTTTCCCATGTCCAATCAGCTGTTTTAGCAAAACACCGGGAGCAATGTTACTGTATAACAACTTCACAATTAACAATATTGTCAGTTTCATAACTAAAACTTTCATTTCATCGCTAAAGTTGCTGAATTTACCATCAGATTGAAGTTTAAATCTCTTTGTGGAGACGATGGCGCGCTCGGTGACTCGTTACCTCTTTGGCTGTGGGTCAAGCCAGTGTATCCCCAAAACAACTCTGGAAACAGGTTATCATTAGTTGGTCTTTTGTCCACAAAGTAATTGGAACACGAAAAAACATTTTGGGGTGGATTTTTTAAATTCAATGCCTTCAGCCAGGCCCATGATTCAGAGTCACCATTAGGCTTGTGGAAAAATAAAAAAACAGAGGGCAGGAACATTGCCTCTTATTGGCAGGTTTGTGGTCAAAACACTCTCTAACCACTCTTTCAGGTGTTTTCTCGTGTTTTTACAACCAATGACAGCACACATACTTCCCAAACCACTTTTCCTGTTGAAGTAGTCCTTCATTTTTCTCACTGAATCACTGTATTTATATTGGAGTTAACAAGCAAAAACAAACCGGAGGCCACCAGAATGGAAGTGAAGAGCATATGCGGGAGGAGTTCAGGAAGTAAACTAGAAACGGGTCAAAAACTTGTCGACAGTTCTGTTGTAGCTCAAACACTTGGTAAACACTTATGCAATCTGTTTTATTTGGAGCATTGTTTCAGTCTAAACTAAGTTGTTTTTTTTAAGATGACACTGAAATGGTTCCATATTTAGTTTAATGTTCATGTCGAGGCCTGGAAACTAAGCTGTCCTTTTGGGAAAAAAATGGTTCTAAAAGTAGAAAACTGAATGCAGAAGGATGAAACAGCTAGCATTACCTGAAGTGCTAATGCAGAAGGTGTTGGCAGTAGCTGAAGTGCGAATGCAGAAGGATGAAGGTGTTGAATGACTGAATATTTGTCTGGTTTCACTCATCACTTTGCACCAAGCAAGTTTGTTTTTAAAGGTGTCATTCCATCATTATATCATTAATATTGCTGTGTTCTCCATTGTTATTGAATACATTGTGTATTGGTTCTATTTAAAAAAATGTCCGGATTGCTTTGTTTCAAGCTGTTTTTGCATGGAAGAAAAATGACTTGAGGTTGAACAGAGTTTACTGGTACTT